>JARJHM010000311.1:0-349839 GCA_033356055.1 Carex pumila
GGTGAAATACCACTATTCACCTTAACTGTCTTATGCCAAGTGGGAGTCATGTTATTGAATTTATATGATAAGTAGAGTTGTGGACTCAAGTTAGATATTATGTATATCTGAACTATCACTTGTACGGTATTGGATTTTAAATTAGACATACGCTCCATAAGAAATGGAGAATAATACCGTAACATATGTTTCATACCATATGTGCAATTGACCAACAGGGAAACAGAAGATATGATCTCTTCTTCTTTGTTGTGTGAGACCCGCGAGATCAAAAGGATCTCATAGTACTCTTCGATTTTTTACTAAATACTTGAAGTTTTTTTTCAATTAGTTATTTTGGAATGTTGCCAATGATCATGAATGATACGATCTAATGGAACATATCTGAATAACAATTGATTTGGAATGAATAGATTCTAGATAAAAGAAATAGATCATTTGAGTGTTACATTATGTTATATTCACTGGTGCACCAATTATGTTTATGTAACATAATTGTGAATATATAAGTATGGTTGTATCAATAAATAAAAGAGATCCTGTAATACTTAAAAATGTAACTTGATGATCTGGGGTACTGCATATTTACTCTACTTAGATGTTGTTATACATACCTAACAGTTGGATAACAACATAGACTCTCAAATTAAGATATGCTGGTCACGGCTTATTTCCTTGTATGAATTTTAACAGAGATTAGAGATTACGTTCTCTTAGTTTATAGCGGGGATCCCATTCTGTGCGAGTGGGAGATGTTGGATTTAATAAAGGGTACGCCCATTATGGGAAACTAAAAAACCCGACCCGTTATGAATAGATGCGAACCCATTATGAAAAGGTGCATTGGTTTTATATAAACCATCCATACCTGTCTCTCTCTGACTAATAATCAGAAAAACGAAATAATAACTGAAAGAGAGAAAAGTGACAGAGCACCAAGATACTCTGTTAATAGTTGAAGGTCTTAGGTCGTGGAAAACGCAAGGCTTCCGACCGGCTTCGGTTTGTGATTTCTTGCAGAACCAGTGATACTGCTGCACTCGCAACATTCAATTCCGCACGAAGATTAACGGAGTAACTTGTAAGTTCTATCCGTTAATTAACACAAAAAAACTAGACATCATACTCTCTTAAAACCCAAAAATACGACTTGAACTAAATAGCAAGAAAAAAAGATATAAAATCTGGAATCTGAGTAAAAACATATCTTAATGACCAAAAGAAGTATCTACTTGCAAGAATCATAGACATATAAAATCTGAGTAATATCAAACCGGCTGCAACACCACAAAATATTTTTAATAAATTATTGCCACGATAATACTAACTGTCAATCACCGAACTGTCCCTGTTATGTACCGGCCCGATCTTCTATCTTTTTATTTTAAGAGTTGGAACCTTGTGACCACTTCCTCATGTAATCGTTTTAATAGAGATAATATATATATATAAAAATATATAGTTAGTTATTTTTACCAAACAAGATAATTGTCTTTAACATATGTTCATTTAGTTAGCTACTTGTTGCAAAAGTATTGTATTTATAAATATTTAACTAGTCATTTTTTACATTTAGTAATTTTTTATGTGATCAAATTTCTCAAAACATTAATGGTGATCATAAAAGGTCATCCTGATTAGTTCTTTTTTTTTTTTTTTAATGGTTGAAGGCAAGAAACCAACAACATATATATTGATCAAAAAAGTTATAGTTACACAGACTTAATAGTTATATTATCTCACTCTCTTGTTAGATAATGTAAAACTAAGCCGGCCCCTTCCCCTCTATGTAGAAGGCTCCGAGCTATCTAGCCGATCCTTCACCAATTTTCAATTTTCAATTTTCAATTTTCAGAGCGGTGTCGTTTATCAGTCGGCGAACCACTTTTCCGTTGATTGGAGAATAATCTCCAATCTCCTGTTTCTCTCTCTCCACTCTCCAGAGAGCCCATGTGCCTGCTGCTCAGATTACACTCCACTTTGCACGGTCATTTGTTGCCATTGACCTTCCGGTGCAAATCCATCAACGACAAATGTCGTTCCTCCCATCTTGCACTATATTGTATTGTGCCATCAAAACCTTGCCAAAATCTGCTAGCATAGGTACAGACTGACATGATGTGATTCTTTGTTTCAGTAGGTCATCCTGATTAGTTATCATCACATTTTCATACAATCATCATAACATATTTTTAAAAAATATAAAAATATGTAAGTGTTAAAGAAAATTACATAAATATATACAGAAGTTGTTACACGAAAATATTTTTGTTGAAAGTAATTAATTAATTATTGAAAATATACAATTAGATACTTATTTTGGATAAATATGTAAAAACCTAAGGAAAATTAAATTGCCCTTTGAAAATTAGCAATTAGAAAAGAGAACACCTTTATCTGCCACGAATCGCTTATTTTTGTTATTTTACTTTAGGGAGAATTGTCCCCATGCCATTACAAAACTCCTAATTTTAAAAAATGTCACTGCATATTTTGAATTCACACCAATGCCACTATAGAACCCTTAATTTTGAAAAATGCCATCATAAAGTTGATTTACTTCTAATTTTGCCATTATTGTACAATTTTTATACTATTTTGATTAAAAATAATTTGAGAAATTCTGTTTTGAAATACGTATTTCTGTATTTTCAATTATGCCCCTCAGTTAAAATAAATGCACAGTTAGAGCCACAGATGATCCCTATCTCCTCTCTTCTCTTTCACGCAAGAAAGGGGACCCTACCTCCTCTCTTCTCTCGTTATCCATCTCTCTGCCTCGCGATCCTCCTCTCTGCCTCTCGCCTCTCGCCTCTCGCGATCCTCTCTGCCTCTCACACTAATTGAACTTTTTGACTTGCAAATTTTAGTGTTTTTGACTAACAATTAGGAAGTAAATGTCATATCATTGACTTTGAGCAAAAGTGTGCCTAATTTGGGAAAAAGAAAGCCACTCATGGCTACACTATGTGAGAAGCGCATATGCACTGCATAGGTGTGCAAATAGGATTCAAACTCATTTGTGGTTGCAAACAGGGATCTTCTTGTGAAATTTGATCTCTGTTGATGTTTTAAAATACTCAAATTTTGATTCATATGGCTTTCTTGGAAATTTGATCTTGTCTCTATGTTTACTCATGTAAAAACAGTGGCTTAAAGCTAGTAGAACCATGTTATGACCCCAAGTCAACCTCTGACTATGACCATTATGTATTAAAATGATCAATAGCATGTCATTAGACCTAGACTCAGCAACCAAATGCATAACAAGTACCACCGGTACAATGCAATGCCTCAAAACACCCATTTTTGACCTGTGCTGATAAAACAACAAGTTACCACTAATGCAGGGACTAAATTATAAAAATAAATATACCATCATGTAGAGCATTCAAAAATATGCCAAATGGACATAAATTTTATATTATTTGGATTTTATTTCAATTTATTATGAATTTTTGAAGTTTAGCAATTTGAAATGATAAAAACCAGCAAAATACCATCACAGTTCCTAATTTGCCCTTGTTTCTAGACCACTGTTTGGCATAGCTAGGAATCCCCAAAATTAATGAAATTTTACCAGAATGTATAGCCCAATGTCCTGAGAATTTTCACATAAAGAACCTTAAATTTGGCTTAGCAGAATTCTTGAAATGAACATTTAAAGTTGGCTATCAGCACGATAACAACAGCCAGTTACCAGCAGATTCCCTTGTATGAAAACACCTGTTTCACATAACTCTGGATTGAGTGTGACAAAACTGTTTTACGTTCATACAAATCATGACTCAAGAAAGATTTTCATGTAAAGAACACAAGATTTGGTGTAGCCTATTAGTAGGAATTGATCTTCAAAGTTCAGCTGTTCAAAAAAATACTGCTGCACTATTTACCAGAAAAATGCATTATCTTGCTGTTTTAAAACAGATGCATTATCACGAGAGAGAGAAGCACTGGAGAGAGGGGCTGAGGAATCATGAGAGGAGAAGCACAGGAGAGATACAGGAATGGTTACAACGGGATGAGATGAGACTATCACGAACAGAGGCTAGGGTTACTAATTTCTGTGAAGGGTATTTTGGTCATTATAATTTTCTTTTTTTAAAGATTAATAATGTATTTGTGGCAAAATTAGAAATAAATCAACTTTGTGATGGCATTGGTGTGAATTCAAAGTATGCAGTGGCATTTTTCAAAATTAGGTGTTTTGTAGTGGCATGGGCACAATTCTCTCTTTACTTTAATAAAGCAAAAAAATTATTGTTCTATCAGAGGTATGTAGTCTCTATTAATATGGAGAACAAGATGAACAATTCGGATCAACCGTTATAATTTTGAAAACTCAAATATCCCTTTATGCAACCCATAACACCGTAGTCTTACTCTTATGATTTAAACTTAAAAAATGATTATAGTGGTTTTATACGAGGAATTTGGACCATTAATTGACATACTTGATTATCAAATTTGCAACCACAGTTGTTTTATGGTTTTACCATTTTTGCTTCAAATTTGTAAATTTTTTTTTAGTTTGTATTAATTGTACAAGATGAAGTTCACATCCGAGCCATAATTGGTAAAGCATCCAATACCATTACTGATTTAATTTATACTACGTGTTTGAAATTAAAATGTAATGTAAATAATTAAAATTAGACTACTGATTTAGATGTTTAGATAAGTAGCCGCTTTATGTAATGTATTATGTATATAATTAAAATTTGCAACTACATGTTTCAAATTAGTTTCACTTTTTAAAATTGAGTTTTACTCTATATTACCCTGATACTCTACGTAACTTAGGATCATGTACCGATATGTGTGTGTCTGTTAAGTCAGCTGTTACGAGGCTCAAAATTAATTACATTACATTACATTATTATTCACCCGATACTGTGAAACGCAAAATCAAATATTATTTATCATAATCCAGGCAAGTAGCGTCCGGCGTACCCCTCTTTTTAAGAAACCGGACAGAAAAAGAGTTGTTGAAATTATCACATCATAATCCTAATAAATATAAATCCAGCGGGGCGGGCCTTCTACTAGTTGAGTAAAAGCCCATATCATATCAAGAGGCCCAATACTAAGATCAAGTAACACTCAACACTCATCTCATCTCTCCTTCCAAGTTCTAAGTTCCAAGTTCCAAGTTGTGATCAAAACAAACAAGCAACAACCCGACAGAATTCTTCCTCATCTCATCTCATCTCATCTCATCTCATCTCATCATCAACTACTAAATGCGATCTGAAAATTCAAGCAAATTATAAGACAAGTCGGACAAAGATCTGAAGCAACAAAATGTCATGGCTAGCGAGATCTATTGCGAAAACTCTTCTTCCATCCGACGATGAAGAGGACGAACAAGAGATACCCTCCTCAACCTCAACTACCTCAGACACTGCTGGAGACCCCCAGTCTCCGCCCAAAGGTGTTAAGGAAGACATCTCCGAGCTCACGCAAACCCTTACCCGCCAATTTCGCGGGTTCGCCTCTTTCCTCGCTCCGCCTCCGCAATCCCAATCAGAATTCAAAACTTCACCTGGAGATGACGATGACGATGACGTGGAAACATCTGATTCGTCGATAAAAATCCCAGGTGATGTCGCTAATCTTCTTTAGAGTTTAGACTGCGTCTTGTTTGCATGATTTAGGTGTAACTTGTAGATCACTGGAAATGAAGTTAAAAGGCTGGAGACATTGGATAGATAGCTATTAAAGAGGAAAACTGAGACTCTATTGGTTAGATAAAGAACTGTTTGACTACTATTCCACCCAAATTGTTAGTTGAGATCAGGATTTTACTAACAGACAATGAAACACATGCTAGGGTAAAATTCTGATTTATAAATTGCTAAATTCGATGATTTACTAGTACTATTTGAGAAATGGCTATGATAACTGCCACTCTCACATTTGTTGGATTGCTAAACCACACTGAAGACTATAATCTCATACTATGTCAAAAATTTGTAAGTTGTGGTTTAGTACATGTCATTTTTGCCAAATCAAAACTTGTTTTTCTATTTTTGTTCCCTTTAAATAGTTTGGATATTATCTGTAACTAATGATTTAGAAGCTTCACAGGTATTCGGAGTGACTTTGCTGAGATTGGGGGGAGAGTTCGGAGTGGAATATCTAAGATATCAGAACACGTGGCTGTTTCAGAGATAGCTAAGATAGCTTCCAGTTTTCTACCTCTTGGATCTGATGAGGATGAAGATGCCGAGGGCACTGGTGTGGTTGGTGTGACTGAGGAGGTGTTGATGTTTGTGGAAAATATTTCAATGCATCCAGGGACCTGGCTCGACTTCCCTTTGCTAGAGGAAGAGTGTGATGGTTTGTGTTCTTGTCCTCTTACAGTCTACATTGTGTTTTCTAAAAGAGAAATTTTCAAACATCTACCTAAAATGACTGGAAGGGGTACAATGGGTTGTTTGGAAAGAAAAGCCAGGGTAGGTATGGGCATGTTATTGTGATTTGAAGAATATATATGGGAGTTTTCTTCTTTTACTGGCAAATAGGGGATATTTGTTTTTCATGGGCACGCGTGATATTTCATATATAAACCAGTCAATTGTAACTTTGCTATTTATACTTCCATCAAACAGGAAAATGCAGGTGTTTAAATACAGTTATGTCAACATTTGAGTAAAACGTTTGCAATTAATATAAGCTTTTGCATATAACATAACAGAGCATTTTTATGTATGCCACATTAATGCTTTATGATTTTGTGGCAGTTGGTATATAGGAAATATTGTGTAGGGGTTGTTTAGGGGTAGTATTATAGGCTTTAGGTCATAGGGCTAGTGATTTGGGGTCAAGGACTTAGAGCTTAGGACTTTGGCCCCTACGTTAGTGTAGTCATCATATAGTTAGTATTATTATTAGTATTATTATTAGTATTATTACTATTATTATTGGTATCATTTTTACTATCTGCCTTGACTTTGTGACTATGATTGGGTTTCATTTCTAGCCTAACCCAACTTGTTTGGGACTAAAGGCTTGGTTGTTGTTGTTGTTATATATGAAAAATAATGTTTCCTTTGCTTTATATGCATGCTACCTTTCTGTGGTACCAAATTCTAAAAATCAAATATTGCATAAAAAGAAGTAACAACTCCCATTGAGAGCAATTATAGCTTGTCATTCTGTCTTTTGAAACAGTTAAATCCTGAGTTCTCATGTTTAAATATTATGCATTAATCTATCAACTGCATTGATATCAATCTACAACTTGATGTGATTATGTTTTGCAAGCTGTAAATTCTCAATGGATCAATTTTAAGTTGCATTTCTAGCCTACCCCATCTTGTTTGGAACTAAAGGCTTGGTTGTTGTTGTTGTTGTATACTAAAATTAATCTACAGCTATTTGCAAATGAGTATGGCTGAGTGCACCGAAGAAATCTTTGTGAAGCTTGAACTGAAATTAATTATGCTTGTTACATGTGACAGATTTTGAGATGTCAGATGTGCAACAAGAGCATGCTCTTGCAGTTGAACAACTTGTGCCAAGATTAGCAGCATTGAGGATTGAGCTCTGCCCAAACCATATGAGTGAAAGATGGTTTTGGAAAATTTATTTCATGCTTGTCTACCCTAGGCTTGATGAGAAAGATGCGGAGATGCTCTTTTCACCCCAGGTTTTTTTTGCTCTCTATTTCAGAATTTTTGCGATACATCTATGGTGGCAAATGGTACGTATTGATGAAGAAAACATGTCGGGTAAATGTAGGCTGCTGCTTTTTAATATGCAAAGCAGCAATTTTATTTTTTAAACACCCCCCCCCCCCCCCCCCCCCCCCCCCCCCCCAATTAATTTTTAGTATTTTCTATGCGACGTCAAATGAGAAATATCTTCCATGGTTCCATTCCCATGTAAACATGGGAAAATGTCATGTACGCAATATCAGATGGTAGGTGGAAGTGGTGATATTTCTTATTGTGCAAGGTATACATGATAAATCTTTTTTAAGTACACATATAAATGTTATTGACTATGAAATAATATCTGGACAAGTTGGTTTTGTCATTTTGGTATTTATATCCTCTTTCAATTATTACATTTATAGTTCATTCAGATGTACTTCAATACAGGAAGTTACAGACTTGGCATGCAACTATTCCTCCTAAATCCTTTTTGTTACATGTCTTTGTGCTAGTGAAGCTAAATATTTGAAGTGGAATAGAAAATAATTTACTTTGTGGTATATTGGACTAACAGAAATTTTAAGAGTGCTGGATTTTGGTACTCTTTGTGGAGTTATTATCTAAGACTGCTTGAGCTCCAACCAAGTTAAACCATTATGGAGTTGGAAGAAAGACATATTAAGATGTTTGCATACTCAGTATTACTTGTGGCCAAAATTTTAGATATAACACATGGGTGTGAAGCGGTTGAGTGAAATTGTGGTATGTATGCCATGTCTTGATATTTAGCCCTTCTTTTAAAAGATGCAATTGACAACACAGATCAAATTATTCTCTTGTAAGAAGACTTCACATCTTTTAATTTAAGTAGTAACACTTTATCCTTTCAGATCATTGATGCCAGAATGCAGTTGTCAGGTGAAAGCCAAAGTCAGAAGAACAAGGAAGGGCAGTATGATAATAGCATTGTAGAGGTACCTATCTTAGAGTTGCCTACTTTTAATGTACCCCAAAAAACACCAGAATATATCACAGCACCACTTGAACAAGGAGCTGAAGAAGCACCATCGAAAGACATATATGACATTCCATCAGCAGCAGCAGCAGCAGCAGCAGCAGCACCATCATCATCGTTGTCATCATCTAAGATGCAAGAAGAGGAAACCCTTACCACCATCCCCATATCAGATTTAGTTGAGACTGAAAAGCACCCGGTGGAAGTGACTGAAGTGAAAATAGTGGACAAATCGGTGATTAAAGAAGAGGAACCGCCCACAAAAGTTCAAGCAGCTGTTAAAAAAGTTCAAAATTCTGAAGATTCAGATGGAGATGATGAGTGGTTGCAAGAGGAGGATACAAACGATAATATAACAGGAGTTTCAGAAAATACAGCAAGTGTACCTTTAGTAGATGACGAAGATGTCTCTTTTAGTGACCTTGAGGATGAAGATGACAAAAAATGATGTTTCTTTCAGTGACCTTTCTACGTGTTGCATAATGTTTGTTTACTTGTTGTATATGTTTTCAATCTTAATGGTCCGTGTAAATCAATATGCTGTTATTTTATTTAAACTATGTTGCATAACTACTGTAATTTCTGTTCAAGTTAGGCTGTTTTCTGTGTTCGTCTGTGTTGCATCAACATTTTATATGATGTACGTTATAATTAGGACTGACGAAAAAAAACTCTAGTTCGTGGTTTGGAAAACAGTATGTAACCAGCTCGCTCGATTTATATTCGAGTTGTTAACGGGTTCCGTTCGTTCATGGTCGAATTTGTATTTGACTCAAGTCAGTTCTCGTAGGATTTATCATGATTTTATTTTCTTGCCGGTCTGTCTCACCTCTTTCTCATAATCGTAGCTGCTGCTACAACTATTCAACCTATCATTTTTCTTCGTCTATAAAACGCCCTTCGACTCGAATCTCTCTTCAATCCTTAATTTTGACAGCTTTGATGAAGAGGCTGATACGTATTAACATGATTGATTTTTTACCAACACAAAGTTTCAAACATGTCAAGTGTATAGAGACAACTTGGTCCCTACTTTAGTATCGCTATAGCATGCTATGCAATCATCATTTTTTTTTTTTTTTGTATTAATGATCATTTATTATTCATTTTATTATTTCCATAACTAAAACATCTCTTTCTATCTAAAGCAATTTCTTTTATAAAAAACAAAGGCATAACGAGATGGAAAATGATCAATCTACCAATCAACAAAAAAAAAAAAAAAAACTTATAATAAAATTAGCAGTGTTGTAAAAAACATCCATGTAGACTGATTAATCAACCGATTAGTTATTGGCGGTAATTAAACTATCATAAATTTTCTTGACTAATCATACGATTATTTTCAAATATGGCCGATTATTCTCAATTATTCACAATTAATCGCTTGTGGTACCCTATCCGTCCGACGACCGTGTATCGTTATTTACAACACTGAAAATTAGTTGTACGCCTTCAAGATTTTGATAGAACAAACATACATTTTCATAATCTATTAACATTATTTTTCGATTTTGTAGGTTATAGGTTTTATAGCATCAGTAGAGCAGAAACTTGATGGGCTACTGTCAACTTGGAGGATTTTCTTTCAAAAGAATGTTGAGAAAATTCTAGCACTTATATTTTCAATTATTAATTTATGTTAGTGTAGATATATAGTTGAATTATATTAGCATGGTGTGTACTGTTTTATTACATGTTATATTGTTATGCAATATGCTATCTTCATTTGTAGAAATTATTTAACTTATTTACTAGAATATTCATGATGCATTTTAAAATAAAAAAAAAAGATATTGATTATCAAGATAGTTTGCGAGAACCGATGATGGTGTCAAATAGCATGTCTTTGGAGCTTCCATATATATATATATAGAGAGGAGGGGGCTAATATACAATTGATTGCACTACGCCTCCTGTGCAATTAAGTTATTTTTCAATATTTAAAGTCCAAATGATCGATTCAAACCGTTAGATGTTATCTCCATATTAAAATGTACTTGGAGACCAAATTTTATATTTTTTAAAATTTTTTTACTATCTTTTAAGCCACTTTGAAAATCACTAATCTAACAGTTTGGTTCTGATTTATTCTTCACTATGAAAGAAAATCCACTAACACCTTCCTTGAAAATTCCTTTCGTCATCACTCATCAGCTAAGAGAATGATTTATGAGTGAGACTACGGCACATATTGGTCCGTACTATGAGTCAATATCTTCATTTTTTTAATTCAAACAATTTATCTGAATGGTTCAACGTGATAAACTACTTGAACTTAAAAAACAAAAATATTGATCCTTAATATGGACCAATCTGCGTTATGCATAATACCACAGACTCACTCATGATTTATTGTTAGACGTGATTTATCTTTTTTATTTTATTTTATGTATTCTTCAAAAATAACTTGCTGCGAAACAACAATAAGAAAATTAAATTCTTTCCAATTAATGTTACGAAGTTGTATTTTTATCCTCCCCAGAAAGGTACGTAAAATACTGTTATGTTCGCCACAAGTAGGTAGTGTAACATGCCTGCTTCACAAATTACTGATTTTAAATTTATAAATATTAAAACCTAACTTATAACTCAAGCATAAATCTACTATGATGAGTTTTAAGTGGTTTTGAATTTAAATCTCAGGGAACAACACAATATGTATGACGAAAGAAAAAGAACGTTAATTGAAGTTCATATATTGAAAATTTTGGATAATCTAGATTTGCTCAATAAAAATAAAACAATACAACATTCTTTCAATTTTTTCCATCTCCAATTCTCTAAACCAATTAGACATATATGTTTAGTACGAAAACCGTATTCTATTACCATCTAAAAATTGGTCTGTATGCCAACCTCTACTCTTCACTTGAGAAATAAAGGAAGGGAAAATCTGTACCATCTTTTCATGCGCCTCGTGTAAAATTTCATAATCTTCCGAACTCGAAGTAACGGACTTATCCATTTCAGCAGCAAAAGCTGCCACAAGCCACCCCCTCAGTGCATCCTCTCCAGTTGCATTCACCTCCAGTAACATGTAACACTTATTCTTGCTTTTTCGGTTTATGAGAAACTTTTCATCTGAAAAGACTTGTTTCAATCTGTTAATGCTCCTAGGGTTCAAGCTCTCACGAAGGGGTTTACCAACTTTTACGTTCCCAGCTTCTTCTATTAACCTGTCAGGAAAGATTAGGTTCTCGCTGTATCGCAAGTCGGCCGGGCTTGAGACTCTACCACTCTGATAAACATATATAAAATAAGCAAGTAGTATATATGAAGTGATTGCTTATATTGTCATTTAATTTAAGGGAGGATCATATATGATAGTCCAAAGATCAAATTAATCCATTGTATGATTAGCACTCATTTGTGCAATTCAGCTTCCTTTACCTCCATTGTATGATTAGCTTACCAATATCCGATTTAGTCTCAACTAGCTCTAAATAAGGTCCAATTCCACAAAATGTAGCATCAATTAACCCCCCCTTGTTCCATCAGACACCAAACAATTTACCAAACCTAAATATATTTTAATACCTAGAGCCACTTGACTCGTACAATAGCTACATCAAATTAATATGCTTGGGTTGTAATCTTGACAATGGATCAGATCATGCTTTCATACATCTTTTGTACACAGTATGTACCTTGATGAAATCTGCTACAATCAGGGCCGTCCGTTGCGGGTTGAGAGTGTTGACAGGTGTTGCTTTCATCTCTTGTGTTACTCCATATATATGCAAGGCTGAAAGCAAAGGCCCCACAATCATCTAAAACATAATAAATTAATATAAATCAGAATATTGACAGATGGAACTTCTCTAATGGCTGTTTGTATAAATACCCTACAGAAGAAATTTCTAGTGTTCCCCCTGCTTGTGACTGTGCAAACCTGACAAATAATAAAATATTTATTTGCCCGACTATTAACAGTTACTTGGAGAGATTCAAAGTGATCACCCTTCCTCGCCATACTATGCATGCGAAGGAGGAATTTTGTCTTTTTTTTTTTTTATAAGACAGAGAGCAGGGGTATATGTGATATTTCTGATTTTGATGGGTTAAGCATAAATTTAATGTTTCAGGGCTCCAAATCAAATTATTACTAAAGGATGACATACCTGTAAAATGCAATAACTAAATGGTATTATTGTAGGTCACCTGGCACCAACGGTATACTATAATCCTGTAATATGCATGGATAACATACGTACCTTGCCTTGCATGGTGGAGCAAACAGTAGATGCAAGCTGAATGCCGGCACCAATACCAAGCACATTGAAAAGGGTAGATATTGCCTCTCCTTTTGCAAATAAATCACTCAGGTTTCCCTCTTTTGCAAAAGATGAATATATTGGTAGCCTTGTTGCTCTAGCTGCCACCACTGCCATCCCCTGAGAATATTTTTATGAAATAGGAAAAATCAAATTTTACTTGTCCCAAAACACAACAAACAAATTTGGCACATGTGTCCCAGAGATGCATATAAGAGATATCCCTCCAGATACGAAATCCTGTAATATCTTCTTCAAGGGGCATGTTTGATACAAAACAGACAGATAGGTGCTAAATTGTAAAGGTACTAAAAGATAATCATGATATATTACACAGATTATCCCCACTAAAAGCTAAGCACAATCAAAAAGAAAAATTGCAATTAAAAACCAAACTCATTACCTTGGCAAAATTTCCCAATCCAGCCATCTCAAGAAAAAGCTGAGGGCACAATGGAGAAATGACCTCCAACCCAGTACCAAGGTCGTATAACACATCAGCTAGAAAACCAATTTAAGTAACATAATTATAACCAAAACCTTCAAAGAGAAGTGAAGCACAAGAACCATTGCATTATGATTTATTATCAACAGTTTTAAATAGGTGAGATCCACAAGAAACAAACAACTAGTCTAATACCAGTGTAGTTCATGAACAACTAGTCTAAGAAAATCAATACTACAGATACATCGTACCAGTATAGACAAGGATCAGTACTGGTTGATAACATACCTATTATTCGCCAGGTCTTAGGCTCTGAGTCCATTCGTGCACCCATGCTACTGCATATCAGTTTTCCGGCATGTTGCATTCCATCTTTTAGAATCTAAGTATATCAGAGACAAAATAAAATGAATCCAAGAGATATATTTAATAATTAATTGGTGCTTTATCTTAAATTTTTACGCTTACCCAGCTGACAGCTGTTGCTTGTGCAGGTGTCGGTCTCAAACCTGCAGCAAATAACAAAGACTGAGCCAGAGCTCACATTGATTTGTTAGCAGGAAATTAAAGAGTGGAAGTAGAAAAACTAGAAAAAGAGTGAAAGTAGATAAACATTAAGCATTTAAAAGATTAATTGACCTGAGTAGAAAGAACAGATAAGGTAGCACTAGAGAAATGCTGTAGAGCCCGAAATTGTGTGTAAGTCAAGTACCCCTCGTTCACACTAAAATTTATTTTTCACGATATGTTAACAGATCTGTGGACCTTGGGTAACACCCAATTTCCGAATATGAAAGCATAATACATATACCTGTATGGGTAACCCGAAGGAAAGAATTTGTTCAAAAATGACTCTACCAATCTCTGATGCAGGGGTCTTGTATCTTTCAATGTTTTAACCTACAATCCGAGTTTCAACACCATGCAATTAAAAGATCGTTGCAGTATATTGAACTCACCTACTGGTGTCAACGGGTACGATAGGAGTCGGGTGGAAGCATTGTCATACCCGTACCCATTATAGTTACGGAAAAAAAAAAGTTCACCTTTACCCTTACATTATCAGATAAGCTAACAAAAAAAAAAAAAAAAAAACTTACTCATATCCGTCTTATCGAACACAAGGTCGGACAAACGGGTAAAAGGGTGCCGCTTACACTCCCATTTGTGCTTCCCATAAAATATTTTTTCAAAGAAAAAGTACAAAATCATAAGAAATATTTTTATTACATCCCTACAGGGTACCGAGTAGGAAATAGTTTTACCCACATCCTTACCTGTTAAGTTAACAAAAAGAAAAAGAAAAAGAAAAAAAAAAAAAAAACTTTACCCTTACCTTAACCCATCTTACCAAATACAATACGGGTCAGGTAAAGGAATAAAAGGGTACCATTGATACCCCTACTGTATGTTGAACTCACTCAATAGGTCAAAAAGCAAGTCAACCAGCTAAACTAAGCAGCAAACTAACTAAATTGAGAAGACGAAGTAATTAGGTGCGAGATTACAGTGAGGCGACCATCAGAACCGAAGCTACAGTGTTGCGAGACAGAATCAGAGATTTCCAGCCAGAAACCAGGCACATCTTTCTCCTTCACTGGCGCTGGTTGAATTTTTCTCTAAAGTGACGAAATACACAAAGAGAAAACAACTGTTTAATATGAGAAAAAGGATCGTTTATCCACATAAACTACCGTAAATTAATCATGTTAAAGCCGAGTATCTTTACCAGTAGTGAATCCATGGAAGTCTCAGTCTCAGAGGATCGAACGCGCAGCGGGAAGGAAGAAACAATATCAAAGGTTTTGCTTATCTTGAGCTTGGAGTTTTTTGGATCAAGCTTGACAGCCCAAAATTAAAATGAAATTAAAATTATTAGGCTAGACATTAGGATTAGATAATTAAAATTAAAATTAGGCCTATTTTAGTCAATATCAAAGGAACTTTTACTTTTACTGGGCCGGATCAAATTGGACCGTACTGTGTGAGCCCACAAATAATTTGTACATTTATGTACTGTCGAAGCGTAAAAATTAACAAAACTGAGATTTGGTATAATAAAACTTTTAAAAATTAACAACTATAATAATCAATCAAACATTAGAAAGTTAAAAAATAAATTAGAAAGAGAATGCGCATCCACATAAACTAATTAAGGAGAAAAAATTCAATTAAAAGTTAGAATGCACGGCACGGCTGTGCTTGTGTGATTGGTCCGTTTTAGAATCCATGAAATATATAGAATACAAAGGTTAACGACCAACATCGTGAAATCGACAATATGGAGTCTAAAAGCATCTTTATTTGCATTCGTAAGCATTTGCAAAAAATAAAAATAAAAAAACACAAGACACTCTATTATACCAGATTAGTATTTTTGTAATTATCATGGAAACTATATCAATATTATTTTCATCCCTAAAATTCATCTCCTATTTCAATTTATGAGACTATTAAATTGTTTAATATAATTTATTTGTACTTTTCTGCTATCGACAATTGAAAATTAAATATAGATACATATGCTGATGATGTGACTATTTAAGCTCCAGAAACAGGTTTGCTAAATTAGCAATTGTTTTACATTATTACAATTAATGTTACAATTATCACATCAATATTTACAAACTAATTTGTAACTGAGATTAAAATATCCCAATAAGCCAAGTGTAGGATAAATTAATACCTGTGAAAGAACTGAAGAGCGTTTCTAATGACAAAGTTTATACTATCTAAAAGATAAAATGTGTATTTTAAAATTGAGCAAGCCTTGGATACTATTCAGTTATAAATAGTATAAGGTCATTCATGCTACGGCTTTAAAAATCTATTATATAAATTTCAAACTTCGATTTAAGATTTAAGTAGTTCAATAAATTTGTTATATAATAAGCTTATAGGATACTAATTTTTATTATTTAAAAAAAAATTATTATTTTTATAATTTATGAAAGATGACTAAAAATGACTTAAAAATATAAAAAAATTATCAATATTTTAGGCTTAAAAATCAAATATTTAAAAAAAAGGGTAAATGTAAAAATAAATAAATAAAAGATTAAAATTTTTATTTAGCAACATCTCAAATTAAACATTTTCTATCACCATACATAACAGTCGTTCAAGAAGAAACATTTTCTATCACCATACTACAAGACTTGTAGTGATGACAGAATAAACTAGCTAGTTGAAAAAAAAAAAAAAAAAAAAATATCCCAGCAAGTGCATTGAAAACTTGAAGATTTTTTTTAGGCTGAGTGTATATATTTTTAGTTGTTGTTGTTCCCTTGAGTGTAGATGTAGTCGGTGTGCGCCACTAGTGTTCTTCTCATCATGCACTCTTCTTCAGATTTGTCACACACTTGTTCATCCAATCCATCAAAATCAACCTCTTCGTTTCTCTATATATATGCATGCATGGTAGAATTGAAATAATTAAGTTAATTTGAGAAAATTAAGTTAGTATTTAATTGTTTGCTCGTGAAATTGAAGTTGATCAATTGAAATGGAAAATAAATTGTTGAAAGAACTAACAAGTTATCAAGGCTCAACAGATGGACATAAAATAAAAGGAGCTAATAATTAAGTACCTCTACATGGCGATTTACGCTGAAATGAGTTGGGAAATGCCTCCCTCCTTGAGCTTGAGCTTGAGCTTGAGCTTGAGCTTGAGAGAAACGCACGGAGAGAAAAAGAAGGGTTACTAGAAAGATAGATGCAAACTTTGGTTTCATGGCCGGCCGCGTGGATTTGTCTTCCTCTGTAAAATTTCCTTTGGTTTGGTTTGGTTTGGTTTGGTGGCAGATACAAAAGGAAAAGGCCAGTTGGCTGTCTCTGTTTTTTGGGTTTATAAAGAAAAGAGCTGTCATGTCTCATGTGGTTCAGTGGTTGTTGACTTTCTAAGACAGCAGCATCTTTTTGTAGATACCCCTCAAAATGTTTATTATTTTCTTCTTCTTCTTCTTCTTTTGATAAAATTTGGTTCAAAAGCAAAAAGTTGTACGCATTATTAGATTAGTTCTATTGGTTAATGTGATACTCAACTCAAGTAGTGAGCTTAAATCCAATAACCCTTTTTGTTAGGTTAATTAAATTATCATACAAAACATGGTATAAATTCAGCTAATTCATCCACTGTCCAATATATATCCTTCATCTGTCACAAAAAAAAATACCTTAAATTTTGGAGGGCAGGTTCGTAAGAATCTGTTTGTCAATAAATAAAAATAATGTGGAGTAGTCCATAGGTCCATACGAGGGGAGTCTATCAGATGGATAAAGTGGAGATAATTAATTAATTAAATGAGCGTACAGTACAGTACTACAGTAGTATCTATGATGTTGTTTCTCGGGAACAATAATAATTTGGGGCAGGTGAAGCGGTCTAAAGTTCAAACTGTGCAGTGTACACACGCACTGGTGCACTTTATTGCGTGCTGTCTCTGTGTTCCCACGGGCCACGGCCACGGCCAACCTCTATCCTCTAATCAATAAGCCCCTGTTCGGCAGCTGATTTGAAAATTCTAAAATTTACTGTTTATCGTGGAAAAAATAACTTGTAACTTGGCTCTGAGGGCCTGTTCGGCAGTCAATTTTGATGGAATTGGGTTAGATCCGAATATGATCCCATGTAGGCGTTCGGCATCTCATTTTGTTCCCGTAATGTTCCCTACGAGAACAGTATTTTCGTTCCCATTTCAGTGTAATTTGGTGGGCTCAAAAAACGGAGCTCAGACATCATTTTTTTTTTTTTCCCATCCCTCTCTTTCCTTCTCTCTACTGCTGGGTCCCACACTCTCTCTCACAACTTTTCTACCTCCAGCCCCACGTGCTCTCTTCATATTCTCTATGAACCCTCTCTCCCTCTCTTTGTCTTATATAAAAGGAACCTATCTATATTTGATTTTTAGTTGTGGGACTAACTATTGATATGATTCGGATTTTTTTTAATTGTTGTTTTCTTTTTCTTTTTTATATTACATATTTTAACTATTTTCTTTCTTATTTTTGTAATTACATATTTTCAATATTTGTTTGTTTATAATGTTCATTTTTGTAAATGTTTTTAAATGTTTATTTTTAAAATGCTTTTTAATTATTGTTTTCTCATTTTATTTATTTATAAATATTTTTTTATTTTATTTGTACCCATTTTAATAATAATTTTTATTTGAAATGTTTCATCTATTTAATTACATTCATATTTTATTAATAATATAATCGTATAAAGTCAAACATTCTTTTATTGTAATTTTATATATAATTATTTTTTTATATATTAAGCTGACTTTAACTTAATTGGTTAAAATCAATACATTACATAACGCTATACCATTCACAAAAAATAATTAAATAAAAAATTATTTATAACTAAATTAAACTAAAACAATTAAATAAATATACATATTTTAAAATAAATAAAGATTTCCCACAATTAATCCCATAATACAAACGAACACTCATTTTCTCATATTTCCATAATTAATTCCGCGCATTCCGTACCCGCAGGTTCCCACTTTTTCAAAAGTGAATTCTCATTCCCATTCCTATTCCCATTCCGTAATCCCGTGACATCCGAACACGCCCTGAGTGAATTGTTTTTTTCCACGGTGAATAGTAATCTGCCGAACAAGGCCTAAACCAATGCTGTTTTTTTTTTCTCAACCCAGGTACCAGGGAATTTTTTTATAAACCATAATTAATAAATTAATTCTTACGGAACTAGCATGATTACTTCGTTTTTTTGAAAAACCAGAAGGACCGAGTGCTCCATTCGGTCTCCAGTTTTCCATTTTCTCCAGACCGAATGGAGCACTCGGTCTCAACCATTTTTTCAACTTTTTCACAATTTCTTGTGCAGCGGATGGTGCGGTATATGCCTCCAGACCGAATACAGCATTCGGTCTTGATTTTCTTTTTCCAATAAAATCCATTTCCACCAAATATTCAGATGTAGTAAACACTGAAAAAATTTGTAGCTATTCTGACCTTTGTTCATTAATCATTAAAACTATACTTATCTGTAATATTTTTGTATAGAGAACTTATGTTCTTTACAAACTAGACTTTCATACCTTTAATTTGGTATAAAGTATATCAAAATCTATGTAGCCGTTTTCTCTAAATCGAACTTTTAATCTGGTCAAAAGCTGGGACTGCTTAATAGAAAAAATTTGTAGCTGTTCTGACCTTTGCCCATTAATAATTAAAACTGTACTTATCTGTAATATTTTTTGTATAGAGAACTTATGTTCTCTGGAAACTAGACTTCCATACCTTTAATTTGGTATAAAGTATATCAAAATCCATATAGCCATTTTCTCTAAATCAAACTTTTAATCTGGTCAAAAGCTGGGACTGCCTAATAGAAAAAATTTGTAGCTGTTCTGACCTTTGCCCATTAATCATTAAAACTGTACTTATCTGTAATATTTTTGTATAGAGAACTTATGTTCTCTGGAAATTAGACTTCCATACCTTTAATTTGGTATAAAGTATATCAAAATCCATGTAGCCGTTTTCTCTAAATCGAACTTTTAATATGATCAAAAGCTGGAACTGCTTAATAGAAAAAATTTGTAGCCATTTTTATGAGTTTTATCTTTTTTACACTTTATGAAATTCTAAAAGACTATGTGTGAAATTCTAAAAGATCCTTTTCGATTTTTTAAACTAGAAGACTACGTGTGTTTAGAGTTTATTCGTTTATGAAAGACGTCTAGTGCATTCGTTTTTTTTTTTTGACAATTATGAGTTATGTTTTTTTTTTTTAAAGTCAAAATGCATGAAAAATTAAATAACAAATTAAATACTTAAAATAAAACAACAAACCAAACAACAAAACATGAACTACACAAGCTAAATTACAATAATGAACTACATTAAGTTGCTGTCTTCATCTCGATATTCTCTGTCCCTGACACATCTGAATTTTGAGTCGCTATATTTGTTGGGTTTTTTTATTTTCCGTCAAGGATTTGCCACTGATGGATCGGCATCACCATATTGACGGGCACCACTTTCTCCTAGGGTATGCCCTTCTATTCTAATGGATGCTATAGAGTTGAAAATGTCGGCCATATCATCATGCATGGCAGTTTCTGGAACATGGACATCTGGATTAATTGAAAATTGGTTTGGGATATCATTGCTGATGTCGATAAGACTTAGATCGGTTGGAACTCCTGCCTCTCAAGCATGGCTCTGAACAGTGCGATATGCCCGAGATCGGATAGGAAATCACGACTACTTTCAAGCAAAAGTCATCCAAAAGCCTTTTGTCCAGGTGTCTGCACCATGATAATTTCTCTTGCGGTCTGTTTCAACATGCGGAATCTCTACAAGAAAATTTTATTTTTAAAATTTTATTTTTGTAATATAATAAAATAAAATAACATGTTAAAAAAGAAAAATTAAAATACTTACGGCACGAGCTTGAATTAGGGCATCTAAGACATACCCCAGATTTGCTACATCTCCCTCCGGTTCAGGCACGTTCTGGCTCAGAATTTCTTCGTTGTTTTGATTTGGAAACACTGAATACTAGCCATTGTCGAAGAACCATTGCATATACCCGTCATACCTTGGATAAAAGTGAAACTTAACAAAAAATTTCTACCATTGTTAAATGTAAATATTTTATTTTCAAAAATTTAATCGTACCTGTCCGGAAGATAAGGAATAGTCCATCTTCAGAAAGCTGTGCTAACAACTTGGGATATGTGTCGATATGACTCAGCCAGTGGTCACTCCAGTCCACAGAGTGTCCATCCTCAAACAATCCGTGTGCTCGTGTGTATTTGCGAATCTCTTCAAGATGGCTAAAGGGTAGAGGAGCTGGCGGAGGAATTGCCTGATATAATCCGAACTGTCGAAAAACCCTCTCGGAAAATTAAACCTCTACCTCCCAGAAATGGATGCACCACACGCGACATTGATAAGCATAAATTATATACACAATCAATCTAGATTTTATCGTAAAACAACCTTAAATATCTTGTATTTTTAATATAAAGTAATTTAAATACACCTAGAATCAAGTTACTTCGGTTGTTTGGCTTTTCATTGCAGGAAATTGGTAGGCCTAAATTATATACATATTCGATCTGATTTTTATCACGAAATAACACCAAATATCTTGTATTTTGAATATAAAGTGAATAGATTACACCTAGGATCAAGTTACTGCGTTTGCTTGGTTTTAACTTACAGGAAATGAAGAAAAATGAAGAAAAATCGAAGAAAAATGTCCACTGCGAACACACGGTTTGGAATATGGGCAAAATAAGTACATAGATGGATTTCTGGACGCGCGCCAATTTTAAAAAGGTATAATAAGCTATACATCAAAATCCGTGCAAAACCGAAGAAAAATGTCCATTGCGAACACACGGTTTGGAATATGGCCAAAATAAGTACTTAGATGGATTTCTGGACGCGCGCCAATTTTAAAAAGGTATAATAAGCTATACATCAAAATCCGTGCGGATGCACGGATCTCGATGCAGCCGCACTCTGGTCGCACAGGAAAAGTCCGAGCCTAGTGCGGATCTCGATGCATCCGCAGTGCGGATTGTTAGGACGCAGATGATACTGTAGCAGTGCGGATCCCAGTGCGGATGACACTGTAGCAGTGCGGATGGTACTGTAGCAATGCGGATTGCAGTGCGGACGCACTGTAGCAGTCAGCCAAAAATAGAGTCTGAACTTAAAATGGTCATAACTTTTGACTCGTAACTCCGATTAAGGCTTATGACCACTTTTTGGAAAGCTAGCGAGAAGATCTACAACATGAGAAACTAAAAACTACAATTTTTCTCAGTGCGGATCAGCCACCCGCAGTGCGGCTCGGAGAACCCGCACTGGACCCGCAAAAAGCCAAAATTGCACGTTTTTGATAGTTTTTCTATTTTTGGTGCCTCATGGACGCGTTTTGACAGCCATATGTAGACAAGACAATCCTGAAAAACAATCCAAATATAACACCCACTAACTCCACTTCCTAGGCTCTTAATTGGACATGATCCTTGGCTATAAAAGAGGGGATCTCATCTCATCTCATATCATCTCTTTCCATCTCATCTCTCTATCTCTTCCCATCTCCTCTCTATCTCTTCCCATTCATTCATTTCTCTCTCTACACACACACACACCATACTTAGCGATAAATTCTGGAGAAAAGGAAAGCTTTCAGCCAAGGAGAAGAAGGGTGTCCTGAGCAAGAAGTCGGCAAGATAGAGATTTTTGATTTGTCAAAGGGTGTAATTACTTCCTTTATTTCATTTCTTCTTACTTTGCCAACTTTTGTAATGGATCTCTCCATGAGGGAGTAGATCTCTCGCTAGGGGTTTAGGTCAATGCATGAACTTGTTTAATTCTATTTTA
Source organism: Carex pumila (assembly GCA_033356055.1). NCBI lineage: Eukaryota > Viridiplantae > Streptophyta > Magnoliopsida > Poales > Cyperaceae > Carex > Carex pumila. The sequence continues at coordinate 22,783 of JARJHM010000311.1, forward strand.
TTCGGTTATTTGTTTTTATTATGATTGTTTTATGGGATTTGATTGTTAATTTCTGTGATTTAATAATTTGTGTTAATTACATAGTTAGTACTTGAATTGTAGTATCCCGTTTTGGATTCAAAAGAACCAAAATTGACTGTGATCAATAGGATAGTACCAAACTATGAATGCAAAAACCTTAGGTTTAGGTTAAGATTGTAACCAATTTAATCTAAGCCGGAACTATAGAAATTAAGGTTAGGAATTTGGTGAAGAACCTAATCGTGAAGTCAAACCCTAATTAGGACATCTCAATTCAAATCGGGTATTGGTATGATGGACTTAATTGCGAAGTACCAATATTTGAGGAGAGGAGAGACTAACAAGAGCTTATAGGTCTAGGTAGCTAGGGTGGGGAACTTTATTGAGAAGTTCGAGTTACCTAGGCACGTTATTAATTTACGAAAGTAACCCTTAATAACATATTAGGTTAGAAACCTCGTCAAATCATACATGAATTCAAACAAATACCGAATTAATAGAGTTAGCAAGGAATTGTAGACCAAAGACCCCTAGATCTCTAAATCTTGAAAGCAAATCAATTCCTTTCTTTTACTTTTATTTACAATTATTGTTTCAAACTCCTTTCTTTTGGGTATTGGACCCAACCTTAGGAATTGTTAGAACAAACCCCCCAATTTACTTTTATTGCACTTTACTTTATTTTATTTTCTGAAATTTATTACTAAAGTTTGAACTAAGTTTTTATCGTACTCCCTGTGGATCGATACCTAAAATACTACTTTGATAGAATTGTGCACTTGCAATTTAACTCAAACGCGTGTTAAAGGTTTAAAAGGTACATCTTATTGTACTGAAACTTTGTACATACGCTTTTGCACGCAACCAGAAATGATGAAAAATGGCGAAAATATCCCTCGGTGCGGATCAATCTACCCGCAGTGCTGATTAGTCAAGCTGCACAGAGTACTTAGCCGCATTTCCAATATCCAAGCATTGCACAGGAAAAAGTCCGAGCATAGTGCGGATTGATACCAACCCGCAGTGCGGATTAGTCAAGCCGCACTCAACACTTAGCCGATTTCAGAGACTTCAGAGAAGCAGTTTTAACCCGCAGTGCGGGTCAGCAATCTGCACTGCAATCCGCATTCAACTAATTCACAGGAGCTAAATAAGGAAACTTGGAGCCAGTACGGATCAAACAACCCGCACTGCGGATTGGGTAAGTCGCACTGGACCCGCAGAAAGCCAAAAATTGCACGGTTTTGACAGTTTTTCTATTTTTGGCACCTCATGGACGTGTATTGTAGTTAAATGTGGACAGAGAATCTTGAAAAACAATCCAAATATAGCGCCCACTTGTTAGTTTGTAATAATCTAGAAGTCCATAATACGATAAATTAATCATAAAGCTTTGTTCATGAATTGAATGTTTATTTATATATCATTTTGTTGCCTTGAGTATTATTGCATTTGTGGATCATTTCGAGTTCATGACTGAAATTGTGAAACTCCATAATATAGATAATATATACTCTTAAAAGATCACTGACCAAGGTAATTAGCAGGAACACTAATTACCGCTATAAGGTTAGTATGTGGATTAAAAGATGGTTAAGTTTTACAAACCACCTGACACGAGATGTCATTTTAATCACATAGATACATGTTCTAGGAACATGGTATTTGACAGACCCCGAATGAAACATTAAATAGAATTGTGTTCGTGTCATTAATGTTTTCATTCAGTGTCAAAGTTCTACAGTATGAGGTATTTATCGTTCCTACTAAGAAATATATATGAGTAAGTGTTATCTAACGTTGTCCGTAAAAAACAGTCATAACGGTAGCATTTCCATATGTATAGCTTAGGTGAGGAAGTGATAGTCTACCAAGAATACTACTTGTCCCTCGTATCTCTATACGAGCTATAGCATCACTGGGCCCCTTGGTAGAGTTAGATTATCTGCATGCAGTATAATTACAAGAGTAATTATATTTGATAATCTACTCAAGATCAATAAAAGATACAGTTAACAAGGATGACACATATCTACCTTAAAACTGATCTGATAGCTATGAGACAGAAGAACTGACACAAGTAAATTGTTTACTGGATCGTGATATTGTACAGTACAGCATCATCTGTGTAATTGGATGGTCATGATGTGTTGCCAGATGCCACCCATGACTAACAGAAGTTAAAACAGTTTTAACTCTGTTTACCAACATAACACAGATCCTATTGGGTCACACCATATAGGAGCTACTCGGAGAATCTTACTGATTAATTATAAATTGATTATAATTAATATTAAGATGGTTATAATTAATTATACGTGATATAATTAAATTATAAATGTCATTTAGAATGACAAGCAGAAACAACGGTTAATTTATAAACATACACGTTACGTTGTATAAAAGTTACCGAACAATAACCGAAAAGAAATATAATTGTACATGACAATTATATATATATGATTTGGAATTTTAATTGTTAATTATGGGTTTGAATTATGGATTTAAAAGCCCAAAATAATCAAAGCCTTAATTAAAATTAAAGGCCCAAAGTCAAAGCCCAAAATCAAAGCCCAACACTATTCATGCCTTAATGGGCCAAGGGCAAAATGGTCTTTTTACCCTTGGTGCCGACTTCCCATGTGTTGACATGTGTCATGTGAGGTGGCAAGGGTATTTTGGTCATTTCACATGAAAAAAGGATGAGGTGTCAAGGGCTTTTGGTAAATAGATTTGTTTTGAGGGGTATTTTGGTCTTTTGCAAACCTCCTCAAAAGTCTATAAATAGAGGGGTAGGGGTAGAGAGAAAAACTCACTAATTCACGTGTTAATCTGATTACTTTGTTAATCGGTTTTTCTCTCTTCCTTGATTTCGGTTATTTCGAGATTAGGAAAATAATATATTTTGCGAAATCCCGCGGTTTAGCTTTTAAAGCGATACCAAGTAACCTCGGGACACAAATATATTTATTTCGTCCTTTTTCTCGGTGAATAGTGTTTCAGCAGAATTCCGCGATTTACGGTATTTCTGGCAGAAGAAATAAACCGCTCTCCGGTTAGTCCTGGTGGATAACCGATAGAGGTATCACACGTGTGATACTGCGAGTCGATTCCTTCCTTGGTGTAGCTCTTCTCGCTTATTCTGCATTCCAACTGAGATTTGGAATCAAGGTATAAATTGTTATATTAATCTATTTAATTTGTAAATAGATTTAATGCTTTAGAAAATCAATCATGGAGTAGATCTGTAAATAAATTAAATGAGGTTTTGATGCCAAAGGAATACTGAAGGTGGACTGCCTTGGAAGGTTTCCTGACATACCTCGTTTAATTTTTAGCTTAACTTAACTGTAAAAATTTTTGTTTTACACACTTTCGCTGTTAAGCTAAATCAATGGGTTTGAACCGTCAAAACCCCAACACCACTAACTCCAATTTCTAGGCTCTGAATTGGACATGATCCTTGGCTATAAAAGAGGGGGTTCACTCTCCATTCAAAAGCCCTCATTCTTTCATTCTCTCTCTACACACACACACAATTCTTAGCGATAAATTTTGGAGAAAAGGAAAGCTTTCAAGCAAGGAGAAGAAGGGTTTCCTGAGCAAGAAGTCGGCAAGATAGAGATTTTTGATTTGTCAAAGGGTGTAATTACTTCCTTTATTTCATTTCTTCTTACTTTGCCAATTTTTGTAATGGATCTCTCCATGAGGGAGTAGTTCTCTCTCTAGGGGTTTAGGTCAATGCATGAACTTGTTTAATTCTATTTTATTCGATTATTTGTTTTTATTATGATTGTTTTATGGGATTTGATGTTAATTTCTGTGATTTAATCATTTGTGTTAATTACATAATTAGTACTTGAATTGTAGTATCCCGTTTTGGATTCGAAAGAACCAAAATTGACTGTGATCAATAGGATAGTACCAAATTATGAATGCAAATACCCTAGGTTTAGGTTAAGATTGTAACCAATTTAATCTAAGCTGGAACTATAGAAATTAAGGTTAGGAACTTGGTGAGGAACCTAATCGAGAAGCCAAAACCTAATTAGGACATCTCACTTTGAATCGGGTATTGGTATGATGGACTTAATTGCGAAGTACCAATATTTGAGGAGAAGAGAGACTACAAGCGCTCAATGGGTCTAGGTAGCTAGGGTGAGAAACCTAATTGAGAAGTCCGAATTACCTAGGCACATTGTTAATTTACGAAAGTAACCCTTAATAACATATTAGGTTAGAAACCTCGTTAAATCATACATGAATTCAAACAAATACCGAATTAATAGAGTTAGCAAGGGATTGTAGACCGAATACCCCTAGATCTTCTCATCATAAAAGCAAACCAATTCCTTTCTTTTACTTTCATTTACTTTTATTGTTTTAAACTCTCTATTCGGGTATTGAACCCAAATCTAGGAATTGTTAGAACAAACCCCCAATTTACTTTTATTGCACTTTACTTTATTTTATTTTCTGAAATTTATTACTAAAGTTTGAACTAAGTTTTTATCGTACTCTCTGTGGATCGATACCTAAAATACTACTTTGATAAGAATTGTGCACTTGCAATTCAATTCAAACGTGTGTTAAAGGTTTAAAAAGTACATCTTATTGTACTGAAACTTTGTGCATACGCTTTTGCGCGCATCAGACATGCAAAGTACGCCTGGTCTCTTATCCCGACCCCATGTAAATTATTTACATAAGATATGTATGGCCTCCAATTAACAACATCGGACCTCAAACTCTCAAACTGATTCCGAATTTCCTCAATACCTACGTTGTAAACATATGACAATTACATATTGAATCAACACATTTATATGAAAAAACATAATAATTATTATTAGAATGTACCTCTCGCAAGGTTACCCTCCCATTGATGCAGAATAGTCCATGTTGCTCCATAAGTCATTCTCTCATCTATGATATTGTTGCCAAAATGTACATCGTGTGGTACGGGCCGTGCTATAGCAAACCGGGTCCAAGACCACATCTGAAGCAGCAGTAATTGACCATTAATTGATCCCACTTTATACCTGCATGCCCGTGACAACTGGCGATACAGGCAAGCGAGCATAGCGCCTCCCCAGTTTTAGTGGTCGTCACCTCGAGGTCCCAAATATTCCAAGAATGGTAAATACATTAACGAGACGGAACTTGAATTCGAATCCGAAAACATTATAGACCCGAACAAGTACATTCCATATGCTCGTGTGTGCCGATCTATTATATCTTAGTTATCCACTAATGCCAAATTCGTATCATTAATTTTTTTTTTCAACCATGTCAGACGCATATAGTTTTTTGAGATTGATACCTTCTCATTTGGTTCACCCTTATTCTCCACCTTTTTATGATAAAATTCATTATCATCCCATTCATACCCATCATACACTTCGTGTCCTAGACAATCTAAGATCAATTGTGAATATTCATCATCGGTACATCCACAGATAGCCTTCTCTGTAAACATAGATGTTAAACAAAATTATACTAGTACAAAATTTCAATTAATAACAAAAGTATAAATTAGCAACAAAAAATATTTTACCAGTAACAGATAAGCCCCACAAACAGCTAACATCTTCCAATGTCACTGTGCACTCCCCCACCGGAAGATAAAAACTATTTGTCTCGGGCCTCCACCTCTCAACGAGAGCAGTGATCAACCCTTTATCTATCAGACAATGACGGACATGAACCATCTGATACAAGCCTAAATTTTTCAAACCTTCTTTCATCTTAGGCTGGTACCTAACTGCCATTTTGCAACTACTAGTACGCAGTTCAAAATCAGGCTGGAACGATAATTGACATGCAAAATTCTTTTTACAAAAATTAGATTTAGAATTCAAAATTTTAATAAGTAAATTTAAATTCAAACCGATATTAAATAAATACCTTCGTAGTCGCCGCATATAATTTATGTTGCTGTTGGGGCAACTGCAATAAAGATTGTCCACCTTCCATTTTCCACTACAATATAAATAAATTCATACAAAAAAATATTAACATGCAATTCCAATTCAATATTGACATGCAAATATTGAATTAAATATTAACAGTCATTATATTATTTCTCATTATTCTACAATTACACTAGAAAAATCTAAATTACACTAAAAAAATAAATCATCCAACAATTATTAAATGCATGTACACTAAATAATTCTACAATTAATAGTTACAATATATAAACTTAAATTACACTAGAAAATAAATATAAATTAATACAATTACTACAAAAATAATTTATACTACAATTATTACATAAACTATTTATTTATACTACATGCAAACTACATACAAATAAATTACAACATAAACTATTTAGTTAAACTACAATTATTACATAAACTACATGCAAATAAATTACTATAGAAATTATTTTTTAATACTATAATTACTACACAAACATTTATTTATACTACAATTAGTCCATAAGCCATTTATACTACTAAAAAAATACACTACTACCAAAAATAAGAAAAAATTACACAAAAACTATTTATTTATACTACCATTACTACATAAATCCTTTATGCTACTAAACCATTTATTCTAACTATTTATTTATAATTTTGGATTATTAAGCAAAAATAAGAGAATTAAACTCCATACCTAACGAAACTTGTAGATCTGAAGCTCTTCTTGTTCTCCTTTGAAAAATACACAAACCTATATAATTAGAATTAAAATTAAACTAATAATTAGAGAGTAAAAAAAAAAATTGGTGGCAGCCACGGAGAGAGAAGAGAAGGCAGAAGCAAAAATGGTGATGGGGGAACGCCAAAGCAGAGACGGGGCGGGTCCGCGGGTGCACTATAATACAGCTCAAGACCGAATGGTTTACTTGGTCTGGAATTTCCAGGATCTTCTGCGGTGCCTGTAGAGAAAATATGAAAAAATGGTTGAGACCGAGTGCTCTATTCGGTCCTTCTGATTTTTCAAAAATCAAAAGCAATCATACTGGTTCTGCAAAAACTAATTTGTTAATTATGGTTTACAAAAAAATCCAGGGACCAGGGTTAAATCCCAATATTCTCGGTTGTGGGTACGATCTGTCCTTCTGTGAGGCGAGTTACTAACTGGTGGACTTTGTAATAGTATTTATGATGGTTATCCTATAAGCTCTAATATCATCAAATATAACTTCTAATAGTATCTATGATAATTAGAGTTCAGCTACGCTACTTATACAAGAACACGAATTCAAATCCCGGCCACAAGTATTTGAGGTGCAATAATTAAATCTAGGCCATTTTTTTTAACCTGACATGAATTTCAAAATAGACACATGTAGTTTTCATAGGCACCTGATTGAGTTTGGTCCAGCTGTATATGTTCAGCACTACCTCTTTAGTCTTCTTTTAGTCTTAATCATCTTAATCCTTAGTCTTCGAATTTTTTTTTATAAACCATAATTAATAAAAAAAATTTTACTGATTGATTTTTTTTTTTTAAATCATAAGGACCATGGAGTTTCCACGGTCTCAATTTTTTTTTTTTTAAACAGTTTTTTTTTCCAAACCATGGGGTTCCACGGTCTTAATTTTTTTTTTTATAAAACATAATTTTTTTTAATTTTTTGTATTAAAATATTAGAAATGTTAAATATATTTCTTTGAAAATAGATGAAATACAATATAATTTGATTTATTATAAAGACTGCAATAAATAACCCGGATCAATATTTTTCAAGGTTTTTCGCGGTTATAAGAAAAATTAATATATTTCTTTATGTGTTATTAGAAAAAAAATAAAAATGCTTAGATTCTGAGTTATTGATCCCTGTTCAAAAGTCACTTCTAGGTAATCCAGAAAATATTGTGATCCTTCTACTACATTTAATTTATGAAAAGTTGTATCTATTTTTGAAAAAAACAAAAAAAATTTAAGTTATTTAATGATTGTTATTCAAAAAGAATTCTCAAAATAGATATAATTTTTTGTAAACTAAATGTCCTAGAAGGATCACAATATTTTCTGAATTACCTAGAAGTGACTTTTGAACCAGGATCAATAACTCAGAATCTAAGAATTTTTATTTTTTTCTAATAACACATGAAGAAATATATTAATTTTTCTTACAGTCGAGAAAAACCCGACCTGAAAAATATTGATCCGGGTTATTTATTGCAGTATTTCTAATAAATTAAATTAGATTGTATTTTATCTATTTTTAAAGAAATATATTCAACATTTCTAATATTTTAATAAAAAATAAAAAAAATTCTGTTTTATAAAAAAAAAATATTTGAGACTGTGGGAACCCCACAGTCCTTATGATTTTTGAAAAAAAAAAAAACCAATCATATTGGTTCCGTAAAATTTGTTTTATTAATTATGGTTTATGAAAAAAATTCTCAGTCTTCCATATTCGGAATAGTAAATTGTTTAATTTTGTTTAATTACATATTCGAATAGTTTGTTTAAAAAGTTGATTTAGAAAAAGATCATTGCAACGAACTCAAGAGTTAAGTTTATTTAATTTTATTTTGTCTCTAATTTTTTTTATTCCTTTTGTTTTATTAATTTATTGGTTTTTTTTTTTGGATTGCTTTGATAATAAGCTAATAACAATGTGAGGGACAAATTGATCTCTGTATACTAAAATGTATATTTTATTTATATTAAAGTCTTCTTCTTAATTTTATTTTCTCACCAAACACAAATTCCTTAGCAAAGATTAAAAATTTAATCCTTCACCTTTAAGGAAGGGTGCTGAACATCACTGTTGGGATTAATTTGGATAGTTTGTTTATATACACCTTAAGTATCTGGCAATATACAAACTCATAACTCATAATGACATGTGCTGTTGTGTATTTTAGGTATTCGATAATTGGGTTAATTGAATAAACTTTTCACTTTTAAATTTATAAACATTTATATAAAATAATAGGTCAGTTGCAAGCATATAATATATCCTTGTAGTAATAAAAGGTATCGATCCAAAGACAACGAGAATTATTACTTTTTACTAAATTAATTAATCCTAAAATAATGCAATAAAAGTAAATGGGGGGGGGGGGGGTTGTTTGCAAATTTATTTTGTGGGTTCAATATCCGAAGTGAAAGTTCAATTAAAATAAAATAATTTAAAATAAACAAATAAAAGGAGTTTTGTGATTTAATGAAATAGAAGTCTAAAGACTTTCGGCATACAATCGCTTGGTCAAATCAACGCTTAGTTGGTTTCTAAATTCATGTTTGCAATTATAGGGTTTCTAAGCCTTATATATAAAAAAGGTTCACTTTCATGTATTAATAACGTGTCTAGATAATTCGAATTTCACGATTAAGTCATTTACCCTAGCTATTTAGACCATAAGCACGGGTTAGTCTAATTTATCCCTAAATATCAATACTTCACGATTAAGTTCTTCATACTAATATTTGGGTTCAATTATAGGGGTCCCAATCAAATATGAATCTTCACGATTAAGTCATTCACTTCAATTCAACCTTTGTTTCTTGTGGTTCCGGACTAAGAAATAGATTTGGTTATTTCTAATCTTAATCCTAAAGTTATTAATATATATAATTTGGTATCATCAATTCTTTGATCCTAGTATGTTAAGTTTATTAAACCTAAGTGGGGCGCTAATTAACAAGGACATGAATTATAAAATTAACAAGAACAAACTTACAAACAAATAATCATCATAGAGAAAAATATCCAACTAAGATAAATTTTAACACAAATTCATGTTTAAAGCCTAAGTCCCTAGAGAGAAAATCTAGCCTCTCATGGGGTGTCCTAACATCCAAAAGAAATACAAGAGTAAACATGATAAAAACTGAGAAAAACAAGAAAGAGAATAAAGTACACCCTTCTCCTTGCTCGCTGCCCCTTGTCTTCACCTTTGCTCGCTCGAGAAAGCCTTCCATCATTTACTACAATCGCCTTCAATCACGCGAATAAGAGAGAAAAATATAAAAAGATGCGTAGAATAAAAACTAAGTTGAAAGATGTCTTCCCCTGCTATCTCCTTGCCAATATATAACTATTTTTGTGCCTTGGGAGACAATCCCCCGAAATTTGAAAGCAAATCTGAGGAGATATGGTGAAATCAGGCCAGACTGGCATTCATGCGACCTCTTGTGCGGCCTTCACAAATTCTCTGCGGCCAGTGCAAATTTCCTACGGCCTGCACAGAATGGAGAATTGGCTAGGGATCAGGAAGGATTTTGTGTGGCGCGCACAAAATTCCTTAAGGCCGCAAAAAGACTCACACAACTCTTTGTCTTGAAAGGAGAAAACTTGATAAATTTCGAAATTTATTTTTGGCTTTAATTTATTTTGTGTGGCCCGCACATAATTTCTACAAGCCACACAAACACCCACAGAATTGCTATAATACAAGGGATTTGATGCAGTTTTAGAGGTAAAACTTGAACTGAAAGTATAGATAATTGAGGCTTACCACTGTAAATGTACATCTCTCAAGGAAGCAAACTTATGTTATTATTTTATTTTATATAACATAAATAAGATTAGATGGAAAAAAAAAAAAAGGTATTACAAGAGGGCATATCAAGAAATGAGTCGGAAAAAGAAGCAAACTCTTCTGATGAAAAACTGTGCAAAAAAACATTGATACTTGAAGAATTTTTTTCAAGTTATATTTTAATATGTGTGTTGTAGATTAGACAATTTTGTCTTTGTTTTTTTTTGTGTAAATAGTATGGAAACTCACATTCCTATGACATCATCAATTGAATGAATAAGAATATATTTTTTTTCACTATCTGTATGTATTGAATGAAGAATAAGACAATTATTAGTTTCTATTCATCTTCGTATTTAGTACATATTTTCTATTTGTGTTGTAAATAATTCTCAAAAAATAAAAATAAAATGTGTATGCTCTGACATGTACATAAGGTTGTTGAATTAAAACAATCATTTGTTGATGTCTCTTTTATTGTTTATTATTTGCTTCTGTTCAAATTTTAATGTTCAATATTATAATATGTTTTCATTAAAATGCACGGACACAATACTAAGTTAATATTATGGAGCAAGTAAATAAGAGTCGGTCATCTCTCCCCTCCTTAGTACTAAATTAAAGTAAGCATATATTATAATAAGAAACTTTTATTTCCATACTTTGCAATAGATAAACTTTCAAAAATTATCTTTTTTTTTTTTTAGATTAAAATAGAAAATTATTATTTCACTCAGGTTGAAAATCTTAATTAATGGATGTACACTAATTAAGATAAATGTACATTCGTTTGTAGAGTGTAATCACCTGATTAATTAATCGTCGAGGTGAATATTATAATGTAATGATGAAATTTGGTCTGTTGGCATTTTAGTTAAGCATGAGACGATGAGGTTGTTTATTATCATCAAATTTCCACATTTAGCGCCGTCCGTGATAGTTGACGACTTCACTTTTCGTGTAAATTTTCATAAGTTAACTTGTCGGTCGGTATAAGGTATATATTCGAACAAATCCAAATCGGTGGAGGCGGAGGTGGTCACCGTTTGTAGGCTAGTAGTGGTATTACTTGGTATCTTTGGATTATCTTAGCTATAATATTCCGTTCCAATTCGCTAGCTCAGTCTCAGTCTAACACGAATTTTTTTTTTTTGTAGTTTGATGTGCAATGGCAGGTGAGATTGAGATTCCTGATTGTACTTACTTTTGTTTAGGGGAAGGAGAAGGGGGAAGGGGAAGGGGAAGTAGGTCAAAATCCTAGTTGTACCTTGCTCTATAGACTGAGTCCACTCTAGAACGTTGTTAGAATTTAGCATATCTAATTCTAATCTAAGCATATTCAATTCATATTTTTTGTGGTGACAGTGACATCTCTCTGATCTCTATCTCCCAGAGTCCAGAAATATAGCTGTCAATCTGTTATTGAATCAGACTTGTCTGGGGACTGGGGAGTGGGGACTCTTTTTTAGGCTTACAAAAGCACTCAATAAAAATATATACATAATTGATTGAACGGTGCGATCCATAATTTTATAGTCCAGATTAACTCAATTTGGTGCCTTTTCGAAATAGCATAGGAAGTCGGTGTTATTTGGTGCTTTGAGATTCGTGCAAAGTTAAAAGGACGTTACAAATCCACTAATTCTAAAATATTTCCTTGTCCGTCCGGTACCACAAATGATACATGTTTTGGTACTTGAGGTAAATTTTACGGAATGAATGGTGCATATTAATTGTATTCAGATGAAACTGATCAGTCTGGTACTGTTTTGACTGTAGGGGATTGTATTGAGATTTGTGCCAAGCTAAAAAAAAATAATCTGAATTTTCAGCTTGCACCTCACTCAGGTACCTGGAGTGATACGCATCCATTATCATACATTAATTGATATTGATATTGATATTTCTAATGATAGTGTTCGATCAGACTTTTCCAGACTTTTGAAAAAAGTATATGAAGTTCGTAAATGTTTTTTCGTCATTTAATCATTTAAGTATATGTATTGAAGCCCATTTACTTATGATGTAGCATGTAAATTTTAACAACTTGGAAGTTTGCAAAATCCAATAAATGCTGGATTGCATCCGCCACTATGTCTCATCCCTTCCGTTTCTCAAGGGCGGAAAGGTATTCCAGATTTCCAGCCTTGGTCATAAACAAATTCTAAAATTAACATGGAAGAAGGAGAAGGAGAAGGAGAAGGAGAAGGTATTTATAATATTTGTGTTTAGGATAAAATGCTATGATAAAGTTTTATATAATTAATCATTTTTCTATGATAAAGTTTTATTCTAAAAATAAAAATTATAACAGATGGAACCTGATTTACTTACATACACATGACAAAAAGCATGAAAGTTGAACAGTCATTGAAAAATAACAATTGATTGTGAAGTCATATTGACTTTGAGAAATAAGTTGACAACATACATAGGTGTCAATTTAACATCTTAAAAAAAATGAAGATGAAGTTTAATAGACCGGGCCTAGTCAATTTGGTAGGAAGAGGGAGAGCACCTGATACGGCCCAACTTTATATACTTAGTTACTGGGTTTAGACCCAATTATCTATCTCCTCTTCTGCATCATCACTATTCACTCCCCCAAATTCAAAATCCCGCCTCCTCCTCCTCCTCCGCTTCTCGTCTAGGACTAGTCTACTTCTCATTCAGCAGGAGCGGGAGCAGGAGCAGGAGCAGGAGGAGTTGGCTTCTCATGGAGAAGATCTCAGTAGGAGTACGATTCCGACCGTTAGCATCCAGTTGCGACTCCGATTCGGGTCGTAAATGGCAGATCAGCGACAAGGTCATCTCTCTCTGTCATTTCAACACTCCGGTCTCGGGTTTGACCTTCTCCTTCGGTATCTTTCTCTCTCCACCTAGCAATCACAAATTAACATTAAATTTTCTTTCTCTCTCGGGCTTGATGTTCACTGGTTCCTGGTTGCTAAAGAGAGAACCAATTGATAACTGACTCTCTAAGATTTCTGTTTGTCCGTTTTACTTTTACCTGATATCTATGTTTACACTTTACATGTTTCTTTTAATGCAGACCATGTGCTTGATCAGAGTTCAAGTAATGTAATGGTTTATAACGTCCTCATCAAATCCATTATTACTGCTGCCATTGATGGCTTCAATGGTAATTTCTGATGGCTTCTTTTATTATTTTATCTCACTTACCCATTACCCTAGTGGACACAGACACAGATCGTACTTTATGCACAAATCATATCTTCATGCAAACCCTTTCTTTTATATTCTTCTAGATATGTATGCTCCAAAACATTTTATCTTTCATACATACCAGCACAGAATTTCACTGGCATGATATTGTGTGCAGTATTGTTGTTGTCTAAGCTTCCGGGAAGCCTCAAGTAGAGAACATTTAGCCTTGATGTTAAGCAATCAAACAACAAAGATTAATCAAGAAAGGATAAAATTTGGACTGGACCTGGAACCTAGAAACAAAAACTTCATCCACACCGTTTAAGGATAACAATATTTTGCAAAGTTAAGCCCCTCTAAACCTTCTCTTTTACAGCTACCCCTCTAAGTTCATTCAAATTCATTTCAGGGACTGCATTTGCCTATGGTCAGACAAGCAGTGGTAAGACTTACACAATGAATGGTTCTGACAAGGATCCAGGAATAATCCCTCTAGCCATTAAAGATATTTTTCATACCATCCAGAAGGTATTCGATGAAATAATAATAAAAACTGATTTCTCTTTTTGTACATCTTGAATTCAAATTTGTTATTACTCTTTTGGACGATTATCTGTAGCAATGATGCTCTCACTGTCACAGAAATACGGAACTAGTTAAAAAAGCAGCTTTAAATATTATTCTTCATAAGTTTCTACAACTTTGAATTTTGTAACATAAACACAGCTAAATTCTATCTTCTCTTGTCATATATTACTTGCAACTTGAGAATAGAACAATAAAATGCATACACTGAAGATAATAGTTAATATATGTGATGATTACATAATGCGTATTCATGATTTCTTTATGATTTTTCCAAATAGAATGAATTTTTATGCATTCTGCAAAATTCCAAAATTTAAAAACCTTCTGAATTATTTATTTATGGTATAGCTCTTTAAGTGTATTATATTGATTTCCACATGCAAATAGATTCCGGAGCGTGAATTCCTAATTAGAGTTTCTTACATGGAAATCTATAATGAAGAAATCAACGATCTTTTGGTGTTGGAGAGTCAGAAATTGCCAATTCATGAGAGCTTGGAGGTATGATGTTTCATTTCTAAATTTCTCTCCTTTTACTTATTGACTTTATATTATGAAGTGTTGTAATAGTTTTGTGGCATTTTGGTATGTAGCTTAACTTGGATATTTTATGAGAAACCTAAAACTTTCATGACCATTTCCTGATGTTCTATTGAATAAAATGACATGCATGAAGGTAACCACCAAGAATTCATGAAGTTTTATTTAAGACAAGAGTCTAGTACATGGTGAAATCAGCTGTAAGCAATCTAATATATGTGCATGCAAACATGCCTTATAAGCACAGTTTTGCTAAGGAGATGCTCAAAAGAGCGCCGGCACGGGTGTTCTGTTTGGAAATCTGGTTTAATAATCATAGTGAATAATAGCAAATATCATATATGGTACACAACTTGTTGATGAGATACTTTTGTCTAATGGTATTTGAATTATAGCGTGGTGTGTACGTGGCTGGGATTAGTGAAGAAATTGTTAGCAATGCTGAACAAGTGCTTCAGCTTCTTGAGCTTGGAGAAGGTACTGTTCTTATAAACAAGAAGAGTATTAGATTTTGTCCCTTGAATATTTCAAAACATTCATGAATATCCTTGCAAAAGAAGAAACATTAGTAGGCTCCTAATGTAAGTACTTCTATTCTAAGTTACCAAAACTACCTTTCTTGTTCTTCCACATTATACTGTAAAAAAGGGCAATGAGGAAGGTACCATTACGGCATCCTTGAAGAAAATAAGAAAGTATTTAGTATGCGTGACTTCATCGTGAATTTAACAGTACATGTGATATTCTCTATCATAGAATGAAGACTTTTTAGGGAAAACTTCTAAAAGCTACAAGCAAAATGTTATTTCATTTATACATATTTGTTCTTTGGTTTCGTCAATCCCCTTGCATCTTATTATTCAGCAAATAGGCACTTTGGAGAAACAAACATGAATGCAAGAAGTAGCCGATCACACACTATATTCAGAATGGTACAAAATGCATACCCTAATTTCTTTGTGACTTTTCTATTTCTTATGAATAAATAAATAGCACATTACTTTCTTTTATAGGTCATTGAAAGCCGTGCGAAGGAAGAAAATTCTTCTAAGGAAGACACTATCACAGATGCCATACGCGTGTCAGTTTTGGTACGTTTCAGATCCATCTGATGATTACCAACAAGAAGTTGGCTACTGAAACATGGTTTTAAGCCCCAACAAAATCATTTGCATAGGATTAAATCAGTTATAAATACACAACAGACCAAGAAAATAGCTAAATGGGACTAATAAGAGGTTTTTATGATTTCTAACCAGAAACAAATATTTTGATTGTAGAACTTGGTAGATCTTGCCGGTTCAGAGAGGATTGCCAAGACAGGTGCAGAAGGGGTTCGTCTTAAGGAGGGAAAACACATCAACAAAAGTTTAATGGTTCTTGGCAATGTTATTAACAAACTAAGTGAAGGTGGAAAAACAAGGTAGCATAAATCCATTTAAATTGCGTAGAATATCATCGGCATCATCCTAAATTTTATAAGGTCAATTTCGTGTGTTCACCTGCCAAATTGTGACACATATATCCTTGCAAAATGAGAAATCATCAAGCATTCCGTAAAAACATAACAATATTTCAAGCACCTATGTGTTAACCTTTATTGCACTGTTAAAAAAATAATCCCTTCAAAATTATCTTCTTTCCTCCATATCGAAAATGACAAAGATTAAAGCATTTTTTTATTATTTTACTAAATTACTTGTTGGAGTATAAGGAGAATGTTCAGTGTTATTCAGGGTCAGGTGTGAGGAGATTCTCATTTTCAGGGATTTCTTATTGGAGGCCTCGAGGGACACATGAATTTGTTACACCTTTAGTATCTATATCAGTATTCTTAGGCCACAAACTTGTCTTTGAACATAGCAGACCACTCTTCATTGAGCAATCTATATTGGTTCCATTTCTTGCTACAGCAATAAATTGTTTATCTTCCTTTATTTCTTTATAATTACCTAAGATGGGATTACCAAAAGACGGTGGTTTTACTTGTTTATATGCTTCCTTAATGGATAAGTTTTTTTATGCAGGGGTCACATTCCTTACCGTGATAGTAAGTTGACGCGCATACTTCAGCCTGCTCTTGGTGGAAATGCAAAAACCTCTATAATTTGTAATGTTGCACCGGAGGATGTATGTGCATTCTCTTTTCATGTCACTGAGCTAGGTTAATAATTGCTATTATGGGCAGGCTTAATACAACAACAAACAGTTGATGCTCAGCAAAAGTATTATGTTCTGTTCATACAGGTGTTGGTATTGTGCCTGTAAGTTGGCATGGAAACAGTATCCACAATATCTTTTCTTGGTTTTGTTTACATTTTGTTCATGTATTGGCTTACCAGGTGTCTTTTACCGTTTATGAGTATACCGTAGGTCTAAACAATAAAATATAAAATTAAGTTGAAAATTTGAAACATCCCATTTCAGCTACCAGAAACTTCAGTTTTCTCTTTGCTTTTTTTCCCTTCCGTAGTGAACAGTGTTTTTACCTACTAATTAATGATCTGGTCATTAAAATAGGTGCATATAGAAGAATCTAGGGGGACTCTCCAGTTTGCCAGTAGAGCCAAACGAATCACAAACTGTGTTCAAGTTAACGAGGTATGTTTGTTTCTAAGCTGAATAGTTTTGCAAATTAGAGAGAACAAAATTATATACAGACATTGAAAGTTGTGTCGTGTTGGTATGTAAAACAGATCCTAACAGATGCTGCTCTCCTGAAGAAGCAAAAGCTAGAGATTGAGCAGCTTAGGAAGAAACTTCAAGTTGTTTTTTCTCTTTCTTATCATGTTACATATAGGCATCAATTTTTTTATGGCATTCTGCATTAGATATATTATTAACTTCAGGTACCTTTGAATGATAGGGTTCCCACTCTGAGGTGCTCGAACAAGTGCTCTTAAAACAAAGAAATGACATGCATAAGGTTCATCCTCAGTATAAAATTCATGTTAACAAGCTTTTGATGCATTGTTCATGGGTTGAAATATTTAATGCTTTTTGATCGGTGGTGCAACACCTCAAACTCTGTGAGAACTTTTCTTTTAAAAAATAGTACTTATTCATAAAATATGTGTTTTATTGTTTAGTCCGAACTGGAGAGAGATAGGCTAGCAATGGAACTGGAGGAGGAAAGAAAAGCCCGCCATGATCTAGAGCAACGCATATTTGAGCAAGAAAAGAAAATGGAAAGTCTCATGAACCACTCTATGTCACTGCATGTCTCCAGCGCCTCCACTCAGGTAATGGTACTTAAATGGTCGTTGGTGGTATATGTAGGTATATTGCTTGTGGAATGGTAACCCTTCTCTTATAATTTATTTTAGTTGATTTGTGGATATGTGTAAGTTATATTCCAAACTCCACATTTAGACAAAATTTTGCCAGATCTAAGAGTGATCTGACCTTCTGACATGTCATTTGAAAGAATTGTTCCTCTGGTATTGATTCAGTGCACTACTCTTTGGTACCGGTGACCTGAATTTTTTTTCTTTGTTGAAAACTAAATGCTGATATGTCAAGATCCATTGCCAGTGGTATTGTGCAGCACATGATTCTTTTACTGGTCAAAGCCATACAACCTGCTAATGGGCTTGTTTCACAGCATATCGTATTTCACAAATTTATTAATTTTACATGTTAATTTGGCTACTGTGTAGAAAAATGTTGGTGAAAGAAGTGCAACACCTGACGAGACACACTTATTGGAGTTTGATTCCTTGAAAACTCCGAATTTCAAACAGCCATCTATTGATTTTGTTGTGAGGAGGCCCAACTATAAGGAGCTGGAGTCCAGCCCAATCCCTGAAAACTTTGCTGGCGTGGCAGGCGAAGATCTCTGGGCTCGCCTCAACAATGGGCGCATTACTGATCTTGATGCACTTCAGATGACTCCTGGCTTGCCAAGTCAGCTATTTCCATCCAGCGAGACCTCTCTTGTAAGTGTAATGTGTTGCATCATACATAGAAGGACCTAGAGGCTTTTTTGTGGTTTCCAATCATGCAGAGTTCTTTTGTGGCATACCGGTACCAAACTGTACAGGCATGCATGATGTTGCTGATGTAGCTTCTCTTATGTGATCCAGGTCTAGTACTGGTTCATCAGTAATGCATATTTGAGACATATTGGCTAGTATGGCACTATGCTGTCTGTATTGTATATTTAAACCCTGACCACTGCCCATTATAGTAAACATTAATTCACTGGATGATACTGCAAGGATGGAATATCTTTTCATGTTCATTCAACTAATTTAGTTAATCCAACCATTATTTTATTGAAAATAGGGTGTCCTGTCGAATGAAGAGCTTGATCCAAAGAGGTGCCCAAGGCTTGAAGAAGAGTTAGACAATGTACGAAAGCAAAATGAGGTATTAACAGAACAATACTCTAAGCTGGAAGAAGAGAATAATGTCTTGAAGGAAGAGAAAATTGGCTTGGCAGATGATGTTGCATGTTTGGAGAATGAAAGGAATCAGGTGAAAAGTGAAAAACAATGCCTGGTTAAGGAGTTGAGAGAAGAGAAAAGAAAGCTGAACGATCTCAGAGACGATGTGCGTAATTTAATTGCTGCATTTTCACAAAGGGAAGTAATGCTGACCTCCCTTTGTACTAAATCCAGAGCCATTGTTGAGAACATCAAAGCAGCTCCTATTGCACCTCCTCCTGAGTAGTTGAAACGATAATCTGACGGGTTGTGATTGCAACTCAAGTTGCATTTGACTTGATAGTTCTAAAACTAGGGCATTTTGCTTGTACAACCATAGACTAATATAGTGGAGGATTTGACATGCACTAATATTTCATTATCTATTTTATTTTATTTTTATTTTCAATTTTTCTTTTTGGTCAATTTAAAGAAAATATAGGAATACTAGCCTCTATTATGTAGTAGTACTATAGGAATATTGGTAAAGCTTGGTCCCTTTTCAGATTAGAACTTCAAACACCAAAAGATTCGATTTAGCATGTTGGCATGAGCTTCAAAATTGGATCTAAGCATTGAAAAGGAAAGTGGGAGAAGGAATAAATGTTGTACAGCAAGTGTGTAAAATATATATGTGTGTAATGTGTTACAGTTAAGGGGCAAAGGGAAGATAAGAATAAGAATAAACATGCTTGTTCAATGAGTTGGGTCAGTTGGCTTTTCCATAAGTGGGAAGTGGGAAGTGGGAACCCCACAACACAAGAAGTCGGGTGAAAATTAAATTAATGGTAATCCGAATCTCAGGAAAAAGACATCAGAACTCGAGGAAGTTTCATAAAGCACAATGCAGTACTTTTTATTTTCATTTGGCTTTATACATGACAAAAGTTGGAGAGTTTAAATAATATATCTTTCTATAAGACGATCGAAAAGCGTCACCAAGAAGGGAAAAAGAAGATACGGTGGTTGTTTTTATAAATTGTAAATTTATAATAGAAGATAAATTGACATTTAGTGCGGCGAGTAGTTGATAGCTTGTCTTGACATCCTCATTTCTCAGTTCAGTTCCTTTTATTACTTGTATTGCATTGTTGGGAGTAGATTTAAATAGTTGTCTTGTTTTGTTTATTACAAATTTATTAGGTAATAAATCAGCTGTTATTTCTGATCCCAACCATTCAAATTTTTCAGTACGTGAATCTCAATGAATGAACTTTTTCATGTGCGCATCTTAATGAAGATCAACGGTTGAAATTTAGAATAACATGTTCCAGTTATTCCTTTGAAATAATAGCAGATTTATTTCCCTCTTGTTAGGTCCCTGCTTGGTAACTCGCCATACTTTGGTCACGGTCTGCCCAACGTGAGTCGTGACTGACAACACAGTGTTGCTAGTCATATGTCACATGATTATTTATTTATTTTTAATCAGCTTGGGCTTCAATGCTTAGGTTGAAAGTTGAACGCACGGAGTATCTTCTCATATATTACATAATATGAGGGGATCAGGTTTTTCAAAAGTGGGGTTTGGTAAATTTATGAAACATACCAATAAGGAGCGAACAGAGCTAATTAATTAATTTGTAACGAATAGTTGGAATATAATCTAAAACTCCTTTAGCTAATTAATTCTGGCCATCTGAACTACTCCAATGCACAAGCGGCAAGGGCACCATTTTTGTAATTTTACTTTCATGAGTAATAAATGTTGATATGATAGTTTTGTGAACCGTTCGGTTAAATTAAATAATGATATTTTTTTGAAGATTTTTTAATTTTGATCGGACGTTACACATACAAGCTATTGCAATATTTGTATAATATATGAAGTCTTGATCTACCTAATATATAGCATCCTGTTGATCTTTATAAAAATAAAAATAAAAACAAAAACGGAGCCTATCATCCGTGTGTATTTTGTTATTTACCAAATGGAAGGACACGACAAATATTTCAATAAATAAGATAAGAAAGGATCCAGACATTATTATTTTTTATTTAAAAGGAAATCCGTCGTACACATGCATTTGATTAAACAACCAAACACAAGACAAGAGGACAGCTAGCATATATATATATATATATATATCTCTAGTTTTAAAAACAAAAAAATTATCAACAATTTGATTACTTCTTGAGGTCTCTTCAGGTCAACAACAACAACCCATGTCATGTGTGACCCCAAAAAAGAAAAAAGAAAAAGAAAAAGAAAAAGAAAAAAAGTTGCAACTCACGGTCACGTTCTTCTCGAGTGATTACGCAAGGCAACGGTTAAGAGTCTATCTCACCATTTAATTACTTCCTTATTATTAATCTACCTGTTTAATGTCTATATATTAAGTGAAATTATATTATCAACTGCTTATTTATTTCTTCAAGCCTTTATAGATTTTGTAACATCTTTATTGTTAATAATTATATATTTTTAATTAGGTGATAAATAAATATAATATTTTTAACATTAAAAAATGAACAGTAAGATAGACAGTTGCAAGGAGGTTTCCAATACACAGATAGTTCTTCAAGTTCCAAATTTTTTTTGTTCTTAATTTTAATCTAAAAAATCGATTTATATATATATCAAAATTGTTTGAGTGCTAATATATGTCTATTTAGAAATAAAGATAGAAATCCGTATCGACGTGGAGTCCAATATATATATATATCTGATGAGAAATATATATGCTTTTGTTACTATATAAAATTATAAATGTCCACGCGAATGTTTGTGTTATTTTTCTCACTTTAATAATGTGTTCATGATATATATTAAAAATAATTATATGAATCTTCCCATCATCCCTTCATTTCTTAAAGGAAGCCGATAACAGTATCCACACTATAGTATCCGCACTGTATCCGCAAGAGAGATCACCGAAAATTAAATATAAAAAAATATTTTTTTCACAATTCAATTTTTTTCCTAAAGTATTTATACCTATGTACGGAAGTATTTATAGCTATGATGTGAACAATTATTTATTGTGCGGGTACTGTAGCTCAAAGATAATAGTACTCGCACTGTACACGTGAGGGGACCACCGAAAATTAAATGCAGAAAGATAACTTTCTGCAGGGACTGCAAAATCTCTACAATTTTTTTCCATATTATTAATATCTCTGTAATATTTTTTTTTTCAAATGAGATCTATGATGACATACTTTCAGACTCGTCATCGCGCAAGTATTTATACCTCACCGTACAAGTATTTATACTTATACTTGCAAGTATTTTTTACATATGACACTGAAAGTATTAATATCTAAGTATTGAAAGTATTTATACGTTTGAGGTTAACTATTTTTGTTAGAGGAAGCATGACGCAGAGATGGTTGGAGAACTCCAAAAAGAATGATCATAACAAGTCACGCATCAAAGTATTAATATTTTTTTAAGTGTTAATATCTTATCTTCTAAGTATTTATAACTACGAAGGTATACATATTTAAGTATTTTTTAATATATGGCATTGAAAGTTTTTTATAACTATGAAGATATACATATCTAAGTATTTTTTACATATAACACTGAAAATATCAATATTTAAGTATTAAAAGTATTTATATCTATGCATTGGAGTATTTATTCCTATGAAATCAACTATTTTTGTTATAGAAAGGTTGACGCAAGAACAAGTGCGAGGATTGTAAAAGAGAAACTACATAATTAATGGGGACCATAGAGAAATGATGCTTATGAGATTTTAGAATAATAAGTAGTTTAGACTATATAATTACTGGGGACCATAATATATTATTTCTCTAAATGTGGGTACTGTAGCACGATTACTGTAGCATGGGTACTATGCGGGTAATGTAGCACGGGTACTAAAATGATTATTCTTTCTTAAACCCCCCATACACCTTTTTAGAGGTGAATTCTTTTTTTCTTTTTTATTGTCGTTCATATTTCTCACAATCTATGAAGAATTTTGCAAATTTAAAACCACGAACGCATTCTACGCAATTTTATCTTTCAAATGAGATACATAACGACATACTTTCGGGCACATCGTCACACAATTATTTATACCTCATCGTGCAAATATTTATACCTATAATTGTAAGTATTTATCCCTATACTTGTAAGTATTTATCTCCAATCGTGTTTAACTTTCACAAACTAACTTAACAAACTAGTTTAATTAAATTTATTCAAACACTGTGGTCTTCCAAGTTTAATTAAATTCATAGGTATAAATACTCGGAAGATAATAATTTAATACTTGCATGTCTAACTTGATATGACTATATGGGGGGACCACTCAAATTACATTGGGAGAATAATCATACACGCTTTAGAGGTGATTTTTTTTTTCTTTTTTTCAATGTCGTCCATATTTCTCATGATCTATGAGGAATTTTGTGAATCTAAAACCACAAACGTATTCTACGCAATTTTATCTTTCAAATGAGATCCATGATGGCATACTTTCGGACTCATCGTCACACAAGTATTTATACATATACTTGTAAGTATTTATCTTCAAACATAGACTCCGCATCTCCGTATCAACCTTCTTCAATCGTTCCTGCGTCAACCTTTCTCTAACAAAAATAATTGACCACATAGATATAAATATTTCAGTGTATAGGTATAAATACTTGTAATACTTGATGTTAATACTTTTAAATGTTAGCAGTGTCATATGTGTAAAATACTAGGTTTAAATACCTGCGTGATGACGAGCTCGAAAGTATAATCATGGATCTTATTTGAAAGATAAAATTGTATAGAAAACGTTCATAATTTTAGATTTATAAAATTACTTAGAGATCATGAAAAATATGAACGAGATTGGACAAATAAAATTGGAAGAATAATTGAGGAATGAGAATGAGGGGCAATTATCAGGGCCCATATATTAATTAATACATCAGCGTTTATTTTTCTAAAATTTTACTGTCGGCATGAATTGTGAACAAAAATATTTGTGTCCACATCATTGTCCATAGAAGCAAATTATTATGATTACTTCACCATGATAAGGTTTGTCCGTGACGGCTTTACCAAATAATTTTTTATTTCTGTAGTATATATATGTAAAAATGAAGCGCATCTCTCCTAGCTTCTCCATCTCTTGGTCTTCTATACCTAGCTCCCTTCTTCTTCCTCTAATTCCAGCATGGCACATCCGTCTTCTACATCTTCACCGAGAGCACGGCGCCTCTATGAGCTTTTAGAAGAGCAGCAAGAGCCTTTCTATCTAGACATGTACCTTTTGGAAAAAGGATACTCGACGAGATTCTTAGAGGAAGGTCCAATCACGTGTTGGCCTGGAAATGAAAAGAGAATGCTTCGGAAGTTTACTAGTAGCCAGTTCAAAAGAAAGAGGAGAGAAGGTTTCTTGAAAAGAATACTACTTGCAAAACTTGCGCAAATAAAATACCCGAAAAGGGCATTGGATAGGGATGATAATATTAAAAGTGATCAGGAATTTGAGCATAATTCAGAGAGAATATTTTGTGAGCACAAGATGGATATTAAGCAGCTCAGTCCAGTTTCAGTATTTGATTTGGCTTCTTACACAAGCTCCCCTGCTAGCCAGAGTAAGTTCAAATTAATTAATTGCTTACCCTTTTTATATTTCATGTTTCAATTTTTTACTTCATCCATATATGAATTGTTTCATTTATTTTTCTTCCTTCAATTATATATATATATATATAGGCGAAGAAGAGAAAGCCAAACCCCCCAAAACAATCATCTTAGACCCCAAAATCATGGATATTTTCAATAGGTTAGTTGAGACAGCATACACCCCTGATTTTGAGAAGACTCTAAAACCTCTTGATGATCAAGACCAGTTCGACAGGAAACCTCCATCTTCTGTACATGTTAGTAGATATAATCAAGAGAGAATTTGGGACTTTGAAGGCCAAAATTTGAGGTCAGACGAGAAAAAGGAAACATTAATGGATGTACAGGAAAGGCAATCTAATTTATTGGAAAACCATATAATTGAGTTGGAGAAATTAAGAAACATAATTATATCAAAAGATATTACAGAGACACCCAGGTGGAGAGAATTCAGCTCTGAAAGTGAAGGAATTGCAATGGAGATTGGAGATGCAATACTTGATGATATTATCTTAGATTTATATATGTAGTACGTTGTACTGTACATTGTAGAAATTAATGCTAATCCATGTATAGTTAAATAGAAAAGGGTGTAATTAAATATAATATTTTAATATAAGTCGGCCTTTGGACATGCTAATAATTAATAATTAAGTAATTGTTTGATTAAAATTGTAGGTGAGTTTGGTTGATTAAAGTTAAATAAGAGTTCACATTTTCTATAAGTTTTGTGTTATGATTGTGATGTTCCAACTTTAATTAGTTCCTTATCAACTTCTTTTAGGTGCTAGCTAAAAGCAGCAGCTGCTTAATTAATTATAATCATGCTCCAGTTTCTCCATCGGTTGATTAATTAGACTACTTTAATTTGGAACATATTTATGTGATGATATGATGGATCAATTAGTATGTTTCACAAGACTAATTAAATTAAGAGGAGGGATCAAGTTACAATATTTTTTGAGTTACAACAAGTTACAACAAATTTTTTTTTTTTTTTTAATTTTGAAAGTCCAAATCGTCGATCCAAACCATTAGATGTGATTTCTACAATAAAATGTGCTTAGAGACCAAATTTTATATTTTTTGAAATTTTTTTACTATTTATTAAGATGGGTACAAAATTCAATGGTCTGAATTTGACTAGTTTTTGTACCCATCTTAATTAATAGTAAAAAATTTCCAAAAAATGTAAAATTTGATCTCCAAGCACATTTTATTGTAGAGATCATATCTAACGGTTTGGATCGACGATTTGGACTTTCAAAATTAAAAAAAAAACTTGTACTTGTTGTAACTCAAAAAATATTGTAACTTGATCCCTCCTCTTAAATTAATGCGGTATTAGTCAATTTTAAGTTGTTGGTTCCATGAAATATATATACATGCATGGTCACACAGGGCACTTGTCATAGATGTTAGAACTTCATTTTCTTCTCTCGATCTCTTCCTTAATTTTTTTTATCATCCTAGCTAATTGCTATTTTAATTTATATTGGTTGCTGATACGTACTACTTTCTAATTATTGAGGAATCGAAGGATTTGATCTTCTATGGCACTAATGCTAATGGTAGTTTGAAGCCAAAAAAAAAACTCCAACAGAAAACCCCCGCAAAAAAAAAATTGGCTTTTTTTTGCGTTTTTTCTTGCGAATAAAACGTGATTCGCATTTTATTTGTGATTAAAATGTATTATAATTTTTGCGTTTTAAACGGAGTTCGGTTCGAAAACATAAAAAAAAAAAAATATTTTATACGTGAATTATACACGGATCTTGTTACTATGCTTTCAATTGTACTGACACAATGGTGATGGAATGCATTAGATGAATATACAATATACGTCACATATTTTAAAATTATCTTTTATCACTTTTAAATTTGTGTTGAGTTAAACTATTCTCTTTTTTTTTTTAAGCTCAAGTTAAACTATTATCAGTAGGGATCCTTCCCAAACAAAAAAGTTGAAATACCTTTGATATCAACACCTCAGAGATACTCATATGGTGCTTGCTTAATTATATTCTGCCTAAGAGACAAATGCAGTGATTAATAATTTTGAACTTAATTACGAGACATAAAAAGTGGTTAGAAGTTTGTCCTACATATTATTTTTCATTTTTGTGGATATAAAGTGTTCGGATAATTAACAATTGAGGTTGATTTTTGATATATATATCGAGAAGCAAAATTGTAAAGTGGTTCACTATTATGGTATAAATAAAGGTGCTACCTTATATATAGCATATAGTATTTGTTAGTGTTGGTGTCATAAACCAGATCATATCATGATATGTTTAATTTATTAGTGAATGATTTTATCATTTTATACCTTGAGTATTCATATTAGTGAATCATTTGAGTTGATAACTTAAATTGTAGAACTTCACGATGAATAAATTTGTTTACTCTTAAATGTCCCTTATCTTGGCAATCATCAAGGTATATCGGTTGACCATATAAGATAGATGTAGTGATTAGATGATGGCCATATTCTACAGGTTATACGATAAAGAGTTATCAATCTAATCACACGTGCGTACATGTAGATGTATGGCACTGGATAGACCCAATAATGAAATATCATATGGATTGTGTTCTGTGTCATCGATATTTCATTGTGTCTATAATTCTTTGGTTGAGATATTTATTTTTCTTACATAAGGGATGTGTATTGTTGGTACTGTCCAACGCTCTCTTTAACTAGGAGTTACATAGGCAGTTACTGCAATGCATATAACTTATGCAGAAGAATGATACGTATCAAGAAAACATTGTCCCTTATATGTTAATATAAGCGATGATATCTCTGGACCTCTTGATAAAGTTTATATTATGTTCATGCAATATGATTATATGATAATCATATCATAATTAAACTCCAGGAAATCAAGAAAGAATAATTGATAAGGATGACACATTCCTACCTTACAATTATTTGGATATCATGTGGTAAGGAATTGACACAACAACATTTTTAATGTTACAGGGATCATGATTTTGCATTGTACCTTTTCATCCACATCATTTGGGTAATCAATATACCATGACTAGTTGTATCATTGATTTATAGAATTAAAATGTTTAATTCAATTGCCATAATGATGGGATCTCATTAGGGGTGTCAATGGTACCTTTTTAGCCATTTATCCAGCCCGTATCGTATTCGATAAGGTGGGTATGGGTAAGGTTTTTTTTTCCGTTAGCTTATTGGGTATGGGTAATAATTTTTTCGTTAAATAAATGGGTAAGGGTATGGGTAATGACTATTTCATACCCGTTACCATATAGGGTAATTATAAAATCCAAATATATATTCAATTCAATTTCCAACTCACTTAAATGTATATTCGTGTTTTTGAATTTTTATTCTTTATAAAAAAATAATTTAGTTGGAATTGATTGCACATTTATTTTATTTTTTATTAGAAATGCAATTATATATGTGTTAAAATAAATGAGTTTTTGATGTTTAATTTGTAAAATATAATAAAACTAATTATTATACTAGTATTATCCGTTATTCACCCGCTACCGTTTCGTTACCCGATAATATTAACGGGTAAGGGTAGGGTAGGGTAAGATAAATTTTTAATGGGTATGGGTAGGATATGGATAAGGTCAATTTTAATGGGTATGGGTATGAAAATGTCTCCACCCGACCCGTACCGTATCCATTGACACCCCTAGATCTCATAGGGTCACACCATATGAAAGATTAAAAGAAAATATATTAATAAAACATATGTGATATGTATAAAATATGTGCTATGTTAATAATAAGAAGTTATAATTAATTTGTACAAATTATATGTTATTAATATATGAATAATTTTATGACATGAAAATGTTACAAAATAATCCTAGTAATATTTAAAGTATATGTGACATATTTTAAATGGTTTTTGACACATGAGAGATGCATATAAATTAATATAGAATATTAATTATTTATATGTTGGTCTTTAATGTATGGGATTGTGGACTTAATTAAATATTAGGGTAAATTTCGCCTTAGGTCACTAAACCTTGTTATTTGTTACGAATTGGTCACTCAAACTTGATTTGTCTCTTTTAGGCCACTCAACTTTGTTATTTGTCTCAATTAAGTTCTTCTATACTTCTCCATTCAAAATACTAACAAAATATGCTCATTCCGTTAGTATTTTAGATGAAATATGCTCATTATGTTAATATTTTGGATGAAATAAGTATATTCTGTTAATATTTTGGACAAAATAGGAATATTCCGTTAAGATTTTAGATGTAAAAGTATAGAGTGACTTGATTGAGATAACTAACAAAGTTGAGTGACTAAAAATAGACAAATCAAACTTTAGTGACCAATTCGTAACAAACAGGCGGCACGACGAATGTCTTGCGATGAAGGAAGCCTTCTGGTTTCAGAGATCGCGTATAAAATATGCAATGTTGGGCGATCAGAACACAGCCTATTTTCATGCGATTGCTATCACTAGAAAAAGGAGAAATTCCATGGTATCCTTTCAGATTGAAGGCCTTGGTTGGATTTCGGACCAGAATGAGATCTGACGGGCTATTGTCTCTCATTTTAAGAGTATCTATAGAAAAGTGCCCAGACTGCAACTGGAGTAGGCCTTCGCACCACCCTTTCTGGACTCCATTCCAAAAATTCCCATGATAGCCCGTCAAGCAATGGATGCTCTACCATCTGTTGCCGAGATTCAAAGGGTGCTATTTTCTTTGGGCCTACACAAAGCAGCAGGCCCGGATGGCTTCAACGCAAAGCTTCTTCAGGATAAATGGGGAATATTTGGTCCTTTAGTTCTGACAGAGGTCAGATCATTCTTCATCTCAGGAACAATCCCTCCCAACATAGCCAAATCAAATCTGGTCCTCATTTCGAAAATTGGAAACCCCTCTCTAGTAACAGATTTCCGCCATATTTCTGTTTACAACACCCTCTACAAAGTGATTTCTAAGATCGTAGCTACACGCATAAAGCCATTCATCCCCTCTCTTATCTCCTCTACACAGAGCGTTTTTGTCCCGAGTAGGGAAATCTCTGAGAATGTGATCCTTCTCAGGGAGGTGTTACACTCTTTCGACCAGTCGGGGTATAAAAATCATGAATTCTGCCTTAAGGTTGATCTATCGAAGGCCTTTGATAGAATGGACTGGGATTATATTGCATCAGTGCTACTGGTGTATGGCTTTCCGGATAATATGGTGCTTTGGATTATGTTCTGTGTCAGATTCGCACAATTTACCATAGTAATTAATGGAGGGGATAGTGGATTTTTTAAGCTGGAATGCGGATTGAGGCAGGGTTGTGAGCCATCCCCTTACCTCTTCATACTTGGCATGGACATCTTCTCAAGACGTTTGGATGTTTTGGGAGAGCAAGGAATTTTGAGGGGGGTGCATATGGCTGCAGGATAAGATCCTCTAACCTGTGCACTGTATGCCGACGATCTCCTAATCTTTGGTAAAGCATCGCAGTAGGAGGCAACAATAATCTCCCAAACCCTGGAACAGTTCACTGAAATCTCGGGTCAACAAATAGGCCCTGACAAAAGCTCCATTTGGTTTAGCAAACCAATTACCAACCAGGAGAGGGAGTTAGTGGCATCTATTCTGAATGTCTCACTGGAGGCTCAATCCCTGAAATATCTGGGGGCTCCGATTGCATCAAATTCACAAGCTTTCGACTTTCTTCATGAGAAGTTTGTCACCAAATTTCAATCCTGAAAGGTCCATTTACTCTCTCAGGTAGGGAGAATCGTGCTTATCAGATCAGTCCTGTAATCAATCCCCATTTATTTCATGTCAACAGCTAAGATCCAAACTAGGGTTATAGTTCAATTGACAAAGTTGATCAGAAAATTCCTTTGGGGGAAAATGGACAAGGATAGATATATGGCGATGATTTCTTGGGAAAAAATCTTGGCACCAATTGATCAGGGTGGTCTGGGGTTAAGAGATTTGGGAATCATGAATGATGCGCTACTCTGCAAAGCCTTATGGCGTTTAGCAGAGAATAGTCAAGCCCTCTGGGCTCGACAGATCAAAGTGGAGTGCATCCCAAGAAGTTCTTTGTGGCACTCAAAGAGAACTTACAGGTGTACTTTGTTTTGGAAGAGCATTATGACGTTAAGGGAAGACTTGGTAAAGTTTGTCACGTGGGATCTGGGAAATGGCAAAAACTGTCACGTGTTTGCCCAACCTTGGTTTGAAAGGGTGATTGAATTCATACCTGAGATGCAGGGGGATAGAGGGCTCAAGGTCAGTGAATTACTGTGTAGTGAAACGAGATTGTGGGATCCAGATAGGCTAGTCTGCTACTTTGGCTATGCCACTGCAATGAGAATAGTGGGGTCAGTCAGACCACTAAGTCCATTTTCAGGAGAAGGCAGGTTGATCTTCACACCAGCATCAAATGGTAGGTACTCAATCAAATTGGCCTACATGGTTATGCACAAGAAGAGGTCACCACACTGCTATAGTATAGTATTGCAACAGGGTCAGCTGAACATTTAGTGTGAAATATGGGGTAAAGGGGATATTTTGCCTAGACTTAGAGTGTTTATCTGAAAGCTGTTGCATAATGGTTTGCCTTGGAGTCAATCTATGAGAAGGCGACTGGGAAGATGGGACTCCACTTGTCATACGTGTGGATATGAGGAAGAGGATGCAATCCACTGGCTCTTCAGATGCGCTTTCTCAAGGTGTATGTGGTTATCTGGTCCCTTAGCCATCAGAACAGAAGATGTGGATTATGGGGTGGGTGATTTTATCTCTTGGTTGTGCTCCCAAACCGATGACAAGCAGTGGAAATGATGTAAGGATGTAAAAGTTTTGGCCTACGGGCATGATTCAAGCAAAAAAAAAAAAAAAGTTTAGTGACCTCTAGCAAAATTTACCCTAAATATTAATATGATTAGTATGTTTAAGCCCAAATATATGCTATTTAAGCTAGGGAGAATTGATTAGTGATGGCATGATTTAAGAAATATTTAAATATGTCATTAAATCTAATCAATCTCATTAAAGAGGAAAGAAATTTTTGGACATATTTTTTAGGCAACTTTGAACTGAAATTTGACAGGGCAAATACTAACCATTCTGGATCTATGACGTATGTAATCTATAGCTCTTGGAGTCTAAAATCCAACAGTAAAGGTTTCAAGTCATTTGGAGTTACTTAGAAAAAAATATAAAAGTTTTAGTACCGAAAGATCATAAAATTCTAGGAATTATATTTTGGCCGAAATTTGCTCTTTTCTCATCTCTCCCATTTTTCCTCATGTGTTGAGATCTAGAAATTCTCTAAGAAGTTTTCAGAAATTAACAAGAGGGTTAAACTAGAATTAAGGTTCTACTTGTTAATCTCTTATTAGCCTTAGAGATACAAGTATTTCTTTTATCTTTCAGTGGATATCTAAGGAGACTCCTTATGACTAAAGCACAACCATCATTGAAAAAAAAAGTAAATAAGATGTTGCTAAGCAAGACAACCCTTCTTGATTCGGCTAATTATGATTGTTTCTTGCACTTACAATAACTAGATCGTTTGTCTTGAGTTGAATAAAATTTTTGTTTTATTTCTTGCTATATAAACATTAAAATTTTCAGTATTCAAAACGAACAAGTAACAATTTAATTAATAATTTCATCAAGGGACTATAATGATATAATGTAATGAGTAGAGTTCTTGGTTTTGTACTTCAATCATACTCGGAATTCTTATCTTCATTTTCAGAGTCTAAAAAGTTGATCCAAATCGTTTAACACGATCTCCATATTAAAATATACTTGGAGACCAAATTTTATATTTTATAGAATTCTTTTACTATTCTTTTAGATAGGTAGAAAAATTTTGTTTTAGATGGTACATAATATTATGAAAATAATGATTTTGTACTTATATAAAAGGGAAAATTTCCGGTGTGCCCATTCAAACTTTCAAAATAACCAATTTCCCCATTGAAACACCATAATAGCCAATTTCCCCATATAAACTTAAATTTCTTTCTTCTCTACCCTTCTAGTTATTTAACTTTTTATTTAATTATTTTAATAAATGAATTGACAAATATACCCCTCCATTAACTAAATTGAATAAGAAATAACAGAAGAAGACGGAGCTTGGACTCCAGCCATGGCTAATGGGTCAGAATTTGGTTATTGGATCCTATTTTATTTTGAATACCAAAAGAGTTTATCTAAATATATCAAACAATGCAACTTGCAACATAATCTGTCTTATTTACTTGACATTCTTTTGCCCTTCTAGCAATTTAATTCAAAGTTGGACTGCTCCAATTTCTTTCCTTTTGTCTGATCCAATAGTCTACTCAGTTTCTTAGCAGTAAACTCGTCCCTACTTTAAGAAAGGCCCTGGACCTAGATAAGAAGACCTAGAATTTTTTTTTTATTGGGCAATCTTTTTGACAGTAAGAAGAGTCTCTTTGATTGAAAAATTTGCTTTGGTCATTTTATGAATTAATTCCAACCATGTTTTGATTAACCATCGATGATTGGATTTCAACCATCACAATGTTCGGAACTATCCAAAATCTCTATCTAAGGTGTTTCATTTCGATAAACTCTTTTGGTATTCAAAATAAAATAGGATCCAATAACCAAATTCAAACCTGTTAGCCATGGCTGGAGTCCAAGCTCCGTCTTCTTCTGTTATTTCTTATTCAATTTAGTTAATGGAGGGGTATATTTGTTAATTCATTTATTAAAATAATTAAATAAAAAGTTAAATAACTAGAAGGGTATAGAAGAAAGAAATTTAAGTTTATATGGGGAAATTGGCTATTATGGTGTTTCAATGGAAAAATTGGCTATTTTGAAAGTTTGAATGGGCACACCGGAAAATTTTCCTATATAAAAATAGTAAATTTTTTTCAAAAAATATAATATTTGGTCTCAAGCACATCTTAGTATGAAGATCATGTTAAGCAGTTCAGATCAACTATTCAAGCTTTAAAAACAGAGATAAAAATGTGAAACATGATTGAAGTACAAAACTAATGATGTATTTGAACTGTACTCTTTGTCAATTGTCCATGAATTTGATCATTCCCAAACAAGTTAAAAAATATCTGTTTAATGAAACAGGGCTTTTTAACCAAAAAAAAATATTTATTTACCTGGACTCGAATTACTCAAATTTTAGGATTCATTATTAGGCATATATCCGAATTCAAATGAGTATCGATTGAAAAATATATATATATATATATATACATATTAAGTCCCAATATAATTTTACGCGAACCATACCTGCCGGATGAGTTGAGCCTAATTAATCTGACTTTCTAAGGGCACTATATTGCGTTGACACGTTTAAAGAAAATTATACACTACACCTAACACCTTAACTTATCACTTGCTTGCTAATTTTTTCGTTATTTTCTCTTTACGAAACGTCAAGACTGATCGAATTGAATTGAAGCAAGCAAGCAAGCAGCTCAAACTCCTTGATAATTATCAAGGTGAGAATCCGAAATGCGACGAAAAAGTAAACCTCAGATTCAGATACCCGACCTCGTAAATCGATGCCTTGTGTGTTTATTTTGCGTTGTGCGCGCGTATGTGTGGTGCAGTACTACTGCAGCAGGTTACTACTTGCTAGGTGGCCGGGGCCGGGGACGGGGCCGGGCATATGAATGAAATCACGAATTACTTAAAAATTAAAAAGGACAGGAGAAAAGCACGGCCCATTCCATACATAGGCCTCTCGTACGGGCAAACTAATATGAGCTAAAAGCCCAAATCGAAATAGCTAAATTATTTTCTTGACCGAGGCTGCCATTGCCATTGCCATTGCCATTGCCATTGACGACCACTTCTTGCGCAAAGCAAATTAGAGGAGTCTAAAATAATCCGCTAAAGACACCAAGAATAGCCGGGTGCATGATTATCATCTTTAGTCAATCTAGATTTTCAATGGAAATAATATGTACATGTCTAAAAGAATGGTAAAAAAGAACAAAAGAAAAAAAATAGGTATGAAATCAGAGACAAACTTTCAAATTATGGAGGTTAGATGCAAATGAAGTCAATCATATAAAATATTCATACTATATATATATATATATATATATATATGGAATAGGCTACGCTACTCTATGAAGTAAAATGAGTTGGTGCTCCATGCCATCATATTTTTTATTTTAAAAATTCAAACGACCGATTCGAACCGTTAGATGTGATCTTCATATTGAAATGTGCTTGGAGACCAAATTTTATATTTTTTGGAATTTTATTACTATTTATTAAGTATTTTTAAAAATTGCCAATCCGATGGTCCAGAAAATTTTACTGTTTTTTACTGTTCACAGCAAAACACATTTTTAAGTAGTAAAAAAAATTCAAAAAATGTAAAATTTGGTCTCCAAACACATTTCAATATGGAAATCACATCTAACGGTTCGGATAGGTCGTTTGAATTTTTAAAATCAAAATACAACGTGGAGTACAAATGTGTTTTACTTCATGGTGTAGCGTAGTCCATCTCTCTCTCTCTCTCTATATATATATAGTGTAGCGTAGCCCATCTCTCTCTCTCTCTCTATATATATATATATATATATATATAGGGATAGACTAATGTGCTTTCGGTAGCATATGGGCCGAAATACACACGGTCCAAATTTGAAATTTCAAAATTCAAAAAGTCGATCTGAACCATTCATCTTGTTCTCCATATTAATATATGTGCTTAGAGACCAAATTTTATATTTTTCTAAATTTTTTACTATTTATTAAGCCATTCTGAAAATCACTAATCCAACGGTTTTACCGTTTTGTTAAGCCACCGTTGGATTAACAATTTTCAAAGTGGCTTAATAAATAGTAAAAAATGTAAAATTTGGTCTCCAAGCACATATTAATATGGAGAACAAGATGAACGGTTCAGATTGACTTTTTGAATTTTGAAATTTCAAATTTGGACTGTATGTATTTCGGCCCATATGCTACCAAAAGCACATTAGCCTATCTATATACATATGTATACATGTGTATATACATGTATATGTGTATACATGTATATAGATGTGTGTGTGTGTGTATATATATAGGACTTGGCTACGGTGCTTGGGTAGCTAAGAGGCCTCCCGTGCTACGGCTCAATATTTGACTTTTCAAAGTCCTAACGGTCGATCCGAACCGTTCATCTTGTTCTCCATATTAATATGTGCTTAGAGACCAAATTTTACATTTTTTGAAAATTTTTTACTATTTTTTTAGATTTATTGAAAATCGTTTTTTTTCAGACAAATCTGGACCATAAAAAACAGCGATATTCAATAAATCTAAAAAAATAGTAAAAAATTTCCAAAAAATGTAAAATTTGGTCTCCAAACACATATTAATATGGAGAACAAGATGAACGGTTCGGATCGACTGTTAGGATTTTGAAAAGTCGAATATTGAGCCGTAGCACGGGAGGCCTCTTAGCTACCCATAGCATATTAGCCAAATCCTATATATATATATATATATATGAGTGAGTCTATTGTACTATGCATATCACGGGTTGTTACTGTGCTATGTCTCTACATTTGAGTTTTCAAATTCTAACGGTCGATCTGAACCATTCATCTTGTTTTTCATATTAATATGTGTTTGGAGACCAAATTTTACATTTTTTGAATTTTTTTTACTATTTTTGTAGATATTTAGAAAATCACTTGATCTAAAAATTTTGGACCATCCAAAAATAGTGATTTTCAATAAATCTAAAAAAATAGTAAATTTTTTTTTAAAAATGTAAAATTTGGTCTCCAAACACATATTAATATGGAGAACAAGATGAATGGTTCAGATCAACCATTAGGATTTGAAAACTCGAATATAGAGCCGTAGCACGGTACCAAATCGTAATATGCATAGTACCATAGACTCACTCTATATATATATATATATATATATATAGGATTTGGCTAATATGTTATGGGTTGCATAGAGACCTCCCGTGCTACGGCTCAATATTCAACTTTTCAAAATTCTAATGGTCAATTCGAACCGTTCATCTTGTTTTTCATATTAATATGTGTATGGAGACCAAATTTTATATTTTTTTGGAAATTTTTTACTATTTTTTTAGGTTTATTGAAAATTGTTGTTTTTCAAACAAATCTAAACCATAAAAAACAACGATATTCAATAAATCTAAAAAAATAGTAAAAATTTTCCAAAAAATCTAAAATTTGGTATCCAAACACATTAATATGGAGAACAGGATGAATGGTTCGGATCAACCATTAGGATTTTGATAAATAGTAAAAAAATGTAAAATTTGGTCTCCAAGCACATTTTAATATAGATTAAACATCTAACAGTTTGGATTTGTTGTTTGAATATAAAATACTAAGATATGACCCTGTAAGCACTCAGGTCGAAGTGCTGCCGGTAGCAATTTAGCCATACTATATATATATAGAGAGAGATGGGCTATGGTGCATTGCAATGCATGGAGGGGTTTGTGCATTGGACCATAAATCTAAAATTCAAAATCTAAATAGCCGATCCAAACTGTTCATCTTGTTTTCCATATTAATATGTGCTTCGAGACCAAATTTATATTTTTCTGAATTTTTTTACTATTTATTAAGTATTTTACAAAATTGTTGATCCAACGGTGGCTGCTGATTTTATTGGTTTGTTAAGCCACCGTTGGATCAACAATTTTGTAAAATACTTAATAAATAGTGAAAAAATTCAGAAAAATGTAAAATTTGGTCTCCAAGCACATATTAATATGGAGAACAAGATTACTGGTTTGGATCGACCATTTGGATTTTGAATTTTAGATTTATGGTCCAATGCATAAACCCCTCCATGCATTGCAATGCACCATAGCCCATCTCTCTCTCTCTCTCTCTCTCTCTCTCTCTATATATATATATATATATATAGAGGAGGGATCAAGTTACAACATTTTTTGAGTTACAACAAGTTACAACAAGCATTTTCTACATTTTGAAAGTCCAAATCATCTATCCAAACCGTTAGATGTGATCTTTATAATAAAATGTGCTTGGAGACCAAATTTTACATTTTTTGGAATTTTTTTACTATTTATTAAAATTGGTACAAAATTCAATGGTTTGACTTTGACTAGTTTTTGTACCCATCTTAATAAATAGTAAAAAAATTCAAAAAAATGTAAAATTTGGTTTCCAAGCACATTTTATTGTAGAGATCACACCTAACGGTTTGGTTCGACGATTTGGACTTTCAAAATGTAGAAAATGCTTGTTGTAACTTGTTGTAACTCAAAAAATATTGTAACTTGATCCCTCCTCATATATATATCTATATATATAGAGAGGTTGGCTAAGATCAAAGTGGTAGTTCCTAAGCTTTGGTGCTATCAATTCGTTTTTCAATTTTTAAATTTTAAAATGTCGATCCGAACCGTTAAAGTTGTTCTCCATATTAAATTGTGCTTTGAGACCAAATTTTACATTTTTCTGAATTTTTTTACTATTTATTAAGCCACTTTGAAAATAGTTGATCCAACAGTGGCTTCTGATTTTATTGTTTTGTTAAGCCACCGTTGGATCAACGATTTTCAAAGTGGCTTAATAAATAGTAAAAAGATTCAGAAAAATGTAAAATTTGGTCTCCAAGCACAATTTAATATGGAGAACAACTTGAACGGTTCGGATCGACGTTTTGAACTTTGAAATCACTAAAGCAGGAAGAAGTTTTAGCGACCGGAATTTCGGTCGCTGAAAGTAGGTGCGCCGATCGCAGAAGGTAAATCCGGTCTCTGATAGCTTATTCCGGTCGCAGAACGTACGGTCGTAGAAAGCATGGTCGCAGATAATCATCTGCTGACATCAACAGTCTCTGAATGACGTCAGCCGGTCGCTGATAGTATTTTCTGCAACCTTTTTTTTCCCGTCGCTATTTTTTTTATGACGTCAGAAAAATATTTCTGCGACGAAAATCCCGATCGTTGAAAGTTTTAAAAACGGTATCTGAAAGTTTTTTGCTGACGTCATAATAGTACTTCTGCGACCAATAAAACGTTCAGAAAACAGTCTCTAATAAAATATTCCGATCGCAGATACTTTCTTTTAGGTTTTTGATATTTTTTTTCTGTTATTTATATTTGCACCATTTAATTAATTGGTACCACACGTACCAATCTATAACATAAATCAGAACACAAACATAAAAAATGATACACAAACAACATAACGATCGCATACAATATACATCATAACATAAACAAATATAAACATAAAGATCAGGAAACTGTATATCTCATGAAATGTAAATATCCGAATAACGTAAGCAGTAGTAGCACAAACAATAAACAGTATAATCTAACAAGATATAAATATATAAATCCTAAGCAGTACCATCTCCGCCAATATCCGACCAATGCCCCTCGTCATCATCGCTGTCATCATCCTCGTCATGCTGAGCAGGCATCGAGGCCGACTGCGAGCCCGAACCTCCCTATGAGATTGTAAGAAAGTATTTTAAATAATTATGATTTAGGGTTTAGAGTTCACAATTAAAATACACTTAAATATCGGCTTTTGTACCGAAGAAGCTCTGAATCGAGCATCCAACCGAGCCTCCACCTGAGCCTCGATGTGAGCCTCCATCTTAGCAAGTAGTCGGGAAGATATCCTCTCAACATCTTCTTCTGTGAGATTCATCGATGGCGGCATAGAAAAATATGACTGTGACGAGTGCGACCGAGCATTGCTAGACCCACCAGGGCGAAACATGCCTCTTGACTTGCCTGAAACATTAAAAGTAAGACAATTAGTATTATCTGACAAAACAAATAATAAATTTAAAATTTCAAAGAATGTTTATTTTACCTAGAGCACCGAGACCATAGTTATCGCCGTGGGCATTCTGATCATCAACACCTGTAGAGTACCAGAGGTCGGCGTCGTATGCGGGCCATGTGCCTCTATCCGCTCCATACTTCTCTATCATAGCTTTCTCATATTTTAGCTACAAATTTTGTAAAATATAACAATAATGTTATGTAAAACTGGAACCAATTGGTGTAATCTAAACGATCCAAAAGTATTATTACCTGTGCGTTTTTAACCTTAACATTAATGTATTCCCCCGTCAGCTTTCTCGTATGGGTAGGCTGAAACAACTCATCCGACCATCTGGGTTCGCGCCCTTGTGTTTGCTCCTGTTAAGAATTTGAAAAACCATTTCATTTAAAAAAAAGATTATCAAAGTTAGATCGATTAGATTCAATTCGAATGAAAATAAATTAATTTAATGAAAACAACTTACGAAGCGCTGTTTGTGAACAAGCATGTTCACAAAGCCCGTCGAAGCCTCTGCACCTTCAGCACTGGCCCTATTTTCTGCATTCCGCTGGCTCCGACTAGCAAAAGCGTCACTGCACCAATGATCGACGAGTCCGGGCCAGTACGCTGGCTGGATCTAGGCGTCGTAGGGGCGAGGAGCAGCCCCACGCTCCTTCCACTCGAGCATAGACCTAAAAAGCATACTAAATATTTCGGTTTTGTTGGATCATAAAATAATACTGTACTAATAACTACGCAATTAATAATATAACTAACTACAATTTCATTAAGAGAGTGAGAAATCTTGCCTGACTACAACTAATCCTTCTGCTTATTATGTACCTCTTTGAGCCTTTTTCCTTGTGCACCTATACCCTATATATAACAAGAAAAACATGAAAGGGTAAGAATATAAACCCTATATATAACAACAAAAACGTGAAAGGGTAAGAATATAAAATGAAATTCCAACTGAACAAATAACGAAAATCTGGTAAGAATATAAACCCGATATATAACAACAAAAACGTGAAAGGGCAATCTTAACTTATCCACACATGAAACCATCACCGATTCCCATCAATTCTTTATCATAAAAAATCTATGACCAAATTCCCATCAATTGAAACTCATAGAGATGGAAGAAATAGAAAATTACTTATAAAGAAAGGATGATGAGGCGTGAGAAAGACAGACCCGAGAGAGAGACAATTTGCTCGTCTATACCACAAATTATCTCCTTTGTACCTGTAAGATCAATATTAAAAGTAAACTATAAGTCTTTTTTTTTTTATAGCATTGGACTATCAAAATATATAATTATTGTACATTTAAATAAGTTAAGATTGCATAATTTAGTAGCCACTAGTGGTACATGCACCACTGGTACAAGCAAACACTTGAACAAAAAGGGCTGATTTGACCCCTACTGACAAAACAGAAAATCTGGACGAAAATAGGGACTCAAATGCAAATCTAAATTTACCGTCAAATAGAGGACTCAAAAATACACAAGTTCAAGACAAGTTTTACATTTTTATGATTTTATTTCGATTTTTAATGAATTTTCAAAATTTGACATTTGAATTTGGAAAATGCTGAAAAAAACAGTGCATGTAACCTGCGCTATCTGCACTGTCTTCTGATGATTTTACAGGGACCAAACGGTAAAATAAAAATTACAGATAGGTAGATTACTACAAGCTGATCAAAATGGATATCTCATTTGCATAATTTAGTAGCCACTAGTGGTACATGCACCACTGGTACAAGCAAACACTTGAACAAAAAGGGCTGATTTGACCCCTACTGACAAAACAGAAAATCTGGACGAAAATAGGGATTCAAATGCAAATCTAAATTTACCGTCAAATAGAGGACTCAAAAATACACAAGTTCAAGACAAGTTTTACATTTTTATGATTTTATTTCGATTTTTAATGAATTTTCAAAGTTCGACATTTGAATCTGGAAAATGCTGAAAAAAACAGTGCATGTAACCTGATTTTTTTTTCCCATTTTACAATACAATTCAGCCCCCCGTCTAATGCTTATAAGCATAAATAAGACAATTATAATGCTTATAATCTCAAATCTGTTTTGCAAAAATGTAATAACTATTTGGTAAAGTGTAGTTTAAAACAAAGTTATTTTTTGATTCTTAATTACTTTTATAAAGTGTAGTTTAAAACAAAGTTATTTTTTGAAAAATAATAGTTCAAAACAATAGTATGCTGTCTAGTATGCTGTTTTATTTTTGTATAGTATGCTGTTTTATTTTTGAAAAGTCTAACTTTGAAAATAGTTAGAAAATAGTACAAAAATTCAAATGGAGAAAACTTCGGCTCTAAACCACTTGTTTTTCTGTCCTCTATCTAACTGTGTAGGTGGATTTTGGATTTGGACTTTTGATCAGCCTGCACTGGCTGATCTGTTACAGGAGGTTAAGAAGGAATCTTAGCCTACTTATTATATATATTCTAACT
This sequence comes from Carex pumila, assembly GCA_033356055.1. NCBI lineage: Eukaryota > Viridiplantae > Streptophyta > Magnoliopsida > Poales > Cyperaceae > Carex > Carex pumila. Next base: position 64,858 of record JARJHM010000311.1, read on the forward strand.
TTATTATTCCTATAAAAATATTTGACTATATATATATAGTAATAGAGGGCACAGATGAAAATAATAGTCAAGGAGGAGAGGAGAGGAGAGGAGAGGAGAGGAGAGAAGAGGCGCAGATCAATACCTCAATCTAGTCGTTGAGATCTGGAAGGGAAGGGCACGGCGATCCTTCTTCTTCCAACTCCACCTTCTGTTCCTATGAGATAGTCGTTTGTATAAGAATCTATTATATATGAGATAGTGATTTCTTAATGACATCTAAAATATGATAAAAAACTGCTATATATAATAAAAATCTACTATATGATAAAAATTCAGAAACTAGACATCCAAAATATTGAAGGATTATACTAACAAATATTATATATGAAAAGAAAAATACATTGCTATACCATCGTTTGTATAAGAAGATAGAAGAATATGAATACGATTAATTCATTGAACCTATGGGTCATGCATGATTAATTCAAATGCTCAAGATGCATGTAACTAACCTTCGCTCGGCATTGCTGTGTTACAACTCTAAACAAAAGAAAAAGTATGTTGTACTACCCTCCAAAACTTAAAATTACATTGTGATGCCACAGACCAAAAGCATGAAGCAAATAGACTACATTAACATATTTTAAATAATTTGGTTCAAAGAACCAAAGGCCATAACTCAAGAAGACATAAAAATATCACCATAACTATAAACTTTTTGCTAAATATTACCATAATTTGATTTCATACAGCACCAGCCAAAGTTTTTTTTTTAAATATTACCATCTTTCACAAATTTACAAATTTCACAGATTCACAACTTTCACAGCCTCCAAGGGATAAGTAGAGAGAAAAGGAAAAAAAATTAAGCAATCGATTTACCTGATCAAAGCCTTCGATCCTTCCCTCTGCTGGTTCACCGATAGCCTTTGCTGGTCCAATCCGTATCTGCTCCATATTTATCCCTCAAAGCACCAACTTTAACAAAAAAAAATAATCAAATACAACATATTTCTATAGACAGCAAAATCCAAAAAAACTTTGTCAAACAAAATACGATGGTATAGACAGCAAGATTCATCTAGAATATGAATACGATTATTTATCCCTCAAGACAGCAAGAGAGGGAGAGAGACAGAGAGACTTACGGGAGGGCGAAGGAGAAGTGAGAGAAAACTGGGAGAAAGGGCGGAGACACGAAGGAGGAGAGGAGGGAAGAGGTGGCGCGGGTTAGGGTTTTGGCGCTGCCGCGAGGAGGAGAAAGGGCGGAGACGCACGCTTCTATGGGTTTGGAGCGAAAAAAATTAATTCCGCGCTTTCAAAAAACAAAAAAAACAAAAAATTTCAGCGACCGGTAATGGTGCCGGTCGTAGATACGGTCGCTGAAAGTAATAGTCACTGTTTATTTTTATTTTTCTTTTTTTTTTGGAGGGGAAATCAACTATCTGCGACCGGCGTAATTCCCGGTCGTTGATACCGGTCGCAGTAAAATCGTTTTGTTGTAGTGAATTGAAAAACGAATTGGTACCACAAAAGCTCAGAAACTACTACTTTGATCTTAGCCAATCCCTCTCTCTCTCTCTATATATATATATATAAAGGCTAGGGTGCTATGGATAGCATAGAGGCCTCTATGCTACGGCTCAATATTCAAGTTTTCAAAATCCAAACGGTCGATCTGAACTGTTCATCTTATTCTCCATATTAATATCTGCTTGGAGACCAAATTTTATAATTTTCTGAATTTTTTTACTATTTATTAAGCCACTTTGAAAATCGCTAATCCAACGGTTTTACTGTTTTGTGCAGCCACCGTTGGATCAATAATTTTGTAAAATACTTAATAAATAGTAAACAAATTCAAAAAAATGTAAAATTTGGTTTCCAAGCAGATATTAATATGGAGAATAAGATGAACGGTTCGGATCGACTGTTTGAATTTTGAAAACTTGAATATTGAGCCGTAGCATAGAGGCCTCTATTCTATCCATAGCACCCCAGCCTTACTATATATATATATATGAGGAGGGATCAAGTTACAACATTTTTTGAGTTACAACAAGTTACAACAAGCTTTTTTTTTAATTTTGAAAGTCCAAATCGTCGATCCAAACCGTTAGATATGATCTCTACAATAAAATGTGCTTGGAGACCAAATTTTACATTTTTTGGAAATTTTTTACTATTTATTAAGATGGGACCAAAAACTAGTCAAATTCAGACCATTGAATTTTGTACTCATCTTAATAAATAGTAAAAAAATTCCAAAAAATGTAAAATTTGGTCTCCAACCACATTTTATTATAGAGATCATATCTAACGGTTTGGATCGATGATATGGACTTTCAAAATTAAAAATAAAGCTTGTTGTAACTTGATCCCTCCTCTCTCTCTCTCTCTCTCTCTATATATATATATGTGTGTGTGTGTGTGTGTGTGTTGGCTGTCTACTTACATAAGCATATGAGAGTATATGCTTATAAGTCATTTTTTCATTTTCAAAATCCAAAGAGTCAATCTAAACCGTTAGATGTGATATCTATATTAAAATATGCTTGGAGACCAAATTTTACATTTTTTTTGAATTTTTTTAGTATTTATTAAACCACTTTGAAAATTGTTGATCCAATGGTGACTTAACAAAACAGTAAAATCAGAAGCCACTTTGAAAATCAACGCTGACTTATTTATATTTTCTACAAGTTGATAATTTACCAAAAATTATAATTCTTTTTATCTTAGGATGTGATTATTTTGTTATTTTATTTGGCATCGAGAGAAGTGTTCCATTAAAACTTGAAATTTTTATTGAAATACTATACTAATAATACATTATCAACCTCTAAGGTTACCGGTTGCTTTCATTATTGACTAATACATGATAAAGAAATTAAATAAAAATTAGTTACATCTTAAAAAATAATCAAAACAATATTTCAATGTCCGTGCGTGCACTTAACTAATAGTTAGAAAAAAAAAAAAGGAAAAAAAAAAAAAAAAAAAACTGATGAGAAGGCTAGTCAAACAGGATCAAAATTAGTTAAAAAAAAAAATGAATGAATGCAATTGGGTTGGTGTCAGCGCCACAGTGGCACTAGGACTAGGACAGCACTCCTGCTGCATGCTTTCTCTATCAGCCCAGCCAGTGATGCCAATGCAGAGAAGAGACATACACATATATGGATCAACAGAAGAAAGAAAGGGAATCCTACTGTATATCCATGATAGCAAAAGTAGCTAGTTGTCTTTTTAAAGCTAGCTTGCTCTTCCTAATTCCTAAATATATAAATTAATACATTGCGATCCTGTAACTCATCAAGAGGTCATTAATTAATTAATTAATTATTCCTTTGAAAATCTTATATATGGTTTGGAAATTGGAGTTGCACAAATCTTGATGCCATCGATCGAACGGCGGAGAAGCACACTGAAATTTGAGTCTGTAAAGTCACACAATTTTACCGGATAGAAAACGAATTTTCCCGTTTGAAATGTCTATATAAATTAAATTCACAGAAAAAGGTTGCCTTCAATAAACTAACATAAACAGTTAGAGCCACTCCTCAATCCTCATTGCTCTCTAAAATCACACAACGTACTCTCTTTCTTTCAAAATCATACCAGCGGATATGGCATTGGGAGGTACTGCATGCTCTCTCTCTCTCTCTCCCTCCCTCTGAACCTTAATTAGCAGGCAGCAGCTGCCGAGTATCCATTTTTTTTTTTTTAATTTTTAGAAATCATATAGAAATAATATAGGATATTAGATAGATTGCGGTGAAATTTTATGATGCAAGAGAACATTAAAGATATTGAAGATTAGTCAAATTAACAAAAGGATCACTGCTGGCAGATTTGGTTGAGTTAGTGCTGTAATTAATTAATTGCCGCAGAATTAAAATTTCATAACTAATTAATATAATGAAACTGATCGAGCTCCTGGTTGGGTTCCTTAATTGAATTAATGTTGTCTGGTGCAACCTCGATCCATCCTTTTCTTCTACGTATACGTACGTACCTTAATTTAGTGGGGAAATAAACTTTAGTGTACGTACGTATATAGTCTACGTACCGTACGTGTAGTTACTTGTGAGTTTTTGGCAAGTATACTTAATTTCTCTGTAGATCTCCAGTCTCCAACTGTAGTAGGGTCCTGTAGAGAGAGGCAATGATCAATGATCCCAGGCAGCAGGGTCAACTGTCAAGTATTCATGCATGCATGCATGCATCAGAGACAGAGAGAGAGAAATAGGATATATATGTTGTGTACATTCACGAGTCATCATTAATTTACACCAAGCATGCATGATGCATTTTAATATTTAACAATTAATGCAATTCCTGCCTTCATCAACTTATTTGAGACTTATACACAATTAAGTGGAACTAAATCCCGACCAAGAAATTAACTAATTAATTTTTTTGATGTGATAAATAAATTTAATTTTTGTAATTGGAGAGAGGCTCCAACTCAAGATCGATCAAACACATTACAAACCAAATTAGATAAATTGCTAACCGCACAATTAATTAAATCCAAACTTTTACATGTATCCAAGACCAGATATCAAAACACTTAATAATTAATTGGCCTCAGAGGAAATCCTTCTAATTAATACAAACAGCCAACACACTACATATATAAGCTAACTTAAAACACATAATGACAAGTTTCAAAGAAAAATATATATTAATAAACAAAACTGAGTAGAATTCTTGAGTAGTACTGCCCCATGCATGCATATATAACCTCCCCTTTTCCCTTATTTCCCCTTGTTCCCCTTTTTTCCCCTTATTTCCCCTTAGTTCCCCTTATTTCCCCAACCCCACACAGCAGCTAGCGGGATCCAGTTACATTACATATATAGGTGGCAGGGCCGGGCACAAGCTCTGGCATAGGCATAGGCATAGGCATAGGCATAGGCATAGGCATAGCAGGGGGGAAGCACCAAATATTTTTCTGATTTTAACATCAGGAACAGGAACCGGTTCTAGCTAGCACACCTCAATAACAATCCACGTACACAGGTCATGTTAGTTATTATAGCACGTACACGTACACCTCAATAACAATTTATTTTTCTTGTAGAATCCCATCCCTTAAAACAATGTAATTGATTGATCACTACATATAACCCCATTGTCTGGCCTTGGGCTACTCACATTGCTGCTTGAGACAGATCCAAAGTTATTCTTTTGAAGTACGCCTGTTGGAGATGAATTCAAATTAGGGATTAAATCCCAGCTGTCAGTTGATAAATTTAGAGACCTACAGTTGTTGCTTTCATCTTTTGATGCATAATTAGTATTGGAATTGGAATTGGAATTGGAATTGTTTAAAACCTCCCCTAATGGACCACCAACAGAAGATTCCCATGACACTGGTATGGTGCCATTGAAGGTATGAGATGAGGCCAGTGGTGCTACGCTAATTAGATTCCCATGACTAGACCAAGAAGACAAGTCGGGGGGAGCCACAGGTATGGCTATAGATAGTTGTGTTGCATCAGATTGGGCCTCTTCAATCTGGGTCCACCCGTTAGTAGCTTCAAACATGTTTTCCGATTTATTTCCATTGGAAAATGAAGTTTCAAGTGTTTTCTGGTTTGTACAAGTTAGGAGAGAGAGACTTGGGGACCCATGCGGATGATCAGTCGTGCTTGGCTCATTTAGCAAAACCCTGCAAGATCCACAAAAGAAGGTTTAATTAGCGTTCAGTTCGGCAAAATTGTGCCAAAAAGGAGGAAAAAGAAAAATTAATTTTCTCCCAGACGAGCATGTTATATTGTATTAAAACCTCCCAAAAATCAACCCCTTCAATTGATCGAGCTCTCCAATTGCCAATTGCCTTAATCAAGGTATATATATGTTAATTAAACAGATTTTAAAATGGAAGTAATAGTATAGTAGAAAACATATAAAAAAACAAAAGGAAAAGAGTTACAATCGATCATACGTTACCTATTCAGGTGTCCAGCAGAAGTATGGGCAGCAGCAGCAGCAGTCGTGCCCCCTGCATTGGTGTCAGGGGTCGGTGCAGGTCTCGTTGGGGCCTGGCCGGCATTGGCAGTCCGGCCTTCCACATGCTTTCTTGAACGGTGGCGGCCTCGGTTGATGTGGCGCTCGCAGTACTTCTGGTCGGGGACTGCATCCCTTGAGCACCGCCACTTCTTTCCGTCAGTCCGACGGCATCTCCCTGGCTCAGGGTCACTACTCCCTGCGTAGCCTAGGTGCAGAGGCCCCCATCCCACTGTAACAACAATGTAATTAAGGTATAAATTACCCCCAAAAATGTGAACTAAATTTTATCATTCTTTGTATGCAGTGCATAGCATAGCTTACTAGGGCTTGATGCGAAAGAAGAGAAGGGGGAGAAAGCAGCAGGGGCGAGGCTCCTCCTAATTGAGATGAGAAGGGTAGTCGGTACAGGGGCATTTGCGACAATGTACTTGTAGATCAAAGCTTGGTGCTCCAACTCCATCCACTGGGATGGTGTAAAGGGACCTCTTATCCTTGACATTATTCCATTATCCATGCTTGCTTCTAAAATCAAACCAACACAAGTAGTATTAATCAAATAAGTTTAAGCTCATATCAGTTATAAATATTTAATTTAAATGCGAGATGCTTAATTGCTTCTCATTTTTATCTTAAAAATTAATTAGGTGACAATGCACGATCTCTCTTAAGGCTCATATCAGTTATGGTGTTTGGTAGCGGGTCATTTGGTTTCAGGTGAATTTATACATGGGTCAGATTAACCGGGTATTCAGTTTGGTTTGGTGTTAATGCGTACCAGTTAAAAAATGCTATCTTTTTATTTAACATGTACAGGTAACGAATTTTAGAGGGAATAGTTAGGAGAGAAAGGTGGGAAGCAGAACAATCAGTGACACTGTTTCTTATTCTTTGCTGTTTTCACACCGAAAGATGCCTCCTTTTACATTTTTATTTTATCTTTTACCATAAAAGAGATAATAATCTCTAAGAAGCCACAACTATCAACTATGGTCTATGGGGACAAAAGAAAAAGAAGGGGGCTTTTCTCGCTTTTTCTCTTGACAAGACTAATCAAACCACATTGGTAAAATTTTAATAAAAATAAAAGAATAGCACCGTGAAAAAAATAAAAATAACCATCATTGTAATTAGTAAAGAAAGGTGGAAAACAGCTTGCATACTTTTCCCTTGACATGACCACCAAACTATGTTAAAAATGCAATGAAAGAGACACCTCGTTTCAATCACTACTGGAATCAAAGAGACAAGAGCTTGGTATTAAAGTAATAAGATAAAAAATATTTATTATAGAGAAGGGAATGAGGGAAAAAGAAACAGAAAGAGAAGGTTGCTCTTGTCTAGATAAGAATCATAAGATAAGGTTCCTAAGCTACAGTGCTCCCTTCTAATCGAAAGAATAGAGAATGATTGAGATTGGCACAACTACAGGAATCAAATAGAGAATCTCCAAACACCCCACAATAAATTTCAAAACGGTAAAAAGATAAATGCCATTGAAGGGTGTGACTGAGGCACTAAAGGCACCCACCGCCACGGGGGTATTTTTAGAGGGTTTTTTCTTCACAGGTAATTGTAACAAGTAGTAGATTGTATGGTTAATATAAATGTTAGTGCTTTTATACCGCCTTTTTTTTTGGTTTTTTTGTTTAAAAAAAAATGCCATTATTACCTTCATGTCATGTCTAACATGAGATTAGAAAGAAGTTATTTCTGTCATTTATATTTTTCCTTGACAAACAGGACTAGAAAACTAAAGAGAATAATGTAAATCACCCAAACATGTAAAGGATTAAGAGAAATATATATTAGTAACAGAATAAGTAAATCCCAAAAGCCCATCCTTCCAGCCACTAAAGAAATAAAAAAGAAAAGAAAAGGGAAATAACAGTAGCGCCATTACCTCCATTTCTAAAATATGAAGACTCGAGAGAAGATTGGTGGTGGTGGTGGTAAGGCAATGCAGCATCACTTGAGAGAACGGAGGCAGTCTCTTTCCCTGAAGAGGAGGAGAAGCTCAACATCTGGGTCCCACCAGGAAACAGAGATCCTGAACCGGGTCTATACGATGAATACTTTGAGTGGTCATGGCGCATTTTCATCTCAGTCCTTGCCATTTTTGGAAATCCCAAATCAGTAGCCTCCAGATCACCAGTGGACCTTGTATGCTTGAGGCAAGTCGACGCAAATAGAGCTTTGTTATGCTCTGAAAAGGCGTCATTGCTAGTGCTCAGTGAAGAGGAGGAAGATGACGAAGATGCCAAAAAACCATCCATGGTTAGTACACCGCCAAAATCCATGGTCGTCTATATATATATATTTCAACCTTTCTTTCAACCTCCCAGGACCAGGAAAGGCCAAGTTCTACTGGCTATGTATCATGTGAGGGATATGATATGATATGATATGATATGATATGATATGGTATGATGGTATGTGGGAGAGACGGAGAGAGACATTTTAATGGTGGAAAGGTTTTTGGGTTTGGGCTTTGTTTCAGAGACACCGGGTTGGTTTCTTTTTGGAGAAGGGATGCTTGTGACTTGTGACTTGTGACTTGTGACTTGTGAGTGTGTCTGTGGCCTGTGGGTGGGAGAGAGACACGGAGAGAGAGAGAGAGAGAGAGAGTAGTATTTAAGGATTAAGTAGATACAAACAAAAGAACCTAGGGCTAGCGGCTAGGGGTGGTGGCTTTTGCAGTTTTGGGGTGTTGGAAAATATCTTCAAAATTATTTCTTTCTTTTGCATCCAATAATTACAAATTAAGATTGCTTAACGGTTTTAGTAATTCAAATAGTGAGCTTTATGTCGTGGGATTCTATTAAGTTTAGATGTTATCTTTTAACAAACTAAAGATAGTTTGTATTGTGCTTCACAAAAGATGAGATCAAGGTTATGGAGAAGAAATGAGAAAAAAAAAATTGGTAGGTGAAATTTTACTACTCAAATAGATAAAATTGTTAAAAGTTTGTTCATTATTAACTCGTTGACAACTTGCTCATTATCAACTCTATCATTAACTTAATAAATCGAACATGAGCATACTCCAACTTATTCATAATTCTCCCATTAAAAACTGAGTTACACAAAATCATGCAATATCCAATTTCAACTGGATCAAATCCAAATCCAACTCAGTTACACTCAGATCCAGGCACCCAGCGATCTAACTCAGTGGATCCAAAGTTTCTTCTCTGTCTATACTCTATTACTCTCTCATACTCACAAACTCACAATCCCGACTTCAATCATCCTCGCTAACCCTAAGTCCCTAGGTAACCTAGCGGATTCAACATCGCCACCTCATCCACAGACATTCAGCTGTTTAATTTTGTTAAATTTGCTTATGGACAATTTTTTGTTAAATTATGTACTATTTTAGCAGGTTGGATTATGATAAATTGTTAAATTATTCTATCAATGTTAATTATTTTTTGAATGATGTATCTGAAAGAAAAAACTCGAAAAAAAATTGAAATTAACTACAAGCTTGATTTCTTAACGAGATGCTTAATGAGCACAATTCAACTCGAGCATTTAACAAACCGAGTATGAGCACATCTGTCAACTCGGTATTGTCTTCTCAACTCAAGTCGACTCTTTCATTAAACTAATAAACCAAGCACGATCATACCTCCAACTTGTTGTAAATCACTCATGTTTACTATATTAAAGCATTTTAAAGTATTTAAACTATAACTATTTTATTTGGCAAACAATTTGCTAAGGATGTAAGTTATGCTCTTATTTCAAAATGAAATGGGCTTAGGCCTTTTAATAAAATAAAAAAAAAAATTGCAAAACAATTGAATTAGCAAAAAGAGGAGCCAAGATTATTTAAGGATATTGAAGGTTTGCTAACTAACTATTGTTGGAGAAGAGCAATATAATTAAGGATATATTGTCTAATGTTAATTTGTCCGAGCAGTAGCATGAATACTGATGCATCATGTACAAATTAATTAATTAATTTGTATGGGCATGCAACTTTTTTATGCGCTAAAACGGATGAATCATGCATGTACATATATATTTGAATTTTTACATTAATTTCTGATGGGGATACTCTCCATATATATATATATATATATGTCCATGTCCTGTAGAGAAATCTAGAAATTCCCTGGCCTATATGTATACGCCTATTACGTACTTACCACAAATTGTACCCAAGAAAACTCTCTTTCCGGCTGTTTCAAAAAACTGATTTCAAAGATGGTTTATAAATGAAACAAACCAATAGCTAGCTCTCCTCGATTGCAAGAGAAACGCATATGCCATTGCCAGATCTGAGATCTTCAACCTTTAATTGAAAAAAAAAAAACAAACAAACTATATATTAACGAAAAAGACAATTATAAGATTGTCCCTCGTGCACACACATACAGAGTGAAATGGTAAAAATTATTGGGTGAGCAAATTGATCATATCCTAGTTCAATTAAATTATATATATATATATATATATATATATATATATACACACACAGCCATGCCATGCCAAGTTGACGATATGTCAGTTTTGGTATACCTCACGTGCAATGCACGTGGTGGTGGTCCTGCTCCAACTTGGATTCTAAGCAAGCATGCTACAGTTAAAAACTTTCCTTTAATCTAAGAAAGTTATCATCTAGTATGTATATATATTACATAAATGATTTTTAAACAAACTATCCCTCAAGAACATCAAAATTATGTATATATTACTCCTTCAGAACTTCATAATATTATATTTTCCCTTTCAAATTTCAAAAATTCACAAATTTAATTATCCAACTCATTGTTTTTCTCAATTCATGCAGACACATTGTTTTTAAATTTATTTACATTTTTGTAAGAAATTTTTAGTCTTCTGATTAAGTGATCTGTTAAGACAAATTATTTATATTTCTACTTGTGACTCACATATGAGCGTTTGTGTCAAAAGTAAAGAAATAAATAATTTATTCTCACAAACGGACCAATCAGGTCTTTTACATATATATGTTACACATTTTTATTTTATAATAAAGAGTCAATTGAACTTCATAAATTTTAAATGAGTTTAAATTTGCGAGTTCTAAAATTTTAGAAGAGTAAATATAATATTAAGAATTTAAAAAAGGAATAAATACGATAATTTGTGAGTTCTATCACTTGCGATATTAATTGATGATTTTACATTTGAAAAAATAATTAAATTAATCATAAAGTTTAGTAATGTTGGTCGGGTCGAGCACCTCGATAGCTTGCCTCTTTGACACGCATGCCTAGCTAGCTTGTGCCACATCACAAATCGGTTGCAGTTGCCAAATAAAGTAGAATCAAATCATTAAATTACAAATATTTATAGGAAAATTTTCAATCGGATTTAACATTTCACATGAAAAATATCATTTTAGTCGGCAAATTAAAAATCGATTCCGCTTGCACTGTGCTTGTTGACTACACAAATAGATATAATTAAGTTTGATAGGAAGGGATGGATTCAGAATTTTTGTCAGAGAGGCAAAAAAATATGGAATCGGTTTTAAATAACTTATCGGATTTAAATTCATTAACTAATTGAATACTTGATAAAAAAATAATATTTTGACTTATATTTTCTAATACCCTGACTTATAATTTCTGATCTTATAACTTATAATTAATATTACCAATTATAATTCAAGAAATTTATTTTGATTTTAACACTAAATTTAACCCGAATTACAAATCAAACATTCAACGAGACGCACAAATTTTTTCAGAGAGCAACAAAGTCAATATGTACCAATAAATCACTACTAAAATTCAATATCCAGGAGGGACGGCTGCCCCCCTATGCTACAGTAGATCTGCCCCTGTTGATAGGGATTTTATATAAATTTGGAGTATGTCGGCCTCCCATCAGCATATATATATTTTTTTTATATTGTTTATCTTTGCTATTTTGATAGATGAAAGATATAATATTGCAATCAGATTCTGATATAATTCATGTAGCTAGATAAGTTGGAAATAAAATTAGAAATATAAAGAACAATTAAGTACGTACAAGTACAGAAAACACACGATAAAAGTGATTTTTCTTTAAGAAAGTTGGAGATTGAGCCTTAAGAGAGATCGTGCATTGTCACCTAATTAATTTTTAAGATAAAAATGATCGAGAAGCAATTAAGCATCTCGCATTTAAATTAAATATTTATAAAGGACCTTGCATCTCTCTATATATATATATTATACTAATGAAATGAATACAAGGTTATATGAATTGCATCCGATTTATATGCAGCAAATGGATCAGCTGGAAGCCCCTCAGCTCCAACTATGTATTTCTATCAAATGTGAACTTAAACGAGAGTGTTTCAACGTACTAAACAAGACTTAGAAAAATCAGAAATTAAATAAATTAGATAATTTGACAATTTTGACATTTTAACCTATTCATGCACCCTTCTTTTTAAGTCACGTTTTTACCCCCACCAGTATATCATTTATATATATCCTTTACATCAAATAGTTAAAAAGTTTAATTCAAATTGTGCAACGAAAGTGGCAAACCAAATGGGTTTTTTTTTGTTTTTTGTTTTTTTTTTTTCTGCCTAATAGTTGGATCTCAAAATATAAGTTTATTGTGAAGCGTATCCAATTAAGTTTTGAATAAATTAAATAATTTAATTTTCCATGTATAGTGATCCTTTATTGAAATAGGGCCAAAGCTCTACAGTTGTCACCTCTGGCTAGCTAGATTAATATATATAGAGAGAGAGATAGGCTAATGTGCATTCGAATGTATATAGTTCGAAGTGCTTACAGTCCAAATTTGAAATTTCAAAAGCCAAAAGGTTGATCCGAACCGTTCATCTTGTTCTCCATATTAATATGTGCTTGGAGACCAAATTTTACATTTTTCTGATTTTTTTTACTATTTATTAAGTATTTTACAAAATCGTTGATTCAACGGTGGCTGCACAAAACAGTAAAACCGTTGGATCAGCGATTTTCAAAGTTGCTTAATAAATAGTAAAGAAATTCAGAAAAATGTAAAATTTGGCCTCCAAGCACATATTAATATGGAGAACAAGATGAACGGTTCGGATCGACCGTTTGGATTTTGAAATTTCAAATTTGAACCGTAAACACTTCGGACCATATACATTCGAATGCACATTAGCCTATCTCATATATATATATATATGTTCTCCGAGTAAAAAAAATATATGTATATATAATTGAACTGTGTGAGATTTTTACTTTTTTTACATTATCTCGAAATTTCGGACCTAACAAATGTAGAAGCAAAGTGGTTACCGTAGCGGTTTGGAATATATATTATCTGCGAATGAAGGGAGCCGCGTACGTGGATCCCAGCCATTAATATGGCTGAAGATGTACTACAAAGAAACTCGTATCTTGATGCAAAGTGTGTACCACTGAGTCACTGACTGGACGCAGACAAGGGTTCCGTGACTGGTAGCAATTAATTATTAATTTATGAGAAGAGAGGGGAGGGGAGGGGAGGGGAGGGGAGGGGAGGGGAGGGAAAACTAGAAGAACAAGTTCGTTTCCTCGTGGCCAACATGATTGTGGGCCTCACATACATAACAATAACATAATGCCGCATTTAAACGGTTTCCCGACTCAGCTCGTCTCAATCCTTTTCCTTGTCGTAACACTCACATCACATATACACATATACACATATACACATATACACATATACTTACTTATTTCTCTCAATTCAAATGTCGCAATTTTACTAAGTTGGATTTAAAGATAAACAGACCCAAAATGATCCCTTTGCAAATCAACATTTGAATTGTAGATCCGGGCTCCAAGGGGCATGCATTTACATCTTGGAATTTCACCAAGTGCAAGTGCATGTGCATGTGCATGTGCATGTGCTTGTGCTTGTGCTTGTGCTTGTGCTTGTGCTTGTGCATGTGCATGTTATCTGTGGGGTGGGGCTACCGTTAGACAACAAGCAATAATTGATGCCTTTTTTAGTTTTTACTCTACTAGCTAGATTTTGCGGTCCTCACTAAAATTAAAACAAACAATTCATCGAGGAGGAGGCCTAGTAAACAGATTTTTTATAAGCAAAGACGAATTGAATATTCCTTTTTCAGTGATTAAGAAATTTTGACAAGGTTCTTATCAAATAAAAATATTAATAACGTTATTTTTTATTTAATTTACGCCGTGCTCAAGTTATAAACTTTATTATTCGTTTGTATAAATTAAGTCAAAACAATAATATTGTAATATATCCGTTCTTACTTCTTACTAATGTGTAATTAATGTGTAGTCTTAAAAGCTATGTATATATACTTACATTGTATGTATGTATGTATGTATGTACATGTGTGAATATATATATATATATATATATATATATATATATATATAGGCTTATTTTAGTAATTAGCACTAATAAGAGAATAACAAATTAATTAGGAGATCGAGGTCGTTTTTGGTTTGGTAGTGTGAAGGAGAGTTTCCCAATGGCTTAATTAAATTGTGTCGCTCGCTAGCTGAATTACAATTAATTAACACATTCCTAGGAAAGGAAGACATCACATTATCCACATCAAGGATTCAAGGTGCCGTGTCAGTGCCCGTGCCCGTGTCACCCATCGTTTGGGAAACTAAATATAAATATATATATTCATTTAGACCAACAACCAAGTACCAACAATCAATCCCACATATTAATGTCCAAATTTAGTTTATTGGAAATGCTAATTAAAATGCACCCCTGCCTAGATGTTCTTTCTTCATTTTAATTATTTCATTTCATGTCTGGATTAATTAAAGTTCGTTCAATATTTGTTGGACTTTAATTTGTCACACTATTGCTAATTATGACTTGTATATATATTAGACGGAACTTCATAATTTGTTTCGAATTCATCAATTTAAATTTTAAAAGTATGACAAGAGGAAATCCTTTTATTTATTTTTTTACCACATGTGCATTCTTTCCTAATTTCGACCTTAATTTCCTTTTTGACATCACAGGGTCATTTATATAAACTTTTTTTTTGAACAAATTCTCTCATTGCCATTAATTTTTAAAATATTCAAGTTTACATATTTTACCGTGTAAGGTTAAATATTTGAACTTCAGTTTATGCAAGTGTAAACATTCATAATATTTGATTTTAATATCTAAAATATATAAAAACTAGTTTTTGATCTAGTAATAAAGATATATGGTTTTTATATGAAAGGTCATCGATTTAAAATTTAAATAGAGAAAATTTTTAATTGTAATAATAAGGATATGGAGGCTGGACCTTCATCTTTTCTTTCAAACAAACAATATTGTAATTGATCACATCAGCAATATTTGGAATTGTAAATCTGCACATTAGTTTTTGCAAATATAAACATTAAAACAATTAATCTTAACATCTAAATATAAAGGGTACGTTTGGATCGTGTAAGGATTAGTGCAAAAATAGCGATTTTTGAGTTAGTAGTTGAGAATAGTGTTAAACCAAGGGATTCAAAAATAACACTAGATTTGACTATTCCGGATTAGTAGAAATGTTGTTTGGATTGTATGTTTGGAATAACAATGGAGGAAAGGAATATAATAATGATTTATTCATTTTTATCTCTGCAACTAACTTTTATATTTATAATGACTTGTTAAATATATATAAAGCATCATATTTTTCAATAATACTTGAATCTAATATTTAAATTAATATTATATTATATTAATATTTAAACTAATATTATTTTATTTTGAAATTAATATTAATTTTAATATTAAATTTAATATTTAGTTTAATACCAATCTAATATTTAAAGTAATATTATATCACATTTAATATTAAAAAATAATATATTATATTGATTTAATATTCAAAAAAATATTATATTATATTTATTTAATACTAATATAATATTTTATTTAATATTAATCTAATTTGATATTATAGTTATTTAATACTGATCTAATATTTAAATTAATATTATATTACATGTAATATTTAAACTAATATTATATTACATTTAACATTTAAACTAATACTGTATTACATTTAATATTTAAAATAATATTATATTATATTTAATCTAATACTTTATTTAATACTAATCTAATCTGGTATTATATTTATTTAATATTAATATAGTATTTAAACTAATATTATATTATATTTATTATCTAAATGACTACGATATAATATTTAATCTAACATTTTATTTAATATTAATCTAATTTAATATTATATTTATTTAATATTAATATAATATTTAAACTAATATTATATTATATTTATTATTTAAATGACTACGATATAATATTTAATCTTACATTTTATTTAATATTAATCTAATTTAATATTATATTTATTTAATACTAATCTACATTTTAAATTGATATTATATTACATTTAATATTTACACAAATATTTTATTTAATATTAATCTAATATTATATTGTATTATATTTAGTACTAATTTAATATTTAAATATTCTTTAATTGAGAGGAATCAAATATTTTATTAATATCACTAACCCCATTAGAGCTATTCTTGCTAAAAAGTCACGCAAATTCAATCTTCAGGAATATCGCAGGGAGCCAATATTATTTAAATGATTGAGAGGCAAATTCAAACCTGCACCGATCCACAGGACCGGTGGAGATGTTTGATGTGGTCTTTGGTGTAGGTGGGATTTTTTTTCTGCACCGATTCTAAGGATCGGTAGAGGCTAGTTTTCAAAAATCCATCCAAAAAAAGCTTGTTATGTTGAAATAATTTAAATGAATACTATTTAAAAAAAAATCCCCAAAGTGTATATCTAATTAGTAGTTAGAAATTTGTGTAAGTCTGAACACTAGTTTGTACATGCATGAATACCAAAAGTATTCAATTATAACACAACAAACATGAAATATGAATTTAAATTAAACATAAAATGTATATCCAAATTAACAATACTTAAAAAGTTATAAAGTTGCATAATTATACACATTAGTGTATGCACTGGGGTAGACCCAGTAAGGGTTGGTAGGGGTGTCAATGATACCATTTTAGCTGTTTATCCAACCGGTACGGTATTTGATAAGGTGAGTATGATTAAGATTTTTTTTGTTAGCTTATTGGGTATGGGTATGGGTATGGGTAAGGATTTTTTTTCGTTAGCTAAACGGATAAGGGTACAGGTAAAGGTTATTTCGTACCCGTTACCCTATAGGGTAATTATATAAAATATAATAATATAATAATGTTTGAGCAATAATTAGTGAGTACTTTTGTTATTTAGTGTATTTTTTGTTGTAAGAAAAATATTAACATATTATTTGTATTTGTATGTTTTATTCTTTAATTAAATAATTAAATTTGTCGGAAGATATATTTTTATTTTTGAATTCTCTTGTTTTATAAAAAAATACAATTTGGTAGAAATTGATTGCACATTTATTTTTATTTTTTATTAGTAATATTATTGCATATGTGAGAAATAAATGAGTTTTGATTTTTTATTTGTAAAACATAATAAAACTTATTATTATAATAGTATTATTTGTTATTCACCCGCTACCGTTTTGTTACCCAATAATTTTAACAGGTAAAGGTAGGGTAGAATAAAGTCAAATCTTAATGAATAAGGGTAAGGTATAGATAAAGTCGTTATTAGTGGGTATGGATATGAAAATGCTTCCACTCTACCCATGTCGTACCCATTGACACCCCTACGGGTTGGAATCTGAATTTAGAATTTTTATAGAGATATATAGGTTTGGATTCACTTTGCTTTCTCCTAGAAATTTGTCTCTTTATAGATTCTGATTTATAATTCATATTAAATTTAAGATTAAAATTTGAATAAGTTTCTTAAATTCTAATTAGTAACTAGGATTAGAACAGAGCGTTAGAATTCAGTCAAAATATATATATATATTTATCTAGTATCTGATTATTTAATGAGTTTGAACTCAATTAGCTATTTAAATTAAATTCATTATTCCCCCCTTCCTCCGACAAAAATCATAAATCTATCTCTATGTATACAAGTATATATAGTAAACACACAAAAAAACATTCGATCGTTACACTTTCAATTGTCAATCTGTAAGAAGATTATGTAGACTTTGGCGGGAAGGGCATTAATTGGTAGGATACATAACTATAAGAATCTGTCACTAATCACTATGTAAAAATGATTACTTCGTACAATAAGCTGATACAAATTATTTTTCAGAGAGTATCACCATTACTGATGAGAATATTTTCGATAATATTGATATATTAAGTACTTTTATTCTCGCAGATAATAAAAAAAATATTGTAGTCTCAAGACGTGAACAAAGGAGGGATTCATATCCTCCCAGGTATTGCAGAGGATTACTCTCATTTTACTGTTTGAGATTAAATCTCTGCCGATTTGAGATTTGGACAAGCATGGAGGGCATTATTTTTGGGTTTTGAGATTTGTGCCAAGTTAAAAAGAACGGTACAGATCTATTAATTGTAAAAGATTTCCTTATTAGGTATTGGATCACATGTCGTGCCGTACCGTGATTAAATTTAAAAAAATGGTCATGACACGTGAATGGTTAAAATACATTAATCACGCTGTGACCACACGTGACTGGTCATGTTTGGTCACATTTAACTAATTTTTTCATTATTTAGGTTAGTTTATTTGGAATTCATCATTCGATCAAAATCTAATGGTCCTAATTACACGTAATCGCATGTATCGTGTCGTGACCAAATCTTTTGTGTGATGTGCCTTGTCGTACCAAATTTTTGAAAGATAGTAATGACATAGGACCCGCAAGTCACGTTATATAACCATCACATGTGTTGTGACATGACTGTGTCCTGTCGTGTTGCGATTTTTTTAGATCCCTATCTACTATTGCGCTCTGCTTTGTTAAAAAACAAATTGCACTCTTGTTAATATATTGTGCCTATCCATAAATAGGGGTGTTCATTGGGGCCGGTTTATTTGGTTTTTAACCGAACCAAAATTTTTTGGTTCAAACGGTTCGATTTTTCAGTTTAATTGGTTCGGTTCGGTTTAAATTTTATTACTGTTTAGTTTTTTCTGTTTGGTTCGGTTTGTGGTATTAGAAAACCGTAGAAACCGAACCGGCCGAATATCATAAAATATTGGTTAGAGTTTTCATTTTAATACAAAATATTGGTTAGAGATTATCATTGACCTTCAAAAAAGAAGAGCAAATGTTATGTTGTTTTTTTTGGATTTAGGGTGTGCAAGTTTCTTTATAATTGAAGGGTGCAAGTTTCGTAAACGAAAATGTAATGTTGGTTTAGAAAACTATAAAGATAAGTGGTTGTTAAATATTTGATAAACTTTGGTTCGGTTTTAATTGGTTTATAAGTTTAAATCGGTCGGTTCGGTTCTATTTTTGAAAACCGAATAAAACTTTGGTTTATCTATTTTATTTCGGTTTGAGCCGAATCGAACCGATGAACACCCCTATCCATAAATCAATATTCTGCATCCGCCCCTATATCAAATAAATAAATAAAAGAGTGTCATTGACAGCCTATAACATAACAACAGGGGAAAATTGTTGGAGAGGGTTGTCTCCCTCCCTGCCCTTTGAATATAGGACACGGGACATGGCAATTGCAAACCTCTATTACCTCCGGTAGGTAGGTAGCTAGCTAGGGTCGTTTCTCGTTAACCGAGAGTCATATGCGTGCGCCAAGTCACATGCACAAGGATGGAAAACAACATTAATCAAATCATTAATATCTAATTAAACATTGTTTAGCAAACAAAAGTATTGAAAAGCGTTGGCTCTGCATGTTCTCAGAGTTGGGATTTGCGCAATTTTATGAATAGTTTTAGTTATCGAACCGATGTGGAATCGAAACTTACGACCACAAACAGACTATATCTATCTGCATAATAGATAATATATTCATGAGGGTCACGATGGCATAAACAAATTGCAATATTTCAAAAAAAAAAAGAAGAAAAAAAGAAGCTAGCTAGCTACATGATGTGAGACCATACAATGATAAATTGTAAAACAACATATCTGATTCATAAAAAATATTATACTTAATAAATCCGCACTAAAAGAAAAAGAAAAGGCGTACTCTACCAAAAAAAATAAAAAGGGAAGTAACTTGGATATTACATTTTGTAGGTTAGAAATTCTAAATATCCCTTGTAGTTATTTAAAATAAGAGTGTTTTTTTTTAATCTAAAAGAACAATAGGCATTACATTTTGCATGCAAATGCTTTCTTTATTTGTTTCTTTTTTTTTATTTAATTTGTGTTGTGAGCAGATAAACTATAGTACAAAGTTTATAGGACTTGTTTGGCACAAACAAATTGTGGTGGAATATTGGAAGAGAGGAATTATAATGAAATAGTAGAAGAATGTGAATGGATTGAATGAAATAGAGAAAAAGTGAAATTATGATGAAAATATGTAGTCAAATCCTTCTCTTTTATACTTTAGCCCCTCTCTATTCCACCCCACTATTCCATGTTAGAGGTGAAATTGAGAAATAGTTATTTTTTTGTTGGATTTAATCCAACGTTGAGCATATATGTGATATAATTATGAATTGTTTACTGTCATATATGATTGTCACAATTAAAGTGATCTAATATGGAATTGAGATATTAGACAATCAATGTATTCAATAGCATGTGGTCCATAAGTGTGTAGAACAATTTGGGTAAAGATCAAATCATTGATGGACTGATTCTGAACTTTGCAATTGAGAAAACTGTTTTTTGGGAGTCCAGTGCGGGTGGCTCACCCGCACTAGATCTGAGTGCAGACGCACTCAGGAGTTAGCCAATTTTTGGGAGCCTTTTGGTAGCCCAGTGCGGGTGGCTCGCTCGCACTAGATTTGAGTGTGGACGCACTCAGGAATTAGCCAATTTTTGGGAGCCTTTTTGTGGTCCAGTGCGGGTGGTTCACCCGCACTGCATCTAAGTGCAGACGCACTCAGTACTTAGCCAATTTTTGAGAACTTCAGAACATGCAGGAAAAAGTCTGAGCGCAGTGCGGGTGAACCACCCGCACTAAGGACTTGGTCGATTTTCTGGAAGTTCAAAGTCTGAGCATAGTGCGGACGCATTGAGCTCTAGTGCGGGTCAACCACCCACACTCAGGACTTGGAAAAAATTCAGGGCTAAATTTTATGGCGGTTACTTAGACATGTTTTGACCCAGTGTGGACGCACTAAATCCAGTACGGGTGAACCACCCGCACTCGTGTCGCCAGAAGTACATAACTATATATAGATGGGTCCCTAAGACACAAGATAACCAACTCAACTCAGAATTCTTAAAAGAGGTTATTCTTAGACAGAATTCTGAGAGCCTTCTCCCTTTTTCCATCAAAGAATTGAGGAGAGAAATACATTAGAAACTTGGAAAGGATTTCTCAAGAGCTATCTTGTTGCTTTGGAAGACCTAATCTAAGATTCAACCAAAAGGGCATGAAAGAAAAAGCTTGCAAAAGTCTTGTCTCGCGCTTACGGAGACGGTTGCTTCTCCAACCTAGGGTTTGATATTCAATGGCAAATGACATAGAATCAGGTATTGTATTTTGCACTAAAGATTATGTTTTGGGTCTCTTTGGCATAGGACGGTCTTAGGTTAAGGTGAGGATTGTTTCTTCTTTCCAGGGGTATAAGTGTTTGACTCCTAAATAAAATCTAATTGTTTGATTTCTAGATAAAGCGTAATTATTTGACCTTCATGATTCCCAACATTTTTCACATATGAGAATTAACTCAAGGTTTGTTTTCACTCACTGCCAATTCTCCATTAAAAAACATGAAGCTCATCAACTGGTACGCACTTGATGATGCATCCATGTGATATAGAATACAAATTATTTATGATGTCATATTTATTTAATGAACATATAATGTTTTTCCTTATAAGTATTCTTCAGGACAAGCAAATCCAACTTATAAGGTAATTCAAACGAGGATGGATAACCACCCCCCTTGCAAAGAACCTTCAAACTCTCAGCTTTGCCCTTGCAAAACAAGAAAAAACGATGGGAAAAATCTATTTTGACTTCCCTACTTTTCCAACAAATAAATATTTTTTTTGGAATTCAAATATAGTGGCACAAACGACATTGATGAAGAGGAGTGACTGCTGCTCACTCAAAAGCCAGTCAGGAATTGCTAAATTTCACTCTTGCGCTATTTCAAATATATCAAACATGATTAGAATTATATGGAATCAATGTTATCAGAACTGGATCGGGCGTTGTCCTGATAAAGCTTCAGTTCAATGATTTATTAGTCAAATCAATGAATCAATTGGGTCTATCACTGATTTTTAAAATGATTATATACATATTATATTTCAAATATATATAAAAATAACCATAATTTTACATCTCTTTGATGAAAATTACTATAATGTTACATACTGTGTATTCCTATTTGCAACTTAACCTTTAAAATGCGGAGATTGTATTAAATTATTTTCTGTTAGAGAGGAGGCCACTACATTTTTTTTTATAGAAACATGAAAGGTTACATAATAACAATCATAAAATATCCAATGTGTAGCTAAAAGAAAATAGAAAGTAGAAAATATGGGTTCTCTGAACTAGCAGTCCCTCCTCATTTGAATTCTTCCAATATTCGTTCTAAGCCAAATCATCCCTCTCCACTTTCCTTCTCTTCCAATTCATGCTTAATTGCTTAGCTAGTTTTCAATATACTTGCTTACTAGAACGTTATCTCAAATACGTTATACGTTATCTCTTTGAGACACTATTTGAAATCCACTAAACGGCTAAAACTCGAGCACAAAATCAAGATCTTGCTTAGTGCGAGAGAAGGATTGCTCTGTTTTGTGAAGCATGAGCCATCAAATATCCACAAGCAACAGTTCAGATCAGAGATAGGAGAAGAGGAAGGAAACAAGGAACCAAATATTATTCATTAAAATTGGTTTTTCTCTTTCTAAACGGCTGCCGGTTTTGAAATAAAACCAAGAAAAAACCGGGTTTGAACCGGTTCAGTTACATACACGATCCCTTTAAAGAACCAAACCATACTGGAGTCTGGTTCTGGTTTTTTGCAGCTAAACCGTCCGGTCCTATCTGATTTTAATAACACTATGGAATAGAAGCCTCTTCCCTTTTCTACTCTTTCACTATTCTCTACATTTGCCAAACGGGACCATAAAGTTTTAGAAACTCATAAAACAGAACAATTAATAAATAACAAATTATGTATAGTCTGATACTGATACAGCCAAAGCTTTGATTAAGTCAGGTGGAAGTGGAAGCGTTCTCACGCTAGTATAGCTGGATGTCCAGTTTAAGTCCTTCCAGTATCGTTTTTTCCATTATTTTGCGGCCTTTTGCTGTCGCAGCACTGGAGCCCCTGAGCAGTGTATAAATTTTTCTGCAACGTGGCGACAGCGTGTCATCGTTCATTTTTGCTGACCGTGTCATGTCATGCATGCATCCGTGTCAGATACGGATACGGAATGGTTTTTGAAGTATCTGGACCACTAAACAAATTCGATAGAAAATGAAGGGATTAATGATCGTAACTTTTAAGCTACTGAATTAGCAATTACCGGCCCAGTAGAGACTGTATGCAAAATTGCATTAATTTAAACGGCCCAATGACGCTTCCTATATGTTATTACTATGCAGCAGTTATCCTGGAACATTTACTGGCCTAATAACGCTTCTTTCATATGCTGAAGTGTGCAATATTTATTTCGCAAAAATTTTGAAAGCTCAACCTCAATTACGCTTCTTTAATTCCACATGTTGAGAATTCAGTACTCATAATATGCATGCACGGTGCACAAAAGAAAGTTATACACCACATTTTATGATGAAATAAAAAATAAAAAAAAAAACCAAATCCCTTCCATTACTTCCAAACTTTTTTCTTAACATGAAATGCCATAAAAAAAAAAAAAACTCTTAAGAAACGATACATTGCTCAAGACAACATGGCACAATTTTCAGAAATTATCTAAGATAGCAAATATATAGTTCAGATCAAAGACGCATCAATAGCCTGCTAAGCATTCCCGCGGTGGTACCGGATACCTTGACCTGTCGATGCAGTAGTCATAAATCATGTGGTTTGTCCGGACCCACTTATACAGCCGAGCTTGTTGAGGGTTGAGTTGGCGGTAAATGGGTTGCTCCCACCAATTGTTATTAGGATTCATAATGCACCTTCTCATATCTGGCATGTCACAACCCTCAATGTCGAAATCTTTGTAGTAGGCAAAGAAAGGAGCCTTGTTCCAATCTATCTTCTCTAGACCTCCACGTGTGGCCCAGTCGTCAGCCTCCCATAGAGTGGAGTATACCCCCATTGGTTGCGCCTTGGGAAATGGGATACCCCGCGCTTCGTTGTTTTTGTAAACCCTTATTGGAACATTGTCCACAAAGAAACTGCAATAGAATTATATTAGTTGCTTCATTTCCCATAAATGGGAAAGTTAGTACTTGTATGCATTCTGAATTACAATTTGTAAGATGCTATTTGTGAACTAAGTGTAGGTTTGAGGATATATATTTTTGATGTGGTTCGGGTAACACTTTCACAAACGGGCTTTAATGGGCTGGAACCAGGAGTAGTTGGGTTCATCCTCTAGAAGCAAAACAATTTAGACAACTTATGTTAAAATGGGCCACATAAATAAATTAAGAAAAAATTATGAGCGTTTATATATTGAAGTTATATCCCATTGCATTTCAGTCGCAGTTTGATTAACCGCATATCTCATCAAATTTTATATGATTGATTTTACAAAATTAGTTATTTTAGTGACTTGGTGTAGTGAAACATATACTTACACAACGTGGTAATGGTTCCAGAGGATCGAGTAGGTGTGAAATTCGGCAGCAGGGTCGAACCAGAGGTTGACGCGCTGCTCCCGGTCACCTTTGCCGTGAGCATACACATTCGTCTGAACCGTGTATGGCTGCCCCGAACGGTTCCCTAAGAACTCAAAATCCAGCTCATCTCTCACAGTATTAGTATCCGAGTTCATCTGTTTGTAACAATTGACAAGACAAAATGTGGTGAGATTGAGATCAAGCTAGTAGTAGCGGATATTATAATGTCGGCAATTGACGGACCTGATCAGATCAGGTTGGGTCTAATTTCTGGTTGGCATTGTTCCAACATGGGTTCAGTATTTCTCAGGTCCTAAATTTGTACTGTTCTCAGTTAAATCAGGTACGGGTGATGAAAGTTTTTTATTCGGGTAATGGATTAATGGTAGTGTCAAAACTGACTCAATTATTGAAATTTAAAATGAAAAAACCGTTAAAAGTCGGTGCTGCAAATATGTACATAGAATGCAGCAACAGTTCCTGCTGAGTCACCGGGAATGAGCTTGATCTTCATGCTAACATGGCCAAACAAATACTGCTTCCTGGAAGCAAACCCACATCCTGGATTGATAAATATCGGGAAACAAAAGTGATTAATTTCAGAATTTTTTTATCACTGTGACTTTAATTTAACTTATTTAAGCATTGCGTTTGTGTTTGTAAAAAGGAAGTGATTAAGCATCGGAGTTAGTAAAGTATTACTTGAGAAATCAATCAAATGAAAAGAACTTTTTTGTGCTAATGCCAGTTAGAAACCTCCTCTAGGAAGTAGGAATACCAGCAAGTAGTATTCTGGTATATATGGTACTAATATGACTCTGAATATTCCACCTGGTCTATTAGTCTATTCCAGTCTTTTGTACCATTTGCTGTTATACCCTGATATATTTTATAATACATTTTATGATCTGTATGGCAAATTAAAGATTAAATGTAGGTGCGAGAACTCAACCTGACGACTGATCGAGAATGAGTTGGATAGCCCTCCCCCCTTCCAATTGCTTGATATGATTGTCAGACCAAGTTATTTGAAAATCCTGAAGAAAGGTGGCCGGTCGTGCCGAGACAATGCACAGATTGAAAGCTCCAGCAAGAAAGAAGAAGAGAAGACTTGTAGAAATGCTGGTGTAGTCCATATGAAGAAGAGAGAGCAATTTTCTTTTGTTTTTTTTTTTTTAAATTAGTAACAGTGGCGGATGTAAGAAGTAAGAAGTAAGAAGAGAGAATGGCAGCTGGTTATAAATGGCTGGCTGAACATGTTGTCGTATTGAGGTGCTTTTATAGACTGGAATTAATACACCAGAGAAGAGAAGAGAGGATATCCTCCTTGTTTTACTGCTGCCAATACCAGCAGTAGTAGTCTTATTTAGTCTTTTGTATTAATTAACTCGCCACACCAATTTCAAGGAGTTTAACTTTTTGGGTGTTTTTTACTTCAATTGTTTAATCAAAAATCATGCACACATATGTTTCTTTGAAACTCTCTTTGATCACTTATGCGTCTCCATGATAAAAGTTTAAACATGAGATATAATATAGTGATTGTTTATTACTAAAGAGTATTTTTAAGTTAACTTGGTAGATGGAAATAAATAATTATCATTAGATTTATAAATGAGAAAATCAAAGATTGTGATATAATTTTTTTTTTTTTTACATAAATATATTCAATTTGATCCATTGTTAGAAATTATTTCATTTGCCCTTTAAAAAGAAACAACTACTCTTCTGAATATACGCTGAGACAAGATAAAATCACAGTATGTAATTTTGTATAATTATCTAATTTTCGTGTAGACGTCGTCAATTTATTCACCACACTAGCTATCTATATTCCATATGCATGCCACTAGGCGCTAGATCTGCATTTCGTCCGATGCTGTAGCTGTACTATCTAAAGATGTACTTGTGTGCACACAACAACAAAATTTCCATGCTCTCTAGATTTAATTTTGCACGAAGAAACAATAAATTAAATCTAATTAATAAAAAAAATAAGTGGATAAATAAACAATTCAATAAATTAATAATAGTAAAATATTAAAAGACAGCTCCTAGTGAGGTCGCACCTCTGTCCTTAATTGTCCCTCTTTCATTCATTAATTCATTAATTCATTAATTCATTAATTCATTCATGCACACACGCAGAGCAGAGCAGAGCAGCGGACTCATCATTCATCAATCACTTCTCATATTCATTCATAGATTCATGCATTTGGATCAGAGGCCCACTTATAATTATCAGATGGTATTCTGAACTAATTAATTAAATTAATTAATGTTTTTGTTTGCATCTTCCACTTCCAGTTTTTCGAGTTGATGACAGCTATGGAGGTCGTCGGCGCGCCTTCATTACATGCCACGTCAAACATTGGGACAACAGGATAAGGTTATAAATTATAATATAATACAATTGTAAATGTTGCTTTGCAAGTTTGCATGTTCTTTTGTACCAAGGAAACAGAGCTACTAGACATTTCGTACCATGCTCACATAACTGCAACAATAAACCAATTTAATGCCTACCGCGCACTTTCCATCAAAACTTGTGCATACAAACGAAAACTAAATTATATTTTGTTAAGCCTTTCAATTTTACAAATTGCAGCATATATCATATAAGAGGAGGATTCAAATACCTCCATATTTTTGTCTCCATCTCTCTTTATTATTTTCAAAGTTTAAACAGTTGATCCGAACCGCTCAACTTAACCTCCATACTAAAATATGTTTGGAGACCAAATTTTATACTTTTAGAAATTTCTTTACTATTTTTTTTAGATAGGTACAAAATCAGTAAATCTGAACCATCTAAAAATAATATTTTTGTACTTATCTAAAAAAATAGTAAAAAAATTCCTAAAAGTATAAAATTTGGTCTCCAAACATATTTTAGTATGGAGGTTAAGTTGAGCGGTTCGAATCGACTGTTTAAACTTTAAAAATAATGGAGAGAGATAGAGACATGATGGAGACAAAAATATGGAGGCATTTGAACCCTCCTCATCATATAATATACTAGAAATTAATTTACCCTTCCGTAGAACAATAATACAAGTGAGGCTACATGACTATTGTGCACAGTGAAGATCCATCCTTATTATGAATTAATTCTTCTGTTTTTATTTTTAAAGTTCAAATAATCAATCTGAATCTGAATTGCTTAATATGCAACTGCATTTCAAAACCAATTTTATATTTTTAATATATTTTTATTATATTTTTAGATAGGTAAAATTAATATCACTTAATTAGAAATTTTTGGACCGTTTAAAGATAGTGATTTTTACCTATCTAACAAAATAATAATCAATTATAAAAGCTAAGGTGAATGGTGATGTCATGGCAAGCAAATAAGGTTCAATTGTGAATGGAGCAACAGATTACAGATGGGGATAGGATCGGAGTAGGACGAACAAATAATGAGATTGTTACCTCTATACATTGATTCCAATTAATACCATTAACAAAGCCCACAAGCTGCACTCAATTATACAAACCAGCCCATATTTTTGCCCCCACTATCAATGAAAATTAAGCCTCTTCTGCTTTTAACGGGCTAAATTTGGGCCACAACTTGCTCTCTATTTATGGGCCACCTTTATTTCCTTTAGCTCTTCATTGAAAACTGAAAACAATCTATTTTCTATACTGCTTTTAACGGGCTAAATTCGGACGATGAAACCACAACTTGGAAATTTGGAAAATTACAAGTGAACCGTTGACGCTACTGGATGTCTAAAAGTAATGTATTCATATGAAATTTTTAAACCTTTTACATTTTATTTTATTCGATATCATTACGTGCAAAAATTATTTTTTTCTGAGTAATTAGTAATACTCATTGATTTTATTTTTTTATTTATGTATTTTGTGAAAAGAAAGCTGTAACGTAAAAAAACGAATATACACAACGGGACCCAAAATCAAAGGACATTAGATCTCTGGAACATTTTCAAATATAATAATAAAATTCGGGTATAATTTGTAACTCGTAAGAGCATTGTTAAACGAATTATTTACAAATTTTATATATAGTTCTGAAATCATTTCTAAATATTGTTTTCTTTCAATAAACTTCATATTTTTGTATGTTTACGAGTTTTATCTGTTTTGTTAAGCCACTATTTTTATCTGTTTTACCTGTTTTGTTAAGCCACTATTAGATCAGCAATTTTCAAAGTGACTTAATAAATAGTAAAAGAAATTCATAAAAATGTAAAATTTGGTCTCCAAGCACATATTAATACGGAGAACAAGATGAACGGTTCAGATCGACTTTTTGAATTTTGAAATTTTATATTTGGACCGTGTGTATTTCGGCCCATATGCTACCGAAAACACATTAGCCTATCTCTCTCTCTCTCTATATATATATATAGAGAGAGAGAGACTAATGTGCATTCGTATGCATATGACCCGATGTGCATACGGGTCAAATTTAAAATTTCAAAATCCAAAACATCGATCCGAATCATTCATCTTGTTCTCTATATTAATATGTTTTTGGAGATCAAATTCTATATTTTTCTGAATTTTTTTACTATTTATTAAGCCACTTTGAAAATTGTTGATCCAACGATAGCTTTACAAAACAGTAAAATCAGCAATCACCGTTGGATCAGCAATTTTGTAAAATACTTAATAAATAGTAAAAAAAATTCATAAAAATATAAAATTTGGTCTCCAAGCACATATTAATATGGAGAACAAGATGAACGGTTCGGATCAACGTTTTGAATTTTAAAACTTTAAATTTGAACCGTATACATATCGGGCCATATGCATAGTTATGCATATTGGTACAATTTCCAAATACTGAATTATTTGTTTGCAAACAGTATAATGAGGAGAGGAAGGTATTACGCTCGTGAGTCGTGACAGCACGCGTGAATGCCACAGCAAAGCAAAACAAGACTCCAAACCAAAATGGAACATTAATTAATTTATCCCCATCATCAGAGTCGAGAGACGATGCTCCCTGCTCCCTGCTCCCTGCTCCCATCGTACACCTTAAAACCTTTTCATGTGACTCCTGGTCATTACTTCCGCTTCCTTTGTCACAATTTGCCTTTTAAATCGCTCAAAAAAGCTCTTGGATCATGTTTTTGTTAAATGCCATGTTCAATTTGTAACTATAATATTCAATTTAAATTTACTATCTATTAATATAATAGAAGTACTTACTTTTTATATGTGTATTTTCAAACTTTATTTAAAATATAACAAAACATTGATAATTAAATAAATAAAAATCTTATAATGAATATAAATTATTTTACACTCTAGTTATTTACAATGATACAAACATAAATAAATAAAAGGTCTAAGAATTAAACATTATTTGTTTTGTTCAAATTAATAAGCTCAAGCTTGATAGTGACAGTTAAATTTTAGTTTCAATTCTACTCGATGACACTTTCAATCAAATCTAAGTTACAAGTTACGGTTAACTTATTGGATTTGGGGTTCCATTTAAACCCTGAACCTGAATCCATCTTTGCATGCATCGCCCAAAAGAAAAGAAAACGGTGGGAAAATAATCCATCTCCTTCTCCTCGCACAGTAGCACAGTTCCCACTGGGATTCCCATTTCCCAGCCAGAGAGAGAGAGACATGATATAATTCATATATGCATATGAGGAGAGCTGGAGAGGTGGTATCGCGTGTATAGATGGGACTGCTCAGAAAAAATATTTCAGAATCAAGCAGCACAAGTAAAACAACAGGACTGAATTTTGAATTTGATTTTCACGTCTCTCTCTCTCTCTCGTTACTCTTTCCCTGCCCCTTTGCGGTAGGAATTAGAATCCCTTTTTATCCACCACAGACTTTCCTCTCTATTCCCCGTTTCAAAACAAATACAAAACCAACAACTTGGCTCAATCATATTTATACTTTTGCAAGTTCGTGTTAGGTAGACAACTAGCAATAGTATTTTTTTTTATTTTTTTTTTATTTTTATAGTTAGATTGTAATAGTAGCCTACATCCCTATTCTCTGGGGAATGCATATTATTTTAAGCATCTTTCTCTAGCCCAAACCCTATGCTTCAGCCATTTCTTTCCTTTTCGTCTCTCCCTTCAACATCTCTCCTGAAGGACTAATACTTTAAAATATTTTATTTAAACATATCAATAACAAATTTATTTCAAAACTATAACAAATTAACAATTGATCAGGCGATTATTTGGAGGAAAAACAATTGTTCAAAATTACTCGGTATACATATCTCCAGACATAGACACATCCTGTGTTTCAAACTGATGCAATTTGATAAGTTATTGGTCCACACTCCACAATCACTGAGATTGTCTAAGTTAACAATTTAATTATATGAGTACATAACAAATATTTAAATAACTTCTAAATTATACAAAAACTAATACATATATAAATTATCTAAATCACAAAAAAAACATATCTCTCATTTTATTTTATTTTTTATAATTACTTTATTTCAATATTACGATTGTTAAACAAATATAACCGTCATTATGTCACCTTTCTCTTTAATTTTGTCAACCATTCAGCAATCAAATAATGCACAGAGTGATGTATGAGAACACTTGCAGGTAAAATGATAGTTTGAACTTGATTATGAAAGTTCTTAAGACAATTAATATCTTTTCTGGGTGATCATTACACAATTTAATTGTGATCAAACGTATTTTTCATTTTTGTTGTGTTTCCTTTTCTTTTACATGATCATCGTCGTGAGATCATACGTTATACCCCGAATTTTTATTTATATCCAAAAAAAAAATATAAATTTAAAAAACTAACCAAACCACTTGTATTTTTTCAAAATTATCCAAACCAGAAAAAAAATTTCCGGTTTCAATACCAATTTCCGAAAATTGGATCCTAAATCCGGAATAATTTTTTCCGGATTTAGGATTTTTTTTTCATTTTTCAGTTTTTATTTATAATTTATTTATTTTTTGTATTGAAGTATTACAAATATTTAATATATTTTTTTTAAAAAATAGATGGAATACTATATAATTTGATTTATTCGAAAGACTGCTACAAATAATCCGGATCAACATTTTTCATGCCTGATTTTTTATGACCGTAAGAAAAATTATATAATATAATATATGTATATATATAGGTATATATAATATAATATATGTATATGTATATATAATATAATATATATGTTAAAATGTGCTTGCATATCAAATTTTATATTTTTTTTGAATTTTTTTACTATTTATTAAGTATTTAACAAAATCGCTATCTATATTCAGACCATTGAATTTTTGTACCCATCTTAATAAATAATAAAAAAATTTAGAAAAATGTAAAATTTGATCTGCAAGCACATTTTAAAATATCCATCATGTTGAACGGTTTGGATCGACTGTTTCGACTTTGAAAACTTTGAAAATACCGATCATTGAATGCCTACCGTTGAACGAAAACTTAAACTGAGGTTTTGAGGCACTGAACGAGGGTTCCAATACCTCATATCTGTTGGGGTTTTGACGGTTCAAACCCACTGATTAGCTTAATTGCGGAAAGTGTGTAAAACAAAATTTTACGGTTTAAGCTAAGAATTAAACGAGGTATGTCAGGAAACTTTCCAAGGCGGTCCACCTTCAGTATTCCTTGGACATCAAAACCTCATTTAATTCATTTACAGATCTACTCCATAATTGATTTCTAAAACATTAAATCTATCTACCAATTAAATAGATTAATATAACATGATTTATACCTTGTTTCCAAATCACAGTTGGAATGCAGAATAAGCGAGAAGAGCTACACCAAGGAAGGAATCGACTCGCAGTATCACACGTGTGATACCTCTATTGGTTATCCACCAGGACTAACCGAAGAGCGGTTTATTTCTTCTGCCAGAAATACCGTGAACCGCGGAATTCTGCAAAAACACTATTCACTGAGAAAAGGACGAAATAAATATATTTGTGTCCCGAGGTTACTTGGTATCGCTTAAAAGCTAAACCGCAGGATTTCGCAAAATATATTATTTTCCTAATCTCGTAATAACCGAAATCGAGGAAGAGAGAAAAAACCGATTAACGAAGTAATCAGATTAACACGTGAATTAGTTAGTTTTCTCTCTACCCTCACCCCTCTATTTATAGTGTTTTGAGGAGGTTCACAAAAGACCGAAATACCCCTCAAAACAAATCTATTTACCAAAATACCTTGACACCTCATCCTTTAATATGTGAAAAGACCAAAATGCCCCTTCCACACTCTTCTCCATACTTCTACACCCTTCTACACCCTAAGGTGTCATGCAAGGTGGCATAGGTGTGAAATGACCATTTTGCCCTTGGCCCATTAAGGCATGAATAGTAAAAGGCTTTGATTTTGGGCTTTGACTTTGGACTTTTAATTTTAATTAAGGCTTTGATTATTTTGGGCTTTTAAACCCATAATTCAAATCCATAATTAACAAATTAAAATCCAAATCAAATATATATAATTGTCATGTACAATTATATTTCTTTTCGGTTGTTGTTCGGTAACTTTTATA
The DNA here is from genome assembly GCA_033356055.1 of Carex pumila. Lineage (NCBI taxonomy): Eukaryota > Viridiplantae > Streptophyta > Magnoliopsida > Poales > Cyperaceae > Carex > Carex pumila. Next base: position 98,206 of record JARJHM010000311.1, read on the forward strand.
CAACGTAACGTGTACATTTATAAATTAACCGTTGTTTCTGCTTGTCATTCTAAATGACATTTATAATTTAATTATATCACGTATAATTAATTATAACCATCTTAATATTAATTATAATCAATTTATAATTAATCAGTAAGATTATCTGAGTAGCTCCTATATGGTGTGACCCAATAGGATTTGAGTTATGTTGGTAAACAAAGTTAAAACTGTTTTAACTTCTATAATCATGGGTGGAGTCTGGCAACACATCACGACCATCCAATTGCACAGATGATGCTGTACTGTACAATATCACGATCCAGTAAACAATTTACTTGTGTCTGTTCTTCTGTCTCATAGCTATCAGATCAGTTCCAAGGTAGATGTGTGTCATCCTTGTTAACTGTATCTTTTCTTGATCTTGAGTAGATTATCAAATATAATTACTCTCGTAATTATACCGCATGCAGATAATCTAACTCTACCAAGGGGCCCAATGATGCTATAGCTCGTATAAAATACGAGGGACAAATAGTACTCTTGGTAGATTATCACTTCCTCAACTAAGCTATACATATGGGAATGCTACCGTTATGACTGCTTTTTACGGACAGCGGTGGATAACAATCACACATAGATATCTCTCAGTGGAAACGATAAATATCTCATACTGTAGAACGTGACACTGAATGAAAACATAAATGACACGAACACAATTCTATTTAATATTTCATTCGGGGTCTGTCAAATACCATGTTCATAAATCATAAAACATATATCTATGTGATTAAAATGACACCTCGTGTCAGGTGGTTTGTAAAACTTATCCATCTTTTGATCCACATACTAACCTTATAGCGGTAATTAGTGTTCCTGCTAATTACCTCAGTCAGTGACCTTTTAAGATTAAGAGTATATATTATCTATATTATGGAGTTTCACAATTTCAGTCATGAACTCGAAATGATCCATAAATGTAATAATACTCAAGGTAACAAAATGATATAAACATTCAATTCATGAACAAAGCTTTATAATAATTTATCGTATTATTGACTTCTAGATTATTACAAACTAACAATATCATCATACCTCATATTTTATATCTTCATTTTAACTTATATATTATATTATATGAGATGGACTTGGGTGAGACGCGGTGTATATGCCGTTTGTACTTCACGCCGTATTTTCATTTTGAAAGTCCAAACGACCGATCCGAACCGTTAGATGTTTAATCCATAATGAAATGTGCTTGGAGACTAATTTTTACATTTTTTGGAAATTTTTTACTATTTATTAAGCATTTTTGAAAGTTGCTGTTTTGCTGTGAACAGTAAAAAACAGTAAAATTTTCTGAACCATCAGATCAGCGGCATTCAAAATTGCTTAATAAATAGTAAAAAAATTCAAAAAAATGTAAAATTTTGTCTCCAAGCACATTTCAATATGGAGAACAAGATGAACGGTTCGGATCGGTTGTTTGAATTTTCAAAATAGCTAAACCGTACCGTGGAGCACCAAACGCGTATACTCCGCATCTCACCCAAGTCCATCTCTATATTATATATACATATATATACAAAGTAAGGCTTGGGTGCTATGGATAGCATAGAGGGCTACGGTGTTACGGCTCAATATTCGAGTTTTCAAAATCCTAATGGTCGATCCGAACCGTTCATCTTGTTCTCCATATTAATATGTGTTTGGAGACCAAATTTTATATTTTTTGGAAATTATTTACTATTTTTTTAGCTAGGTAGAAAATCACTTGATCTAAAGAATTCTGCACCATTCAGATATTTGATTTTCTACCTATCTAAAAAAATAGTAAATAATTTCCAAAAAATATAAAATTTGGTCTCCAAACACATATTAATATGGAGAACAAGATGAACGGTTCGGATCGACCATTAGGATTTTGAAAACTCGAATATTGAGCCGTAACACCGTAGCCCTCTATGCTATCCATAGCACCCAAGCCTTACTTTGTATATATATGTATATTATATTATATATACATATACATATATTATATTATATATACATATACATATATTATATTATATATACATATACATATATTATATTATATATATCTATACATATACATATATTATATTATATTAATTTTTCTTACGGTCATAAAAAATCCGGCAGGAAAAATGTTGATCCGGATTATTCGTAGCAATCTTTTGAATAAATCAAATTATATAGTATTCCATCTATTTTTTTTAAATATATTAAATATTTTGTAATACTTCAATACAAAAAATAAATAAATTATAAATAAAAACTGAAAAATGAAAAAAAAATTCCTAAAAAAAAAAAAAACCTAAATCCGGTTATATTATATTAATTTTTCTTACGGTCATAAAAAATCTGGCAGGAAAAATGTTGATCCGGATTATTCGTAGCAATCTTTTGAATAAATCAAATTATATAGTATTCCATCTATTTTTTTAAATATATTAAATATTTTGTAATACTTCAATACAAAAAATAAATAAATTATAAATAAAAACTGAAAAATGAAAAAAAAATTCCTAAAAAAAAAAAACCTAAATCCGGAAAAAATTATTCTGGATTTAGCAAAAAAAAAATCCTAAATCCGGAAAAAAATATTCTAGATTTAGGATCCAATTTCCGTAAATTGGTATTGAAACCAGAAAAAAAATTTCCGGTTTGGGTAGTTTTGGAAAAATACAAATAGTTTGGTTAGTTTTTTAAATTTATATATTTTTTTGGATATAAATAAAAAAATCAGCGTTATACCGTTTGTGTTCATATTCTTGTAATTAAAACTTGAGAGCTGGTTTCTCACTTTTTTTTCCCCTCAGATAAAAGCTTTTTTTTTTTTCTAGTTACCATTTGAAAAAGAAAATATAAACAAAGTAGCACGTAGGTGTTACTAATTGTTGGATTTTTAGTGGTACTCAGATAATATTCAAATATGTGAGTTTGAATTTTTTTTCTAGTTACCATTTGAAAAAATATATATATACAAAGTAACACGTAGATGTTACTGATTATTGAATTTTTAGTGGTACTCGGATAATATTCAAACATGTAAGTTTGAATTTTCTTTTTTAGTTATTGTTTGAGAAAAAGTATATACAAAGTAGCATGTAGGTGTTACTAATTATTGGATTTTTAGTGGTACTCGGATAATATCCAAACATGTAAGTTTGAATTTTTTTTCTAGTTACCATTTGAAAAAAAAAATATACAAAGTAGGACGTAGGTGTTACTAATTATTGGATTTTTAGTGGTACTTAGATAATATCCAAATATGTAAGTTTGAATTTTTTTTTCTAGTTACCATTTGAAAAAAATATATACAAAGTAGCACGTAGGTGTTACTAATTATTGGACTTTTAGTGGTACTCGGATAATATCCAAACATGTAAGTTTGAATTATTTTTTTTCTAGTTATCGTTTGAAAAAAAATATATACAAAGTAGCATGTAGGTGTTACTAATTATTGGATTTTTAGTGGTACTCGGATAATATCCAAACATGTAAGTTTGAATTTTTTTTTTTTTCTAGTTATCATTTGGAAAAAAAAAATATACAAAGTAGCACGTAAGTGTTACTGATTATTGGATTTTTAGTGGTAGTCAGATAATATCCGAGAGGGTAACTTTGAATTTTTTTCCAAATATATGTTAACTCTGTATTCTTTCTCTTTTAATCAGTGACCATCAAAAACTCTGCATTTTTTTTTTCAAGTCATAACTAAAAATAATCGGAGATAAAAGAGCAACAGATATACTACAAATGCTTTGGTGATTTGTTCTTTTTTCTGATTAGTTTTCTTTCATTTTTTCCTTCGATCTGTCAATAATTTTGACATTCTTAAAAAAAAAATAGTAACATTGAGATGTGAACGCACAAGAAGTATTAATTAGTGAGATGTTAAATAGGCCAATAACCCTTTACACAAACACAGGCAATGCAAAGATCATTTGGTTAAGCACAACTGTCGAGACGTGCATGAGAATACGAGATGTAGTGTTCCTCAATAGATAATATTCCAAAACAAAATACAAAATACAAGAAGGAATTTGTCATTTGGGCTATTCAACTACAGTTCCCTCAAACTAAGCAACAAACCAGAAATATATTTAATTAGGTCCATTTATTTTTAAAATTTATTTTGCTTCAAGTCAGTTAGCTAAATAATTGCAGATTTTGATTTAATCAAGCATCTAATTTGGGTTGATTCAGTTACTATTAACATATTTTGACAACAATAAAAACTAACTTCAAAGTTTGTCAAAATCTAAAAAAAAAAAAAATCATAGATGTATTCGCGCGTATCATTTCAAATTTTAGATTGCACCAAGTATGGTGAAATTTATTTCTCATCTGGTTGCCGATTAAAATTTGAAAAATAAAAGTTGTTAAATTTTAAATCAATCAATAAAAGCCTAACTAATAACCTATTTTGCAATTAAATCACTATACATTATCAAATTGTCTTGATTAACAGTACAAAATCATTAAATCATTAACCATAACATAGTAACTTGAAAAGCATAGGTCTGATATGAATAAATTGAAAATAATTATTTACAGCTCCTTGCTAAAAAAATATAAAAGCAACTAATAATAATATATTTTGTTTTTGTTTGAGTTGACTAATACTAATAATATGTTAAGAGTGGGTGGAGAAAACAATGTGAAGGGTGGGAAGCAGGGGGGAAAACAGTGTTTGATAAATTAGTGAAAAAGGTAGGGGGTGATACTGTGATAGCGTGATGTACAAGACGCTTCAAGTTTGCAAGTTAGCGTAGTTTGGTGCTTTACTGCTTAGGGGTCTATCCTATGCAAATGCAATCAGAGTATCAGAGTATCAGAGTATCAGACTATCAGAGCTAACTCTGTTCTCTCTTGTAATCTCTTGATTTCCAACTGTTATGTCCTCTCTCTCCCTCTCTCTTTCTTGCTCAGTCTCTCAGGGTCTGAAAAGAGAAAAAGACCAAGACAGAGCAGGGCTGTTCTGAATTTCTGATGGCTATGAGAGCATTCAATGCCTCGACTATTCGTTCAACTTTCCAGGTACCTTACCTTACAGCCAGCCTTACACCTCCATTTCCATCTGTTCACCACTACTAATTACTAACCAATCATATTCCTACAACAAAACCAATATTTCTTTCGGAACTCCCCAATTTTCTCCCGAAAATTATATCCTTGGTAGTTGTTAGTCGGAGTAGGAGTAAATCACATCAAGTCATTGGAATTATGCTAATGGGGTAAAATCAATTTTATTCAACAATCACGTACAAATATTTTTCTTCAGTGAAATTAAAGAACTATCATTTGTTTTGAATTGAAACCACTAATCGAAAATTTACATACAATCTAAATTATAATAATCCTGTAGAAAGTTTATATTTAAGTACTGATCAACTACGCAGAAAAAAAAGAAATAAATAGTAGTAATTAGCTGTGTACAAATAAAAATGCACACCGAAACGAAATTACATGTGAGCAAACAGTAGAAATGAAAATAAATAAATAAATAAATAAATAAATGAAGCCCTTTGGTGAAGTATGAGAAGAATGTTTGGCGAACAATATCAAAACCTCAGCTCTCTTTTTTATTTAAAAATTTTAAATAAATAAATAAACCTTGCTGAGTTGCTGGAAGCCGTATAAATAAACTCATCTCCGTCAGGACTGAGGACCATATATGATATATCTATTATCTATCACTCAAGACTCAAGTGAAGTCTCATTTATTCATCACCATTCAAATCAGACAGACGCAACTTACAATTCAAATGGTTTGCCTCCTTTACTCCACCTCCACCTCCAATACAACCACAAGTACTCTCACCTTCTCAATCTTTCTTCTCATCACATCCTCTCTCTCCATTGCCTATGTTGATGGTATCAATTCATTCATCTTAATTTCTCCTTTAATTTCTTTTTTATAATCTTTAATCTTTCTCCCTGTTTCAAGTTCCATATATATATAGTCGCTTTGTCATATTTTTATATATATATATATTTGCGAAGTTATCCATTTTCGTGTTTTAATTGCAGGTAGACCTCTTACACCAGAGCACACAAAGGTATATATCTTCTTAATATAATTATTCAAAAGTTTTTTAACTACAAATTAAATTGATCATCTTAATTGGATATTAATTGCAATATATATACAGGTGAAATTAAGTAGTATATATAATATAAATAAGAAATAAGAAATTAAAAAAAGGTTGAAATTAATTAATACAGGAAGAAAGAATGGTGGGAATGGCATTGATCGGGTCAAGGCCGCCGAGGTGTGAAGGAAGATGCATCTCTTGTGGTCACTGTGAAGCTGTTCAAGTCCCCATTGCACCTCAAAATAAGTTGAGAAGAATTTTTCATGGTGATGAGATCCTTTCAAGGGGAGATGAGAGTAGTACAAATTACAAGCCTCTTAACTGGAAATGCAAGTGTGGGGATGTCATCATCAACCCTTGATTAATTAATTAATTATTTAATTATTCTGTTTGTAATTTTGACTGTTTAATTAATTTCTTTTGTTTTTATTTTTGTCGTTGCTGACGATTATAAAGATCCACTCGCTCCTTTTGGTTTTATTAATAGGTCGGGGATTTGTATGTAGGAGTAGGACTAGCTAGCTACGGGATATAATCATATGTATAATTATGCTCACGCACCTAATTTGTTTCTTTCTAATTAACCAGATTTCATATGTTCAGATTCTGATATTTATTTGTGTAACCACTAACCAGTAATATATTAATTAAGTAGTATTATATATACGGTTTCATTTCCTGGTACTCCATACTTAGAGATAAGATAAAGAGTACCTTTTGGATGAAATAGATATGCATAATTTTAATGAAGAGAGTCATGCATGATGGTTACTGTTAAGCTGTTGATGAAAGATTGAAAATTGTATTTAAAACACAAAATTAAAATGTGGTTCCAACTTCCAAGTGATGTATAGCATCTGCCATGTAGCTTGCAGTAAATGCCACTCATTCATGTCAGATGATATATATTGTGGTGGATTTTGCAGTAGGGAGATAAATGTGCCTGACAACTAGCTAGGGTTTCTGGTACGGGTACGGGTACTGGTACTGGTACTGGTACTGGTACTGGTACTGGTACTGGTTCGAGATAGATGCTATGCGAATTCCTACACAATATCAGCATCTGAAACTTAACCTTTGTGATTTCATCACTGCTCTCAGTGGCATTAATTAATTCGGCATAAAAATTTCGTTACTCACATCTCTCAATAGGATAAAAATTACTCTTAAAGTTTTCCTCATATTATCTTTCTTCGAAATAAAAAATAAAAAAAACCATAGAAAAGTGATGTCCACCGCATTCTTTGATCACAATATTATCCGACCAATTTATTTTGTTAATTTGCAATTCTAAATTATGGAAGCATAATATCCTCCCTTGTTTTTTTTTAACGTGAGGTTGATGTGTGCATTTAGCTAAAATAATTATAAAAAAACAGTAATTTTTTTTTTATAAAATAAGAACATCAGTTCTTTAGCACGTTTATTTTGTTAACATACTGAGATGCAAGGCGTTATTTTTCTTAACATTTACGAATTTGATAAATAATAAAATGCATATCCAAATTAGTGCAAGTTAGCAGAATTGCTGTGTACCTTTTTGGCAAGAAATTAAAGATGCTATTTTTTTACCACGGAGAAATTCGACCGATTTGATTTTATCCTTCCTTTTTTTTCTGAAAATAATCAAAGTATTGACCTTATCCTTTTATTCATCCCATACCAGGATACAGGATATGACATTCAGACCAGTCACACCAAGTCATATATTCATATTGCAGGGGACAAGGAAGAGAAACATTGCAGAGAAATGTCCCAATTTGCACACACTCACTCAATTCTCAAAGATACGCCACGTGCCCCCCCCCCCCCCCCCTCTCTCTCTCTCTCTTCTGTGAACTGTGAAGGTTAAAATACGCCACGCAAGTACCAAAGGCAGCAGCCCACTTACTCTCTATGAAAGGTCATATCAAAATCAAACGGGATCTTCAAAGAATGACACTACATCTCAACCGTTTTTTATTTTGCTCTTTCGTCTTGGCCATGATTTCATTTTATTGCACCCTCAAAAGTCTCCAAATATGAACTTGAAGTGCATTTTGTAATCTTTCAAAAGAAAACTACGATTCTACGAATGAGTTAAAGTGTTATTTACATAAAGTGCATTTTGTATGGGTATGCATGAAATTTGTTGTAGTCCCGTAGTCCCGTGCATTCCGTGTTTCAAGCAAATGAATCCAGTTGTGAAGGACGAAGCGGCCGTGATGTCTTGTTATTTGATATATGTGGATGTGGTATGATGTATGATTGATATTTGATAGCTCGTAAAACTGGTAACGAGTTACTGAATCATCCGCTTTTACAAAAACATGGCTTTGCCTTTGCCTCATCAGGATAAAGATAAATATTCGCTTTTATATTCGCTGGACGGCTGGACCTCGACAAGTCAATTAATTCATTTATTAAATTAAATTAAATTAGGAGACAATGTCTGAAATTTATCATTCCAATATAATATTCGTCTATTTTACAAATAATTTAAAATCCTTTTAATTTATGCATCCATTTCCAAAAATTACTTAAGATGAATATAATATTCGTCTATTTTCTCATTGGGCTGGACACATTCTGCCTAGTAAAAATATTTTTACCTCCCAACTTTAAGATTTGCATTGGTGAACTGGCGGCCATGAAAATGATTTTATTTATTTGTTTTCAGTTTTGTATAAATATTAAATAGTGACTAGGACTTATTTTCGTGATTTCCATAAAAAAAACATATTGGGAAAAATATACGAGTTTTTATTGAATTAAATATTATTAATTATAATGCAAGATAAAAATATATAGAAATACTTACAATGTTCATGTAATAAAATAATTAATTTTCTACGTTGTACATTGAATTAGGTATATCCATCACAATAATGAATATATTTTTTATAAAAATAATAATATCCAGCCATATAGTTAAAGCTGACAATAATTAATGATTAATTCATTGATTGAAAATACTTAATGACTTGATATGTGACATTTTACGTGCCATTTCCAGCTGTAGAGAAGTCGCCGAGTACATGAACATGCAACAGTCAAAATAGGATTTTTGTTTGAACGCATGGTGGTCACTAAGAGTAAATAAAGTTGCATTGTTTCAACTATAACAAGTTTTTGCGTACAAAATTTAGGGTTTCAGACTCACACTACAACAAAGTAGACACTTTTTGCGAGAGAAAAAATACATTTATGACAGTACTCCATCGCGAAAAGTATCGTTGCAAAAAGAAAAAACTGAATAATGAGAATAGTCCGTCGCAAAAAGTCACTTTTTTATTCTCACAAAAAGTGTCTCATTCTTATAGTGTCAACTGAGTTTTTTTTTTCACACAACTATTTAATATTTGTTATTATTACAATAAATAATTTCTTTCATTTAATCCTTAAAAGTTGAAACCATCACTTTAAAATCTATCGAATCGGCTTTAAGCGACGAATCTAAACTGTTGAAATCCGCTTACTTTACGAGTGATATATCTACATAGGTCAATGATACCCGTTTACTCATTTACTCTGCCTGTCTACATAGGGGTGTCAATGATACCCGTTTACATGGGTAAGATTTTTTTTCTATTAGCTTATTGAGTATGAATATGGGTAAGAATTTTTTTTTCGATAAATAAACAGATATGGATACAGGTAAATATTATTTTGTACCCGTTAGATTACGGATAATTATATAAAATAAATTACATCATAAGAAAAATGTATGCATGTTATTGTAAGAAGAATATTATACTAAACATGTTATTTTTTTATTTGAATATTTTGTTATTTAGTTAATGAATTGAATTTGTTAAAAAAGTTATTTGTGATTTTGATTTGTATATTTATATTTTAATTTAATATATTGGTAATTGTGATTGCATATGCATAACATGATAAATTTTGATAATTTATTTGTAAAACTAATAAAATTATTATATTTGTATTATCCATTGTTTGTTCACTACCGTTTTGTTATCTGTTAACTTAACGAGTATGGATAGGGTATAAATAAAGTCAATTTTTAGTAGATATAGGTATGAAAATAGTTCATACCTACTCATATCGTACCCATTGACACCCCGACGTCTACATGTAAAAAAAAGTTAGTTTTGAAATTAATTTTTTAAAGAGTCAAGTGGTTAAAAAGTGTTCAAAAAATAAATTTATTAATTTTCTAATTTTGATCGCTTGAGTTTATACAAAATTAATTTGAATATTTAAAATTTTGTCATGTAAATACAGTAGATTTCAACCATTTGAATTTATTTATTTGAAACTTGAGTTGAATGGATGAAGTTAAGTTGTTACTCGAGTACAGCTGTAAGGCTGTATGTATATGAGAATGAGACCGGTGGCGGTGGACTCGGGAATACGGAATTGTAGAATATCTCCTATTTTGTTTCAACTGTTGCCTGACATTCAATTTCAGATACGGACTGTCCAATTCAACTTTGATAGTAAGTAAGACTAAGATAGAGCCATGAATAGTCTGATTCGCTTCATGATTTCTGAATAGATGTTGCTTTTAATATTCGTACAGATCAAACGTACGTTCACAAATTAACAAGTAAATCAGATGGTTCCGACTTCCGAACGAACATCAAATCGATTTGAATCCAACGCACCCCGCTTTTCTTTTCTTGAATGTACAAAATATTCTTAATGAATAATATTTTTTTTTATCAGATTATCTTAGATACCGAGCTGAGGCCTGAGGCTGATGATAATGATGCTACCTTTTTGGATCTTGACTTTACTAATGAGAATATAGATCCGTACTTAAATTATCATATTCTTAATGAATATGGATTTGTACGTAAATCTTGTAAAATTTTAATTAATTCGTATTTGATCATACTTAACTAAATCCAATTGAAACACAATTACTTACAGCCTCAAAGTGTTGATATCCAACAGCCCAATTTAAAACGGTGACAGTTCTCCAACAAAAAGCCCAATATCTGACTAAGAAATTTGCACATGGGCCAGGCTTGGGAGATTTATGTATCCCGACCCAAGTTCTTACGAAACGGGAGAGCTACGGCCTCTTTACTCCTTATCCCTTCTCCTCCATCCTATTCCTATCTCTAAATACGAACCTGCCAGAAGTGAGTTAAGCGCCTGGCTCACATCCACTCAGACTCAGACGCAACAATGGCTTCTCTCACAAGCCTTGTAACACCAACCCCAATCTTCACCAAGCCGAGAACTTCTCTTTCCTCGAGGTCTACGCCTATCACCATCGAGTGTTCGTCTCGACCGAAGAAGAAGGCCACGTCACACCACGCCAAGACCCGACCCAAGAAGACCGCGAAATGGGACATGAAGCGTAAGCCCACTCAGTACGCGCCTCTCCCACCGCTCCCTCCTGAATGGACGCTTGTGGAGTCTGGAAGTAGCTTGGCCACAACAGCTGTAGCAGTGGCGGAGGGGACGGACGGACGTTGACGCTGAGTAGTGAAGTGAGTGGAGACTGGTTGTGCTTCTATCTATCTATCTATCTATCTATCTATCTCTATGCCTTTTAATCATGTAATTCTGCTTCAAAAATTTGTTTGAATGTGCACATTATGTGTTTGTTGAAATGCTTCTTACTTTGTTTGTATTCTGTGTTTTGCGTTTCTTTGGTAATTGTCGGGGTTTTTAACCATATCTGCAAATGGAAAAATCAAGTTAGAGTAAAGACCTACGAATTTGATGCAAATGTAGCGTAGCTCCTGGAAATTGACATTTATGGTCTTCTATGTTAACCGCTCACCCCACATGCTTACAATATACTTTTCAGTTCTGATACTGTTCATGGTAAAATGTTTATCCTGTGGAAGCGCTGAAGCGGGCCGTCCGTTGGGATCCGACCCAAATTGGTTAGATATAGGGTGCAAACGGATCCAATCATATTCATATTAGCTTTTAATTTTTAGATACTGATCAGATCAGATATCCGTAGATATATACATAACTTCTTCTTTTTTCATAATATATATCAAACTAAATGGTATATATTTGCTATTCACCTATAAATAATTAAAATTTAAAAGAAATTTTGGATATGAATTTGAATATGATTGCATAATATCCGATCCGTTTACACTCCTAGTCGGATGCATGCTCAAAACGGTTTGATTCGCTTCATGATTTGCGTGATATCAATATTCATGCATGCCATGGACCGATGTGGATGCGATGCCCATTAGACACATCCTGCTCCGTTATCCTATTCCTATCTATGAAATATTTCAGCTTTATACAAACGAAACGAGTGTTAACTCAATTTACTAATCTTGTATTAACAAGTACAAATTCTATAAAAACACAGCCTCCCTCTACATGAATCAGATAATATCCTAGTTGGGTCGGAGGCCCCTATCTAGAGCCCATCGGAGCCCTTAATTATGGTCCTTAATCGGGCTAGTGTTATATGCAATTTTGCTATGTTAATTATTGGTGAGAGTAGGATTAGATTGTTCTTAAGCTCATTAAGTTCTTTGGTGAGTTTAATTTCAGTATATACTAAATTAACTTTAAAAGATAAATTTAATTGGTCTGCTTCACGAATTATGTATTTATATATCAATTTTTTTAATTTTCAAAATTTCAAATTAATTTAGTCCAAGTCAAGTGGTCAAAAAAAAAAAAGTTTTGTAAGTTAAATTTAATACTTTTATTCCTTATCGTTTTTTTTTTCAAATTAATTTATACTATCTTTTTAACCGTCTTGGCGGGGATTCTAATGGTAACTATTTTTCTTTTCTAATTCCTTTGATTGTTATCGGAAAAAGTTTCTTCTGGCTATACTTTCGGAAAAATAGCATAAATTTCTGTAAGGTTCTCGTTGTGGTCTTATTATCGTATTAATTCTATAATTTTGACATATAAATGCATCATTTTGAATTATTTTGATAAATTTTAAAGTTAAGTTTACTGAAAGACTTAACGGCATGTCTACAACTCGCTCGATCCGACATGGTGCCAACCTTTTGTAGCTTTCTGTGCTACCACTTTGTGATGGGCCTTGCCTTCCACGCCAGCAATCGTCTTAGCGGGATTCTAATGGTAGGGGGTTTTGCTCTTCTTATTTCTTTGATTGTATCGGAAAAAATTTCTTGTAGTTTCTTCTAATTTATGTAATTTTTGGTTTTCACTGTTGTCTTATTGTCATATTAATTTTATAATTGTTACATGTAAATGCATTATTTAAAATTATTTTGATAAATTTTGAAGTTAAGCTTATCGAAAGAATTAATGGACTTAAGAACAATCTAGCTCTACTATTATTGGTAAAACCATTGTTTTAAATAGTGCGCTATAGTGTTTTCCGACCAAAAAAGTTATGGCGCTATGCCCAAATAGCGCCGCTATAGCGCGCTATTCCGCGCTATAGCGCCGCTATTTGAGTATAGCGCAATTTTTTTAATCCATACGCTATTTCGCGATAAACGCTATTTGAACCATTGGGTAAAACAATTCACCAATTTAGGGCAATTAACATTTCCCGTCATTATAAGTTACCGTTCTTGTTTGAAAATTGTCAAAGCTGAAAAATAAAAGTTTTGTTCGGGAACAAGTAGATTTGATATGGCTCACCTGTTAAACTAACGGATAAATTAGGTTCATAAATTTTACAAATGTTAAAGGTTTATCAATTGATTTTTTTTGTAGTTGAGAAAATTGGAGGGATATCTTACATTTAATTGACAATCATGATAACCAATAAATAATTATCAAAATAATGCAGTCGAAATTTTGAAGATGTCCCTAATTGATATAATCCGTGAATTGTGTATTTTGGAAGCGGGGTTACTTATAAGTTATAAGCGATTTGGAAAATTAATTTTTTATTGCCACTCGATTGACCAAATAGTTCTGTATAGTGTACTAAATTGGATAAACAATCTATCAAAAGTAGGAATAAATTTTGACTGTAGTAAATACAACTGTTAAATAAACTATTGAATTCGTACATTGGTGTTATATGACATTAACTTCAAAATTAATTGAATAAACTTCAAACGACTAATCTAAACCGTTCAAATTGATGTACTTTAAGAGTGATGTATTTACATTATTTTATTTTTTTATATTTTTGAGTTGTTTTAGTATTAAATCAAGCGGTAAAAATGTTAAAAAATAAATGTATTTAAATTAACTTAAAAACTCAAACATTTGATCACTTGATTTGATACTAAATAAATTTGAAAAATTATAAATTTTGATATAAACGTACAACTAATGGAGTAGATCGATGTGAATTAATTTGATAAATTTTGAAATTAATGTTATATACTCTGAAATGATACAGTCAGACTTTAAACTGTTTCTTAATATATTATTTATTCTTTTGAGGAAAATTCGTAATTTAGACCGTTTGATACCCGCCACACCCCTGTTTTGCATATTGTTCACCAATCCAATCCGACCACTCTCGAGTCTCGACCTATTTAATGCCCCTTGCATTGGAACGATTTTTGTTTGGCCGATTTCAAAGCCGCAAAAACGACCAAAATTTTGTCGCAACACGACGCATCTCTCTCCAATCACTAGTTCACTACACGCATTATTGCGCTTCGGAGTACTCAGTACTCCATCGTCACCACAACAAAAGCTCAACTAGACACGGAACATATTAACTGTTCCTCCCTTGTGCCCACTGATATGTGGGTCCAATATTCTAAAATTTATAATTTGGGAGTAGTTAGGAGTTTGTGACCAAATATTCTCCTAGTTTACGGCATTGCATTACCCCACCGCACAAAGTCTCGAAATTTCTCATATATATCCGGTGTGATTACCGAAAGAAGCGGTGATCCGATCCGATCCGATTGACCCTTCCTTCTCCAGTTCTCCTATTCCTATTCCAATTCCTTGTCAGTTCAGTTTTGTTAGCAGCGAAATAGGAGTGAAAATGGCATGTCTACAGTTGGCTCGATCCGGTTTGGTGCCAACCTTTCGCAGCTTTCCGCGCCACCGCTTTGTGACGGGCCCTGCCTTCCACGTCAGCTGCCGTCTCGGCGGAGATTCTAATGGTATTCCTTTGTTTGCTATACTTTTGGAAAAATAGCATAAATTTCTGTAATTTTTGGTTCTCACTTCTCACTGTTGTTGTTGTCTTATTATCATATTACCAAATTGTTGTGGATAGCAATACAATTATACAATCTAATCCGTTGCCAGTATTTGTGTTGCCTTCTGACGCCAGAGTTTCAAAACTGATTCTAGTACTTCTAAAATTTGGTATCTTTATTTAAAAAACTTTTGGAAGGGGAGGAGCCACCGGAGTCCCTCTTTATGAAAGAGTTGAAGAGGCGAGGGATGACACCAGGCTCCCTTTTAGAGAAGGATATTGCCGAGTCCGAACAGGAGACTGACAGTAAAGCGGGACCCACTGGACCCATCTCCGGCCTGGAATTTGAGAAGGGTATATCAGACCAGAGGAAGCGGTCAATGGCATTGAATAGTGAGGGCCTTGAGGTCCGTGTTTTCATTTTCAATTTTCATTTACAAGTAGAAATTTTTAATTTTAGTATTGATTACTCATAACTTAACACTCGTAATCTAGTACAGTACCGTTGAACACTGTCTAATGGGAAGACCCAAGTGAGAAAAGAAATGGAACAACCATACGATAAGCAGATATGGCCAAATTATCCAAAGATATATAATCCTAACCAACGTATTTCTAAGCAGTTTGGTTTCTCTGAAGTTTAATAATTTTTAACGAGGAAGACTGAAAACCTATCCTCTAAAAAAGACTCTAAAAAATAATAATAAAAAGAGTTGAGTCCCTGAAAGTTTGATTAACTGGGTTATTGTCAAGGTGACAGTATTAAAGTCTTCGTGAAAGGTCCTTTAATCATTGAATATTTCTAAATTCAATGCCTCAACTGAGGAGTCACTATCTATGTTTTTTTTTATTCAAGTTGATAAGCCTTTTAAGACTTAACCGTGCAGGAATAGGTGATTAGTTTAAAATAAGAACAAAATCGAGACATAGTTGAAGCAAATGAAAGTGATATTTAGAGAATTCTATCAGCTTCTCTAACCTGTACAATAGTACAACCACTGGCGGACCCAAATGGATAAAGGGGTAGGCACTTGCTTACCCCTGGATTCGATTTTTTTTTTAGATGCAGTGGTATTTTATATTTATGCCTACCCCTGAATAGATATTGTGCCTACCCTAAATTTATTTTACAGTCCAATGGAAGAAAATTGCACGGAAAAGAAAGTCAGTGCAGACTAATTCACGTAAAAGAAAGAAAGAAAAAAAAAAATAGTCTGATTCCCTACTCCACTTAGAAGAATCGTTGATTTGTTAGGAGAAAAAAAAAGATCAACTACTAAGTATATAAATATGTATTATGAATTGGATCATGTGTCGTGTTGTACTGTGACTAAATTTGGAGGAATGGTCATGGCAAGTGAATGTTTAGCACATTAATCACGTCATGACGCGACGTGTCATGTTTGGTCATATTTAACTATTTTTTTCATAATTTAGGTTAGTTTATTCAGGATTCGCCATGCTATTATGATCTAACGATCCTAATTATATGTGACCACACGTGTTGTGCTGTGACTAAATCTTTTACATGATGTGCTTGTGTCAAATTTTCGAAAGGTGGTGTTATGACACAGGACACGCGAGTCATAGCACGTAACCAGCACATGTGCCCTGACAGAATCGTGTCGTGCTGTGACTTTTTAGATCCCTATATGCTACTTCGCTTTGATTCATCAAGAGACAAAAATGTACTCTTGTTAATATTTTGTGCCTACCCCTTACCAAAATTCTGGATCCACCTTGAGTACAAGGTTTTCATATCAATTGCTCGACTAAACATCTAGCAGTTAAGTGTGTTATGAGCAATTAAGCTACTAGAAACTTAAAACTCTGTTTTTTAGGTCACCTATTTCAAATGATTCCAAATTTAGCTGGTTCATAATTTTAGGTACGCACACAGCCTGACTGGTACTGCATGGTTTATAAGGGACAATTTTCATATGTTCTTAACTCGCAATATTAGCAATGTATCTGCAAAGACTTTGATGTAGTGATAACATAATTTAATGGTCAAATGTCTGATATGACTGATAATAAAAATGGAACAGCTACATGTATTATACCTGATTAAGGTTGGTACAAGCTTTTGTCTTATGTGGCCTGAGTATTGTTTCTAGATATCAAGTTTCATTTATTTTGATTTTAAATTATGATATATAATGGAAACTGTAAATTTTCTTTGATACTTGACAGGGTTTGATTCCAAGGGCAAAGTTGCTGTTGTCGATTGGCAGCACCTTCTTTTTGGGATTTTGGCCCCTTATGACAGTTACTATCGGTTTATTCGCAATTCTGTACTTTGTAAGCCCCTTTTATCCTTCTCCTTTTTTTCTTCGACGTTTTTTCTTTTCAAGAAAGTTTAACACTTTTGAGAAAAATCAAAGGTCCACTTAATTGAAGTGGCTTTATGCTAAAAATAGCAATCTGTATGTTCATTGCGGGCAATTTTATTTCCCCCCCTGAAGTTATAGAGGTCATACCTAACTCTTGACCTGAGCCGGCCAGCCATTGGGTCAACAAACCCAAACTTGATCTGACAAACGCACTCTGTTGGGCTGGTCTACACTGGATTTGCTCATGTCATGTTCGGTTGTGCGGTTGACCATTTGAAGTCAACATGCCAAGTTTTTAAATCTGGAACCTGGGAAGTGGGAAGTGATCTCAATGCATATTTGCATCTGGAGCCTGAAAAGTGGTAGTGATGCATGTTGCATTTCATCTGTTTAACTGAGCTGCTTCAAAATTGACTGTTTATGTTTGGAAAAAGTAAAGGAATTAGCTCTGAGCACATTGATCATGTAATTGCCCCTTTGGCTTAACGAAACTGATCATCAACCAATTTATCCATTTTGCCCTGGTCGGGTTGTTTTCATCACCTCAACCGGTCTAACCTAATATTTTCTGGGCCTATGCTTACTCTTGATATATGTAGTATTTTGGACCGAGCTTCCTTCACGATGCAAGCAAGACACCAATCTCACCACCTCCTTACATTGATCCATACACACTTCTTGAAGATGAGCGGCTTTCTGAAGCTGCCAAGATGTGAAGAAATTATAGTTTACAGATTACTTAGATGGTAGCTACACCCATGTTGAACTTGTGCTGTATTCTTTCTAAATCTCCTGTTTCACACCCATAATTGTAAATTCACATGTCAACTTCCATGTTCTGTATTTAATGTTACCATAATCAGTGTGAAGACTTTATTCTCTATCTTACAAAATATTTTACACGCATCACCAAAATATGATGATGCTAGATAGGAGTTTTACTTGAGGATATGTTTGATTTACAGCAATACTATGAAAGAAATATCTGAAGCTATTGGTGCATTATTTCTTTATCATTTGAGCAACCTTTTGCTCAATAGATATATGTAAATTCAAGCACTCAACAGGTAAGCATGATTTCTTTATCAAATTGAACACTAATTTAGTTATATTCCACAGACCATGAATTTTTTTTTATGCCACTGTTTTTTTTTTTTAAAAAAAAACTCCATATTGATTGATTTGATTCCCAGTGCTAGAATCCAAAAAGAAAAAGAAATGAGATATAGTTATTTGAGCTTTGAGAGTGGCAAAGCGGGGGCAAACGTATCTTTAGAAAAATCCACAAAATTCTCCTCCTAAAGTGTGGGCATAGTTTTTACAGGTAAAACACAATATTTGTGTTTCTATGCGAACTATTCGTGATATGGAGAGGTCACGGTATTTGTTTATATAAAGTAAAATAGATATAGTCTTCCAACTTAAATATTTACTGCGAATTTTTCAATTGTACTTCGAACATGTGAATTTTGCCCTCCAACAGTACCTTTCCAGGTTGGTTTTGCAAGCAACAAAGAAAGAAGCGATCCCTTAGTTCCATATCTAAACCAAGATGAATTTACAATTATTAAAAGGAGGTTTCATTTTTTGGTTTCTCAAGTGTTAATGAAACACTTATCCAATTAGACACTAGCTTTTAGTGTCTTCTTTTCTTCAGCAAATGCTGAACATTTACTGTATACCAGATGACCCCTCCAAATATTATCAAGAGGAATTCGTGCTTGAAAGTTCTCATGTAGTACCGAAAAGACAGGTACTTGTTTCAAAGCTTGAACCCGCTTATTGCTAAAGAACAAATTAGAACATAATTAAAAAATGGCCTGTGCATTGAATGAGATATTTGGTCACAGCTTGCCGGTATGTTTGGTTTGATTGAGAATAGACTATTCTTAGGATTAAATCATTTGGAATAGTCTATTTGTTTTGTTGAGTTAGAATAGCTAAAATAGTAATTTCACTTTTTTGTTTTATTAGAATAGGCTATTCTTAAGAGCGTGGAGATTTGACTATTCTAATAAGACAAACAATAGCTATTTTTGATTTGACTTTTGATTAGGAAAAAATTCTAGGTTTCTTGGTTACCCAAAATTCGAGTTTGATTCTCTCATGGCACTTTGTAATGTCTGCGAAGGTTTTTTTAAAAAAAAATGTTGATCAGTTATTCCTACAAAGTGTTACGTTATAAAATAATACTGATACAACACTATTCCAAAGAGAGAAATATGTTTGGATTGCATTCAAATAAGAATAACATCACGAATATAGAAATAGTGCTATTCATGATCCAAATATACCAGAAGCAAAATAAAATAAGAGCTCCGACAGAAATACAATGAGTTGCGGTGTACCATTTTTATTATATTTATTAAAGGGAAAGGGATTCTTCTGTCACACTTCAACTGAAGTTTATAGAGAGGAGAAATAGCACAAAACATTGCATTGCCCCGAAAGATTAAAAATTGTAGTATGTAGTGGAATAAACTAGAACCAAGTTAGTTTGCAGTGATTTTGCATTTGATCCTTTCTAACATCAATTTATTAGAGTGCAAGCTTGCTTGAAATCAACATGAGCCATACACTGTACACATTTCTACTTTGGAATGTCAGGTTTTTGCTATATGGTATTGATAGCTCTTAGAACATAGCATAGCACCAGCCAGGGTATTTCAACATTCAATCTAATCTGATTACACATCCTCAAAGTGAAAACTGTACAAAATCTATTAGGTACAAAATCAACAACAAAAACATCTTCTGATTCCCTATTACTTCTCCTCATCATCATCACTATTGCTATTGCATAAGAGGCACAGAAATGCAAAAATCATATTGCAAACTTAACTGAAACTATATCGGACACCACATACTTCACATCCCAAATAATTAATTAATAAGATATGAAGCACTACATTGTTGGAACTCAAAGAGAATGCAAAAAAGCAATATGCTATGCATCTTACCAGAAACTCATTACTGATATCCTCAGTGCCAATTACTGTAACCGAACCGTTTGATTAAGGGAAGGCCATGCTATCTCATCATCAGAGGTATGGCCATGCACCCAGAAATCGGTACAGTTTTTGCGGCAGCCATGATTGTAGGGATTCCTAAAACGGCCCTCAGGCCCTTGGAGATACTCATACCGCCTGGAGTTTGCCATCTCATTTGTTGTAATGTTTCTAGCTATCTAACATGCAAAACAAAGATAAACAAGTACATTAGTTTTATTCCTTTTTTGATAATGTACCGTACACCAGTTTACTTGGCTCAAGTTTGGTTCAATTTTGACTTCAAAAACCAATAGTGAATCGATGCAATCTTAGGATTTGTTGTATTTGCATAATTCCAACAGGCTGCTTTTTTCAAGCACGACAATTGTAGAGTGATTTTGCAAGATCATCAGAGACCAGAGAAGTTTGGAAATTTTTGGAAGGTTGGACGTGGACCTTTTTAGGCACACTTTGAATGACTGAGCATCAAATTTGGATCAATTGGTTAAATTTTCATATGGTTAATGCAGTTGGTACTTGAGGTAGACATGAAGAAGGTGATGCTACATTTAGATCAGCATACATTGGACAGGGGTGTCAGTCTCATACAAAAGTTTGGTATGTGTCGAAGGCATGACATGTTTCCAAATGTTACAGCCGACCAAATCACTCCTCTTTAAAGAACAAAGTGAATAAAGATTATAACCTGTGATGCCTGAGCCACTGTTAGAATAAGGGCTCCGGTTAGCATAAAAAAATCCAAAAAAATAAAAAATGCAGCTCCAGTGTGCCTCATCACCATGTAATGGATCCATTTCTCGGTTGGATCCAGCACCACTGGCTCTGTCCAAACCCCTGTCATCATATTACAATTAACAAATATAACAAAGGTTCCAGAATGACAGTCTGTACAATTAATGCTCCACATAAAAATTATCAACCCCCAGAAGCAAAAGGTAAATCAGATAAGCCCAAAAAGCAAAAAGATGGATAACAAAACCATATTGCATGATAGTAAAAATGCACTACTAGTCTGCTACTGCTGTTACCACACTGTCCTTGATTGTTAATAGTCTAGAAACAAGTGATGCCAAGAGTACTTACGGTGAATGCCAACAGTAGCACCTATCAGCAATGTTGTTGTTCCCATACAAAGAAACACAAAGAAGTCCCTTTTATTCCTCTGCAGTTCCATAAAAATAATATAATTTTCCAAAAATGCACAGCTAGAAAAACCTGAAGAAAGAAACAAGAGAAATCATTGCTGGAAATAATATTACCTTTCCAACACAATTAGAGATCCACGGGCAGTGGTGGTCGAACTGTTCCACACAGTGTTTGCAGGTCGGACAATGCTTTGATCTAATAGGTCGTATAATCTGATAGAGAAAATAAAATTAATAACACGAAGTAAAAGATTCAAGAGAAGAGCTGTCACGTATAAAACACTGGTAATAAGTTAACAAAAGAAATAAAGCCAACATTGTTTCATGTTCAAACTTCAAAAAAGCCCTTTTAAAGTTTCTCCAGTACTCGATAGAAAAAAAAAAGTCTTTTTAAAGTTAACAAAAGATACTTTATGGACTGTTGTATTTTTCAAAATGTTATAACCGACTTCTCTCCAAACTCTTACTAAATGAGACAATACTTATGAACTATTCCTAAATTTTTTTCATGAATCTGAACTAATTTCCAGACCTTGCTGAATTTTTCCATAATTCTCAATTTGTTACTATGGTACTCCACAGCTATATAAAACATCTCCTGGTTACCAAAAACTAGCAAGTTTCCAATTTGGCTAGTATATGAAGGAAACAATTATTTTGGACAGATGATCAAACAATAATAAAAAGATGGATATTAAAGAAAGGTCAAAGATAATACCTTGCAAGTGGGGCATAATTGGGACCAGTTGCCAGTCCAAACAGGGGAATTGTTCAGATCAGTCTCCAACAATGGATCCTATCAATAAGACCACTACTCATAATTACAAATAAACAAAATTTCAAATACCAATCAATATGTTTCTTAGATACTTGCCAATAGCACCCAGCAGGATAAAAGAGCTATAGTAAGATATTAATCATATTCTTATCTGAAATGCTAGTTGTCAGTTGCAAGTAAACAGAAAATGAGTATCACGCAAACAAGTGTTCTTCAACGTTTTACGAGAAATAGCATAATATTTGGGTGTAAACAGAAAATAACAAGAAAAGAATGGTACTTTGCATACCTTTCCATCATTGGGACGTCTAATATTTGATTGGATGAAACCTGGATCTTTTCTAAAAGAAGGTAAAAAAAAAAAGTTCCAGTATCAGTTCTGTTAACTAATAAATCCTAGTGCTTTTCATAAAATACTATTGCAATGGACATCATTTTTCAAGTAGAAAGTCACCTGCTACATATGTAGAACATATAAATCGATGCAAATGCAAGAGAGATACCCACCCAGGACCAAAACCCAGCGACAGCACCTATCTCTGTAAAATTAGGGGCTAAAAAGAATAGTACAGAAGTCAGAATTTCTTTTTCTTCTTTTGAATTAAAGACATTAGAATTCCACTTGTAATAAACAACAAGAGACAGAAGTCAAAATTCTGCTTTCTATTTACAAATTTTTGTATACTCATACAAACTGTTAACTATCATGTTATTACTCTTAAAACAAAGTGAGAAATAAATTTCTTTTCCAAAAACACAAAAAAAAAAAATCTCTTGACCCCTCCCTCCCTCTCAAAAAAAGAAATCTTTTTCTTCCTTTCTTCTTTTGAATTAAAGACAAAATTTAGAATTCCACTTGTAATAAACAATAAGAGACAAAAGTCACAATTCCACTTGAAATAAATGACAAGAGACAAAAGTCACAATTCCACTCGAAATAAACGACAAGAGACAAAAGTCACAATTCTACTTTGCATTTACAAATTTTTGTATACTCATACAAACTGTTAATTATCATGATGTTACTCTTAAAACAAAGTAAGCAACAAAAAAAATCTCAAAAACATGAAAACAAATTCTCTCGACCCCTCCCTCCCATTCAACTTAGAAAGACACCCAACACATGTCATCTCTCCTTACTATTTATCACTATTTGTACACAATGGGTAACTTTCGATAAATAGTGTCACATGGGTGAAACTTGTTATGATTAGAGCACATCTAATATTTCTCATATTTCAGGGCATTTATATTTCATAGGGTCAGTAAACTAATAGGTACACAATTAATGATTTTGATCCCAGAAAGCTAGAGTATCCACATACCGAATATAATCTTGCTTATGAAAAGGAGAATGAGTAGAACTAGTAAAATTAACAGGATAGGGGCATATCCAACAATTCCAAATCTGCCAGCAAAGTACTTGACTTCCCAGCTCTCTTTTAAAGCATTTGTCTGCAATAAGCAGTGCCAACACAATGTTTATAGAACAACAGAAGAAATTGTAAAGTAGCTTACTACCCCAGTAATAGCATAAACACTGTATTAGTAATACCCCATCTAGCATTTTCCTTGGGACTGTCATTTTTCTATAGGAACATCTGTGTGTGGTAGTGTGTTCTTCTTTTCTTTTGTTTGGGGGGGGGGGGGGGGGGGGGGGGGGGGGAGGATCATTGCAGTTAGGACTTTACAAATGTTTAGCTTTGAAAGAATCAGTTGGTGCAAGTAGTCTTTTCTAAATGCTACACCCAAGTAAGAAAAAGATGAAGGGTAGTCAGCTAAAAGCCCACTGCATAATCACATTTGGGGAAAAATGAATTGTAAAACTCTAAATTCTCCAATCTGATGTGATGCAATATCCTAGAGCTCCAATCCTTTTAAACATTAAATATAAATATGATAAAATACTACTAGCCCAGCTAATATAGTGACCTCCATCCTTGGTCCTTCATTAAAGCATATTACAAATGTTGCACATGTAGTAAAAGACTACTAGGTGGAACAATATGGCAATTCCTATTCACACGACCAGGTGGGAGCTTTATGATTATAGGGACATTTTTTTTTTAAATCTCCAAATGATAAAAACTGAGAACATACAAGAATGTTCGCAAGATGGCGATGACCTTTATCAGCTGCAAGCTGAGCAGGAGTCAAACCGCTAGTATCCTTAACAAGCAGCTCTTTTTTGGTACCGGCATGAACAAGAATGGTACACACCTCCAAGTGACCTCTTACTGCAGCCCAATGTAAAGGGGTGCATCCTACAAGGAATAACAGATCATAAATAATAAAGCATGTATAGATCAAATTCTTATATGGATAAAAATTAAAATTTGTTTCTAGTTGAATGAATATACTGCCAGAAAGCCAGAAAAAAAAGGACAGAGAGCATACCATGGCTATCTTGGCGCCCTTGATATGCATCTCTAAATAGCAATAGCCTAACTGTATCTGTATATCCCTTATAGGCTGCCCTGGAAATGAAAATCCAAACTTATAACTCCATGTAGTTCTCAAGTTTGAAACAAAGGTGCTTATAACTAATACAGAGGGGTGCGGAAATCAACATGGATGCCTGCACCAGGAGATGTCAAAGAATACTTCATTTTGCTATTTTCATCAATGCCTTTCACAGACTAAAGAAAGAGTTTGGCATACCAGTGTAAGGGGCTCCTTCCATCATTATCCAGAGCATCAAAATCAACACCATATTTAGAAATAATATGATTCAAGAAAGTTGTTTGGCCATACTGAGCGGCAACATGAACTGCCTGATTCAGAGATAAGAGATTATTACACTCTATGTTTTCTATATGTGTATACTTATACTTCGAGAGACAAAGGAGAAAAATAAATTTTGCAAGTTGTACCCAATATTTCATGATACTCGCAATTTGGAAATGATATTCAACAATTTAAACCTTTGCAGATAACAGCCATTCAACTAGTGGAATGGAAAAAGTATATTGTTGACAATTCTGTCAATTAAAAGAAAAGGGTAGAAGATTAGCAATTCCATCCCTCCTTTGGACGCAAAGGGAAGGGACATATTAGACTTATGTAATTGAGTTATTTTTCAAAGTTTGGGCTGACCAAATTCATACTTAGAAGTGCCTTTTTCAAACACAAAATACTTGGTTTGTTTGCATTTTGTAAGTGGCCACAGGATATCTGTATGGATTCTGTGGCATTACTATTGCAGGAGCAGACTTAACCAGTCTTGCATCCCAGTAACTTGTAACACACGAGAGCAACTTACACAAAAAACCACTAGCAAAAGTATATATTCTAAATTTATTAAATCAGGCTTGAGACGTGAAAATGATGGGGTGATATACCCGATAACCGTGAATATCAGCAGCCTCAGGGTGGGCTCCATTCTGCAGCAAAATGTCAGTAACCGGTGTAGCTCCACGCACTGCGGCCCAATGCAATGCAGTCTGTCCTCCAAGGTCAGCTGAATTCACATCCCCTCCATTCTACCACCAAAATTAGAACAATCAAGTATCATAAATACATCTTAAAGTGGCCAATTTTTTTTTGAAATGTTGGCAAAAGACACTCCCAGAAATTTTCAATTATTTATCTAAAGATTGATATCCAAATATTCTTGGGATACTTGCAAATGATACAAAAATGTGAATGTGACTGAAAAGACACATTTAGTTAGACTATCTGGTCCCTTAATTTTAAATGGTTGCTTGTCCTCATTGGTTAATCTACATTGAGCTAAAGTAAAAAAAAAAATAAAACAGATTGCTGGGGTGGCAACTTAAAAGAAAATAGTTTAATTCATATGGAAAGACAGTGTAAGCATGTTTTGCCTTTGCTATCCATGGCCCTAATGATCAGTTGTGAAGCTAATAATCTTGGTATAAACTAAAAACATGAAAATATTTTTGATTTTATTTGGAAAAACAATTTTGCAAGGGGGTGTTATGCAAAGAACTTTTGTGTTGGTTCTGTATTTAGGAGTAAATCTTAAAATAGGTGGTTGAACCCAGCTAAAGTGGGTTGACGGGTCTTAATTAAAAACATTCCAGACAAACTCTGTAACTAAATTTGATGGTTCCATGTTTTACTCTTAAAGCTGAAATCATGTCAAGTCCAGAGCCAACAAAGTTATTCCACCAGTATCTATTTTCTATTTCAAGCAGTGCATTCCAAAAAGTTTTGAGAAAATAAGAATGTAAGATGAAGTAGATTTGTTGCTAAGCTAATATTTTTCCATTCTTCCCCTGCCATTTATTAATGGAAGAATTGGAGTATGGAATCAGTAGGAAAGTAGGAATAATAATTAAATGTAACTTATAGCTACTGTATGGTTTACAATATCCCTCGTAAACTCAAATTTAGTTATGCTAGATTACTAACAAAATTAATGCGCTTACCTCGATGATATATTGAGCTATTCCCGGGAAATTATTGAGCGCTGCCCATTGGAGAGCGTAGTAGCCATTACCATCGGGTTTGGATAAAGAACTCCCGTCTTTCTCCACGAACTCGCGAAGCTTCTCAAAATCTCCGTACGCAGCAGCGCCGTACACGTCAGAAATAACATTGCTCTGATCGGAGCGAGCGTTAATGTCAGGATTTGCAGTGGAGGTGCCGTTTTGCTGGTGCTTCGGATCAGACACGATCTCGATCTCGACATCTCCAGTCGCCATGGCGATATGGGACTGTAGTGACGAGATCCTTTTCTTGAGGTGTTAGGTTTTGTTAGGTGCCTTTTTTTCTTCTCTTCTTATATATCCTTCAATTTGTGTCTGGTTTTTGTCCATTATTAACTAGGCAGCATTGATCTGGGCTGAGGTCAGCTTGGAACCGGGGAAGATAAAGAGAAATTGCTGACTAGACCTGGTTCAAAGTGTATACTGAGGACTTTTACCAGTTGGGTTGGGTGACCAACTGACCATGAATGTTACATTTTGTATGGGTTTTGTCTGGTTACACCTGGTCCATAAATAGATATAACTTGATTTATTTTATGCTTTTACTGGTAGTGGTCTGGTGGATTCATAAGATCTGATACATTGGGAAATGATCTGAACAGAAATGGTTCAGAAACTTTTAATGTTTTGTTACATATGCTCAGGAACCACTAAAAAATGCGGATGAGAGAATTTGAAATTGATGTAAGTGGACCGTGTCCAGGTGGTGGTAGAGATATTAGCATTTTAGATGAGACGAGAGTACAACTAAACTAAACTATATTTATCCATTCGGTCTCAGAAGGTTATTGAAATGGTTGATCCATGACGTAAATCTTTTCCAATTTCCAGAGAGCGATATCAGTAGTCAATACGTCTTTGGTCTTTCTTTCACTATAAAATAAAAAAAGGACGGAAAACTAAACTGTGCCAATCCGGATTCCTTACACACGTTACACGTAAGAAAGTATAGATTTGAAAACAATAATGAAGCCCCTAAACTAAAGTTGTATTTCAACAATAATCGCATCGATCGAACGATGTTTCATCCCCAGACGGCCCCAGCAGCCAACCTAGACTAAACTTTGAAATTCTTGATTTTCTCTTTCTTTTTGTCTTTCTTTCTGATGGAAGTTTCCCGACAACACTAAATTTCGTTTCCGAAGCGCATTTACAAAAATAACAAATTAATTTCAAAATATAGATTTTCAAAATGTTCTCAATACAGATTTTTTGTAACATAAACTGTAGGGGGAAATAAAGTACAAGATGAGATAGATGTTATTGCGTTTTAAAACAGAGAAAATATGACGTTCTTTTCTCTCATTTTTTTTTTGAGAACGACTCACAGTACTTCCATATCAGTCTCCTAAATGTTTTATGCATTAAAAGACAAATAACTTTCGACAAGAGACCACTAACTGACTCCAACATCTGATATGGAGGTATTTATACTCTGAGTTAATAGTCAAAACATACAGTATTCATACCTACAAATGTATAATATTCATACTTATTATCAAAACCATTCGTCATATGTAAACACAAGCTGGATGGGACCAGTAACGATCAAGAGACTGCTAACATCTTGTGACAGCCTGGATTGGAGATTGCAACCGTCTGAAAGCGACATTTGCCAAGATTGGATACCACTACAACGAATCTATATATTATTCATATCTAACTAAAGAAATATTCATATCTAAACAAATGAAGTATTCATACTGACGATTACAAAGTATTCATACATGTTTGAAATAATTTATACAATTCAAAGTCAGACTCTTCTTCTTGAACACCTCTTCTAAGAAATATTCATATCTAATAACATGAATACATATCTAACAAACGAAGTATTAACATCTAACAAATGAAGTATTCATACATATTCGAAATAATTTATATAATTCAAAATTCAAAAGTCAGATCCATCTCTCCCACCTCACATCTTCTAAGAAGTATTTATATCTAACATGAAGTGTCATATCTAACAAATGAAATATTTATATTTAACTAATAAAGTATTCATATGTTCCACTATGACAACCTTCTCTAAGCTAGCATAGAGCCCCTCCAATAGTGCACCACACTCTCCCCGCTGAATCTCGACGGTGCACCACTCTCTCCTGGTCGAATCTTGACGGTCCACCGCGCTCTCCTCGCTGGATCTCGACGGTCCACCACGCTCTTCTCGTCGGATCTCGACGATGCACCACGCTCTCCTCGCCGGATCTCGACAGTGTACCACGCCGAGAAAGAGAAGAGGCGGAGGCCGTGAAGGACGTGAAGAGGCGGAGGCCGTGAAGAGAGTGAATATGATTTTTCTTTTTTGTTGATCGAAAGAGAGAGAGGAGTCAAACACAGTTGACTTTGCATATTAATGACAATAGGTTATTAGGGGGACTATAGGAGACTAATAGGGGACTAAAATCTTTACCCTTTTTTTTAAACCTGTCCGTTGACTTTAAAAAAAAATGCAATTGTGTTCAAATTTGGAATGCGGCAAGGCAGTACTTTCTGAAATTCGTTCCCTCTCTATTTTTCAATGAAGATATCTGGGCAATTGCGCCAGAATGCAAATAGGGCTCACAGCATAAAACGATGGGTGGCATACTAACCAACAAATTTGAAAATCCAGTCATATTATCTGAATGAAGAACGATATGCACTACAATTATCTGTTCTTGACTTCTTGCTAATACATAAAGATCTATTATTTATTATTTAATCCTTTTCCATGTATATGTAATATCAAATATGTGTGTGCTTGTACTTTGCAGTGGAGCTGAGAAAAGCGAATGAAAACACAAAAGCCGAACTCAGTTGTTCTTTTCAAGTCAAGTCTACTGACTTTCGGCCTTCAATCACCCGTCTCATTGACAGTCATTGCCTAAACGATAAACATTACTCTGGCAGGACCCATACTAATTGTATTGCAATTATCAATATATTATTTTCATCCCTACACTTGTCAAATCTGCCTTAACCCGACCTCTCG
Organism: Carex pumila; assembly: GCA_033356055.1. Classification (NCBI taxonomy): domain Eukaryota; kingdom Viridiplantae; phylum Streptophyta; class Magnoliopsida; order Poales; family Cyperaceae; genus Carex; species Carex pumila. The sequence continues at coordinate 128,054 of JARJHM010000311.1, forward strand.
TAGTCACAGCCAATAATTCTTTGACCCAAAACCAAAGGGCACCTGGAGCTGACCTGTGTATCAACTAAAATATATTTGCAGTGTGTATTGCTACAAAGCACAAGGAGGAGATGGTTAAGGCTAGCTGTTAGTTTTGTGAATTCGTATCCTCTCCATTAAGTCAAACTTTGAATTAATGCATAATGAATCCAAACCGTTCAATTCGTGTAGGCACGAGTATTAAGAGATCTTCGTTCATTTCACCTTGGAATGGATTGGATCAAATTCTAATTGGACAGTTAGGCTCTGTTTCTCTGAATTCGAATCTTAAATAGATTCAGACCGTATTATCCGGATCCGTTTACATCTCCAACTCTAAAGATTTTAAGTGTTTTTAAAATTTAAAAGGATAAATCATGAGCTTTTGAGGGAAAATGTAATTTCAAAGTTTTTGAGGATTACCATAAAATTTTCCCTATAAAAGAATCAAAACCCCCTCCCTCCCTCAGTCGAAATTTTTAAATATATCATACTCCAAAAAATAATAAACCAAACAACCACGTTTTTTGAAAAATTCGAATTTTGACACGGCCACATCCCCTAGATGCGGCCTTGATAACTATTGAAGAACAGTAAAAGAGAGAGGAATGTTTTCTTGATTATTGATTTTTCATGATTGTTACATTTACAGTGAGTATTTATAGCATGTAGTATCAGCTAAGAGATGCTTGATAGCTATTTTAACAAACTAATCTAACGACATTTTCATAACAAACATGCTAATAATCTTTGACCATAGTCAAAGCTGTGTTATCACTATCACCCCCCTCAAATCCTGTGTAGATGGAAGAACACAAAACTTGGTACGCAAATTGGTAAACTGAGATGTGCCCAAGCTTTTGGTTAGAGCATCAGCTAGCTGATCTTGAGATGACATAAATAAGACAACTAGGCGACGAGAGGCAACTAAGTCCCGAACAAAATGCATGTCAACCTCAATGTGTTTGGTGCAGGCATGATGGACTGGGTTGGTAGCAAGAAAAGTCACACTAAGGTTGTCGCACCATAAAATCAGAGGAGCGATATGATCAGAAATTAGCTTTTGAAGAAGGGAGTGAAGCCACATAACTTCAGCAGCAGCAGCAGCAAGTGCCCGATACTCTGCCTCTGTACTAGACCGAGCAAGAGTTGTTTGCTTTTTGGAAGACCAAGAGACAAGAGAATTTCCAAGAAAAACACAATAGCTAGTAGTTGACCGGCGATCATCAGGGTTGCTAGTCCAGTCAGCATCTGAGAAGACTTGAAGATAAAGATGAGAAGAGGGTCGAAGAAGTAGACCATAGGTAATAGTGCCTTTGAGGTAGCAAAGCAGCTGCTTGACTGCTGTCCAGTGAGGTTCAGTGGGAGAATACATGAATAGGAAAACCCAATTAACTGCAAAGATGAGGTAATAGTAGCATACTATAGAGCCCCCACAATACTTCTATACAAATGAGGATTAGGAAAGGGATCACCTTGAAGTTTGAAAAGTTGGAGACCATTTTGCATAGGAGTAGAAACAGGTTTTGCGCCGTCCATTTTTGCTCTATGTAAAAGATCATCAATATATTGACTTTGGGAAAGAAGCAGACCCGAATCAGTAAATGTAGCCTTGATACCCAAAAAGTAAGAAAGACAGCCAAGATCTTTGATGGTGAAGGTAGCATGAAGATTAGAGATAAGATGGTCAATAAGAGGCTGAGAAGTGTCGGTGATAACAATATCATTGACATAAACAAGAAGATAAATGACATCATGAGTAGTACGCTTAATAAAGAGGGAAGATTCAGAATGAGAAGCCACAAACCCGAGAGAGACAAGAAAGTCCCAAAGTTGGTGAAACCACACACGGGGTGCTTGCTTGAGACCATAGATGGCCTTTTTGAGGAGACAGACATGATGAGGGATTTCGGGATCAACAAAGCCCGGGGGTTGAGCCATATAAACCACTTCGTTGAAATCACCTTGAAGAAAGGCGTTGCTCACGTCAAGTTGATGAAGTGTCCAGCCCTTGGAAAGAGCTAAGGAGAGAAGAGTGCGAATGGTTACCAGCTTCACCACAGGACTAAAAGTTTCTATGTAGTCAATTCCCTTTTCCTGTTTATACCCCTTGGCTACAAGTCGAGCTTTGAAGCGTTCAATGCTTCCATCAGCTTTGCATTTAATGCGGTATACCCATTTACAACCAACAATATGTTGATGCTCGGGAGGTGGAACAAGTTCCCAAGTTTTGTTTTGAACAAGGGCATCAAGTTCAAGAGCCATAGCACATTGCCAATCAGGAGAAGATTTGGCTTGAGTGAAACAAGTCGGTTCATGGTCAATAGAAGATGAAACCGTGTAAGTAACAAAATTTGGAAATTTTCTTTGAGTCATTGTATTATTCCTTGTCCGAGTAGTCATTTGGTGAGTATGGGGGGAAGAGGCAGGAGGTGAAGGAGGTGGAGGAGAAGGTTGAGGTAAAGGGGATGTGGCCCCTAGAAAAGGTGAAGTGGTCAAAGCTGTGTTATTATTATCAGGTCCTCAGAAAGATAGCCGTATCTAGGGATGCGGTCTTATCAAAATTTGAATTTAAAAAAAAAATATGATTATTTGGTTTTTTTTTTTTGAAGTATGGTATTTTTTAAAATTACGGTTCCCTCCGACTCGAGTTGAATAAAAAAGTGTGAAGAAACATTGTTATTGTCAGCATTTACGAGTTACGAGCTGAAAAAAAAATAGTCAATAAATATTTTTGCTATAAAATGAAATTTGTCAAATGTTATAATCCTTTTAAATTCTTTTATTAAAAAAAAAAAATCAAAATCCCCTCCGTCAGAGTTCGATTCGTTTGCAGAATTAATAAATACGAAATACAATAGTGTAGGGGTTTCATTGCGTTAATTAATAAATGAGGGGTAGAAATCATAATTTTCTTCTCTTCGAGCGTGTTTTCGAAGCAGACAAGCAGTCTCTGAGCTTTTATCTCCACAAATAGATTCTCCTCCAGTCTCCTGGGAACTCAATTCCAATTTCCAATTTGATTGCTGCATGACTTGCTCTCTTTCGTTCGCTCGCTAGCTAAGTTTAATGGCGTCGGAAGATACTCCAGCACCTTCTTCTGCATCTTTTCATGTAAGTCCTTCAATTGAACTATTTTATTTCATTCCAAATTTTCTTTTCCTTCATTGTAAATTTTTCACACTGCGTCGATGCGAACTACCAAGTGAGTGAGTTCAAAATTGAGTAGTGAACTATAGCTTTGCATTTTGAATATGCTTTTTCATTGAATTCCAGATTATGGTAATGTGCCTTAGTTAGGCGTTACAGAGTTTGTTTGGGATGTAACAGTAATATCCGCATTCTGGTAGAGAAGTACTGAAGTATGCTGGAGTTCCCAGTGTAATCTTCAATGGATGGATCCAGTCCAGTCAATGCTCTATTAGAGTTCAACATTTTTTTCATGCACACCTTAAAATTTGATATTTACATATGTACATTGTCCTTGAGTCTTGAACAATCATTGAAAGGTGTACGGATATGAGGTCTTAATGAATAAGTGCAAAATTGAAGGATAATTCATATTTATTTTTCTGTTCTAACTGCAGCTAATATTGGGATCGTCATCTGTGGCCAGAAGAAAGATTTTGACTGAGATGGGATACAAGTTTCAAGTCATGGTGATTTTCAAAAATTAACCCTATTATAATTTCCTTTTTTTTTTTTTGCAGTGGTGTCTTTCTTTTAAATTTAGTTATTTTGCTTGTGTACACAGACTGCAAATATTGATGAGAAAAGTATTAGGAGAGAAAAACCAGAGGAATTGGTTATAGTTCTTGCAGAAGCAAAGGTTAGCCAAATTCATCTTCCCAATTAATACGCATAAGTTAATTAGCCCATTACAATGCATAGTTTTGATTTACAGTTATATATATATTTGTTTGAAACTTTAGAAATGTGAGAAACTTATTGTAAAATATAGATATATCAGGATTTGCAAACTTTGCAAACTTAAGTTTATACGTATTAGACATATGACTTTAGTTTAGGAAAAAGTACTTCATTAAACGTGACATTTTTATTCTATAAAGGACTTCCATTTTTTTTAAATAACTTAATTTGCTTTAATATGATAAAGGGTTATTTTGCTCACGTTCTAATATTTCCCATTCAGGCAGATGCTATTATGTCAAGGATGAATATTTCTGCCCATAGAAAAGATGGTGCTGATCCAACTTTACTAATTACTTCAGATATAGTATGTCTTATTTTCTAAAACTTTGTGCTGTCAATTCAATGATTTAACATCACAAGTGGAAGTGGTCCTGTAAGAAGTCTTGGTACCATAATTTACTTTTGGAAATTGAGAAATGCAATTTAGAACCCTAAGCATAGGCACATATGCCCTAAAAGCCAAATTAGCTTCAAAAGATAACCAGACTTCTTTTAGGACTACTCTCTATGGATGAGGAATGAAGGAGATAAGTGGGGAAAATATGTGGTCTGATAGCTAAATGCAATAGATTATTGTTTTTTTTTTGGGCAAATAGAACTCTAATTTCCTCATATTTGCAACCAATCAGATGTGGATCTAAGAAGATCCAATGAGGAATTGACCCCCATTAAAATTAAAATATTTATGTTTAATTTTCTATAAAATTTAGTGTAAAATATCATGCTACGGAAAAATAGATCCCATTCTCCGCATAAAATTTGTATATAATTGACCCCCATAGTTCGAAAATTTTTATATGATTGATACCATATGTGTTTGATCCCCCATTGTTTGAAAGTCTGATTCTGCCCCTGCAACCAACATGCAACAATTTGAGTTATTTCAGAAACAACACCTGTCTACAAGGATAGTTTGATGGGAAACACATATTACTATTAATTTTTTACACTTTTGCTCCTAAGTCAAATGGAGTAAGACCAAGCCTTGCAGATATTACACACAAGGTGCCAAGAACTATTTTAAAGTGTTGCTGATGAAATATGATAAAGTTGGAGGAAGTTTTGATTATTTTTTTGCTCGAGTTAACCTTTACTCACCTGTCTTTGGCTGGGCCAGCTTAGCTTATTAACTTCTTCTCTTTCACCACCAGTTTTTGGTTTAGCTTAAGCTTTATTTTTTATTTTAAATATCCCACTGTTGGGCGAAACACGGAAGATATGGGGTTAATATGGAAATTTATGATGGATTATATAACTGAATTTTTAATTTTTGAACTTCTGAGTGAATCTAGGTGGTAGTGCATAAAGGAATCATTAAAGAGAAGCCCACTACCAAAGAAGAAGCATGCCAGTTTTTAAAAGGTTTATTCATAATATTTTAACGTTGCCTTCTTATACTTATTTTCTTTTTCTATGAAGTGAATTTTCTTCATCGAATAATAAAACAGGATATTCTGGAGGGCATGTATCGACTGTTGGATCTGTTGTGGTCACCAATCTCAAATCTGGCAAGAGATGCAGTGCTGTTGACATTGCAGAGGTAAAACCACCAACCCAACCACTGGCACCACCATATATTGGCATGTACCACTTGCTGACCAAACTCTGCAGGGAATTTAGCTGGATTTGGCTGCAAAGTAAACACTGTTAAATATTCCTTGGTGTAGCTTTTTTAACTTGATATTAGTTTCTTTGTTTGCCAGATATTTCTTGTATTATACATTTTATGCTTTTTCTGAAACACTATACTTCATTATTTTATATCTTTACAGTTTTTGTGGTTCTTTTCTTTAGAATTTTTTTTCTCTTTACAACTTTATTTATTTATTTGTTTACTTACTTTTATGGCTGAATTTTAGTTTAACTGAGATAAAACGTGCTTACAGTACATGGAGGTCTATTTTGTTGGATTTGTTGGCTTTTGTGTGTATATTCTCTGATAATTCGTTTGGAGTTGTTCTTTGTTTAGGATTTTGTAGTTGCAGACATCCTTCTGTTTTCTGATAATGCATCATCTTTTACCAGGACTAACAGTATGGTGTGCTAATTGCCTATCGCAGGTGTACTTCCATGAAATACCGGATGAGGTCATTCAGAACTTGGTAATTTTTTTTCCATCTCTCATCTCACTTATTTTATATTTGCATCTGTTCTTTTTATTCACTACTTATGAACAAAGGTTAATTTTGGCAAAGAAATTCAGAACAACACTTTTTTGCAAATTACAAATAACACCTCAAATGAAGTAATAGGATCACTTCTTGACCAGCTCATACATATCAAATCTTGACATCTTTGTTCTCTTTGATTTGATTTTAATCTACTTTGGGCTTTAGGATAGAAGCCAATAATGCAAAGGCAAAATTATGATTGGTACACACTGTCCACTAAATACCAGGGTTTATTGGTAAGTTGTGAAACAGATTGTGCGTGGTTTACAAATGTTTAAACTATAGAAATTGTGTTTGTACCTGCTTGTCAGACAAAAGGCTAATCTAATTTGCAAGATTCGTATATTGTTACATTGGCATCTTAAGATTTTATTTTTGGTTGCCATTTTTCGATTTTGTAAATTTCAGATTGACGAGGGCGTGGTGTTCAATGTAGCTGGTGGGTTGCTTTTAGAACATCCCCTCATTTTGCCAGTTGTTGAAGCTGTGGTCAGTCATTTTATCTAACTTCATTATTTTTGAATTAAATACATATGACCATGAAAGCCAAAAGTGTATATTAGTATGTTACAAATTCTCAAATTCCCTCCTCCACAGTTTGCTCAGTTAAGTTTTTTTGCTATCACATAGATCGCCTCCTTATTACAAAGGCAACACTTTAAAAGTTCAAATAAATGTTAGGTAAACTTCATTTCATGAATGCCAAACATCTACATGTGGCAATTTGAGTATTTACAACAAGAGTTAAATGTGCGTTTAGCCTATAAGAAAATCAAAGAAAACAAATGTGGATTTGATAAAAAATTTCTTGATTTACAGATTGGTACAACAGATAGTGTGATGGGACTTCCGAAGGCTCTAACAGAAAAACTCATTCATGACGCATTGGGCTCACCATAGGCTCAAGTACTAAAACAACTATTATTTTCCCAAAATTTTGAATTTAGTGATAGAAAGTTCACAGGTGTTTAGAAAAAGAAGAAGACATGTACTCGTTTTTAATGAGAAATTCATTTTTGATTTATCCTACGGAGCTTAATCAAGTTATTTGAATTTATTGCAACGTCTAAATAAGTTGATGCAATTTTGAGTTATCTGTATAGCATTTTGTTTTGCCACCAATTATATTAGATCTCATTTTGGTATCTTTGGCTGCTTCTGCTTGGCAAGTTTTGAAACTATTAATCCTAAAATTGATGATCGTCAAGGTCTCAAGGAGCAGTGCCAGGATAATTTGCATGATTGAAAAAAAAATTTGGTTGAGACATAATTTTATATATTTTGAATATTAAGTATATTTTTATGATTTTTTCTCAAAAAAAAAATTATAAAAAATAAAAGCATATTTTGAAGACGATGCATTATATCTACAAAAATCGAGTAAAAATACATAAAATTTTAGGTCCCACCGAGATTTGAACTCGGGTTACTGGATTCAGAGTCCAATGTCCTAACCACTAGACCATGGGACCTTTCATGCAACGATAATTCACCTTTTCTTACTTGTACCAAATACAGTCCGAAACTATTCGGAAATCTTATTCAAGCTTTACACAATTGCGTGCGCTGTTGAGGACGGGGCCCACCGAACATCGGCGCACATTGACATTACAATTACATATACGAAAATCGGAAAAAAAAAAGAAAAATTTAGGTCCCACCGAGACTTGAACTCGGGTTACTGGATTCAGAGTCCAATGTCCTAACCACTAGACCATGGGACCGTTGATGCTTCATGGTTTTCACCTTACTATTATGTATACAAAACAGAGTGGGAGACAATGCCTTGTACTTTGTGAATTTTGGACGTGTGTGAAAAATAAATTGAGAGTCCAATATCCTCCAGACCGTTGACAAATTGAGATAGTATTTTTGTAAATACAAAATTATTTTAGATTGATCTAGCAGTTTCATAATTTTGATCTCCGTCTGGAGGTGACAAAAATGAAACACTCAGTTTTCTCTCATAAAAGGTCTTCTTATTAGGAGATCTTTCTATAGAATGCAAATTTTAAAATGTTTTTTTTTTTTTTTTTACCAATATAAATAGGGTGTCCTAAGTTTATCAAGTATCTTTTTTAAACTCATCTCTAAAATATATCAGAATGGTTTCAAATAACCAATATGAACCGTTGAAACATGTCTACCTTATGATTGATGCGTCTACATGTGAAATTTTAAAATTTCAAATTATTTTTGTAGAGTCAAGTGGTCAAATAACGTTCAAAAAATAAATGCATTAAAATTAATTTGTAAACCTTCTAATTTTGACCGCTTGACTTTATACTAAATTAATTCAAAAGTTAAATTTTTTTGTATATAGACGCATCACTTGTAAAATAGGTCAAATAACATTCAAAAAAAATAATGCATTAAAATTAATTTATAGACCTTCTAATTTTGACCGCTTGATTTTACATTAAATTAATTCGAAAGTTTAATTTTTTTGCATTTAGACGCATCACTTATAAGGTAGATGAGTTTCAATAATATAGATTCATCATTTGAAGCTATTCAATATATTTTAGAGTTGAGTTTGTAAAAAAACTCGATCAACTTGGGAACACCCTAGATCTATTTTTTTGCACGGTGCTTTTATTTTTAAATTTTCAATAACTTAACATTTTGAACTCAAATATCAAAATTAAACCAATAAATATTATTTTTTCCATGCATAACTAAAAATTATAACATTTTCACTATTTTAGTTCAGTAAGTTTGTAAAAACACACTAATGTGAATAATTTATAAATATTTTTAATTCATATACGATTAAAAGATTGATAGTACTTCATGTACATATAGAAAAATAAAAATAAATTCATGTCTAACAATTTTATTTTGACATTTTAGTTTTAAAATATTTATTATTAATAAAAAAAGGTATTTAAACACCCCTCCTCTCTTTCCAAATCCACAATTATTGCGACTGATTTTGAATCTTGCGATAAATGCAAATTCTATACTAGCAACAGAAATGAATATATATCAATGCTTCAAAATTCAAATAGATCTTATAAAATGAAATGAACTTAAAAGATTAGAAAAAGCACCAGTCCGTAGAATTATTATAGTATAAAGCTACAATTTCTAATTCATTTATTACCCTGATGATAAACCAAAACTTAAATTACCCAAAAAATAGGAAAAAGAAGAAGAGCAGCCATATAAAAGAAGCATAATACATCCTGCTCAAATTTCACTCAGTCTTCTTTTCAAATTTAGCTCTGTCAGCACCACTGTATGGTGCAACGTGATAGGCATACTGTTGAATGACAGAGAACAAAACCATTTCTACTATAACCAGAGCATTTTGAATGGCCTCTTGGATATGCTCAACGTCTAGCCAGAAATGTTTCGATTTTATGATTCCTAAGGCCGTCAAGACCTTCAGCACCACTCCCTGCCATATTCAAATAATTTCATAAATTGACTATTCAGAGAAATTTAGTACGCAATGAATAGAGCAATGAACTTTGTGGAATTACTTCTCCTCTCTCCAGTATAAATTGAGGTACCTTTCGCAAAAAATCAACCATTGGATTCATTTTAAATCTCTTACAATCAAGTAAGACTTAAGAATTACTTTACCAGATTGTAATGCTACAGTAGTTCAGCTCTCGTTCCCTTTACCCCCATGAAAAAAAAGTAATAACAAAAGAAGAAAAAAGAAAATGCAGCTCAACAAACACAATCAGAAGCACATGAAGTATGGATGTACTGGAGGGTTATATTATGTAATTTATGCAAAAGAAATGTCACCTGCCAAAAGCAGAAAAAGACGATGCCTTTAACGCACATGAACTTTGCAAGAGGTTTGTGTGGGGCCAGCTCCTTGGCAAAAATATGATAAAATAATACCAACGCATATAGTGCCATAGAGACAGATATGTTTAGTATCATGGTGATGGTCCAGTCGAGCCAAGTCGGATATATCCCTACCAGCTCTAGCAGTATCATCAGAACTGAGCACACTGGACGTACTACCACAAATTGCCATGTCCAGTATTTCAATGCCCTCAAAGTGTTATGTTCCACTCTCACTTTGCGGGGCTGCAATTGGAGATACGTAATGCACCAATTTATTGAGTTTCAACCAAAAAAGTATTAACACTTGATGCTGGTACCAAATTCTTTGGGTAATGACCCTGTACCAGTTTGAGAATCAATTGGTTGCAAACAGGTTATGACCCCTACTAGTCTGTTTATTTGCAATTATCATTCTGGAAACATATAGGAAGACGTCAAAGAAAGGTAAGGTTGTTAAAATTACCATGAACAATGAGACCGGAAAAGAGTGGTGGATTTCCCTCCCTTTGATTTCGTCAGGCACTATGTTCTTACTAAGAGAAATGTTTAAATAGCTATACATCAAGGCCATGAACTTCGCAATCACCTGCATATACCAAATAAAACATATATCTTATAAAAAAGAATATAAAAAAATCTATCACAATAATCAGATGAAAATTAAATAAAAAGCAAATTATACATACAATTATCTGGAACCTCAAGGTATACTTTTTTTTTTTTTTGAAGTTATTTGGAACCTCAAAGTATACTGATGATGGACTTTTCCAGAAGAGGAAATATTATCTACACAGACTGCCCTTTAGCGACCAAAACTCATAGTTCTTTATTTTCAGCCTTTTTAATTATTTTTGTTATAAAAAAGCTGCTGTTTCATCTTAAAACCAGTATTACTTCTTGCAGATAACACAGCATTGTTTGGGTTAGTTACAACTAACAGCCACTCATAAACCAATATCTAACTCGCTGTTCTTGATTACAGTTCAATTTAACCTCAGAGAAGGAAAAAAACTTCTAAGCCTTTAATTTCCAAAGTAGGAAAAAAACACTTACTCCAGTTTCATGAAAAACAGTCCCTACCCACAGAAGTATACTGTTTACATCAAACTAATTAAGAAGCTGTTGATTTTTGCAAACTAAAAATTATATGGGCTTATTCACAGTAAAGCCCTAATTCTCTCTAAAACTGCTCACCAGTGCTTCATAGCATTCTTTAACTGATTCCAAGAAGGTGAAGAAAACCTTGCTTCCCTGTATATCTAACAGACCGACAAAAGAGACTATGGCATATATAGGAGCCATTGAAACAATTATTAATATAGCCTTCTGCTCCTTTGGATTTTTCCAATAGAAGAGATGCTGAGTAATAAGTTGAACAGTGAAGTGCATCGACAGCATCACACAGAAGGCTGCACCGAGAAGTGTCAGAGTTTCTGGGTCCATAGCGGTGAGATCCATTCCTGGAATCATCTGTGAAAAAGTAAATCTCATCATTTGTTTGTAAGCATATAAAGACCAATTATTTTATATTAAAAGTAGGCACTCTGATCTTAGTTTTGCCAAATTCAATCATGTTGCTCTAATTCTCTTATCTTTTCCTTTGTTTGGATATGGACCTTCAAAAGCAAGAAAAACAGAAAGAAAACCCAGTTGGAAAACAAAAAAAAAAAACACCTAACTAAACCGCAAAGTACCAAATATTAATGAAATTGAAATCATTGAACTTCAACCTTCAACAACTTTTTAATATAGCTGAAATCATTGAACTTAAACCTTCAACAACTTTTTAATATAGCTGAAATCATTGAAGTCAAACCTTCAACAACTTTTTAATATAGCTAGAATCCCTGATCCACTCAAACCCCAACTAAGATATTTTTTTCCCTTTCCTCAAAGTCCTAAAAAATATATTTAATTGATTGAATCTCTCTATCCTCAAGGATTTAAGGCCTACAAAGAAGCACAACAAAAAGTAACAATCACTGATACTGATCTCACAGCAGGTCAATTATCCTTTATTTCTGTAGAGTATTAGGCGAACTGTATAAATCTGCCTCTTCTCGTGAAAGATCCAGTCAGCCAACAATGAATCTTATCAGAAATAATAATAATAAAAAAAAAAATCTGAAATGTCAACTCTACGCTTATGATCCAGAAACCCTAGCAAAACCTCAATCATATTCCCAATGTAATGGCAACAATGGAAAGCTAATCCAAGCAACAATTCGGCTGAACTAATACAAATCGAACTGACGAAAGTATAAAATATATTACCTTGTTGGTCCGTCAGATTTCCTCTTTTCTTCTGGAATCAAAAGATCGTAGCAACTACCAAGCGTGCCTCACGCTCGCTTATAAAATATAAGAAACTTTGCTCAGGCTCAGAGCCATGAGAATCTCGATACTGCGGGTAGGTGCGGGGGATGAATTCTGAATTAAAAGAGTCAGCTGACCTACACTCCTACACTACAGGCGTTAAATGCCACAAAAAACTAATAATTGAATAGTCAGCATTTGTAGATTAACTCTTAATGTAGTTCGATCAGTGTAACGAGTAACTGCAAGTACTTAATCGTTATTAGGACCAATCAGCCGAGTACGAATACTACACGAGTATATGCATAATTTCGTGGCATATAAGATCATTGATTTGTTCTCTTGTCAAGGTATAGTTAGTTTCTTTTCGTGGACACGTTCCACTGGATGCCCTCTAGGCCGGCAGCACAGTCCCAAACATTCACAGAAACTTTTTTGAGGGAGACTATGATCGAACGGACTCTGGCTCTGCTGCTTTTTATTTTTATTTTTTTATTTTATAATATTTGGGCTTTAAAAAAAATATAAATATTTAATTAAAAGGTGAAAATGTACAAAAAGAAGTCCATTGGGAGGGCGAAGACACTGATTGCATTTTAGAGCTATCGGGGAAATTAAGTAAATGTCGATGGTCATTAGTGCAGATAAATTTGTGGACCCAGTGATTTATAAAACTCTTCTCCATTTGAATCAAACAGGAGCCGCACCCTTTCTGGTAAGTGGCAAATAAGCCATCCCGTGTCTATTTTCTTGGTCTTCATGATCCTTGACAAATATGACGAGGTAGGACTAGCACCTCTGCAGTCTATTTCAGCTTATATATATGGTAGCCGACTAGAACTGCAGAATTGCAATTTATCGGAAAAGGAAAAGAAAAGAGAAAACGAAATTTTTTTTTTCTTTTTTTTAATTTTTCTTATACCTTCTGTCGGCACAACCTCCACATACTCGTTACTTATTAAATTGATGCAAAAGTAAAGCTAAGATGAGTTTAGTCTCATCAATCAATTGATAAGCTTGATATATATATATATAAAGTAGTTTTAATTAACGAATTTGAATTTTAAATTCGGATTTATTTTGACAAGTCAAATATTTTCATATTTTCATATTTATATTTTAGAAAAAAAAATTTACCTCGTCATGTAAATCAAAATCAATTGTTCAAATATGTTTTTTTAAAATCAATATAATTAACTAAGCTCTTTTAAATAGGTTAAAACTTGCAATGTTTCACTTCATGTAGTCGTGCTCCGTACTAGACCAAGCGCACTGTAAAATGAGCGCGAATTATGGAGCTCATTTATGGCATTAATTTCTCTATTAAAAATGAAGTTATGGCGAGATCACACCTGTTCCCCGGAAGCTTCGAGCATAATATTCAAATCTTTTCACACACAAAAAAAGAAAGAGAAAAAAAAAAGAGAAGGTAAAATAAGATAAGTGAAGATAAGGATATAACTAAATGACGAAATAACGGTACATTTATTTGGGTACTTTCGAGAATGTTACACCTGGAACAATCATAAAAAGGTATTTATGGACGAATTTTGTCCAAATGTATCATAACGAGCTCATTTTGGGCAGATAACTAATAATGGAGAGGAAAAAAGTTTAGTACCAGGTCCACATCCAAACAAAATGAGATATCTATCCATAATCCATCCATGACCACATGGGCTTAACATCAAAATTTCCTAACAAAATATTACTTAAAAAAAAAAAAATAGATCAACTACAACTTCTACAAACCCAAATTATATAATGGAAGTATTCGTCCACAGAAAATCTACTCCAGCTGCTTCTCTCTCCTTTTCTTTGAATGTTTTCTTTTTTTCAGAAACCGGCAAATCGTCGATCCAATCTTTTTCTTCAGGTTCGTCAACCCCACTAATCTGTTCCTCATCTTGCATTTTGGTTTTGTTTTTCTTCTTATCAGCCACTTCTTTTCGTTTTTTCTTAAATTTACGAATCCTTTCTTCATCTTCGTCTGATTGATCAATCACCTCTGGCTCTGGCAGACTTGAAGGCACAAGTTTGGTACCTTCCAACTCTGAAAACAAAGAGCACGCATGCATTTAAGTACCAACTGAAGAGCAGGTGGGTGTGGGAGGGGGAGTACGTATCCCCTAAAGTAACCCAATTTTCGAGTTTTGATCTGGACTGTCCAATCAGAAATTCGGGCCAATCCCTTTAATATTTGTGTTAGAGCAGAACGGACGGTTCGGATCAAAACTAAAAAATTGGGTTGCTTTAGGGGATCCAAATTTGGAGAGAGATACCTTGAGCAGTAAAGTGCGAATCAATGACCACACTAGTGAGGTGCTGCTTGAGGAAGACCTGTTATGGAACAAAACCAGTGCTAACTCTCAGATTTTTTAGGATACCACAAGCTTTTAAATTTTTTTAATTAAATTATAGCATAAATACCGCGGAAAGAAGTTGCCTCTTATTTGTATCCCATATACGTAAATAGCTGTCAAGACCTACAGACAAAAGCACAAGTTCTCTTATAAGTCCAACTGTTTCTGATAATTTCACAGATCAGGTCAGGTCAGGTCAGGCATCAGTAAAGGTTATAATACCAGTTGGGGAAAAATACAAGAGCAGTGACTTAACAAAAGTTAAACAGAAAACCAAAGTTAGCAAAAAATGAGAAAAATATATCAGAATGAAAACATCTCGGCTTAATTTATCTTACCACAAGATGCTATCAAAGGTAACTGTGGGTGTTTTGCAATTGATCTTATGCTCCCACTACACTTTCCCTTGTAGCACCCCACCATTTTCCCTGTAGCAGAAGTAATACTTGTTATCAACTTTAAATCGGAAGTCCAATTGAGATTTTGGTACCATCTTCATTTGCTATTACTAGTCAGTCTCAGCAAATAATAGTCCCTGCCAGCGAATCAATACAGGTGAGACCAGGCACGGTCAGAACAGTTCGGCAGCTCAATGAAATTGTTTCATCCCGTACCAAGACTAACAGGCCAGTATAGCAATGGATAAATTATATACCGGTTCTAATGTCAAAGGAAGCAAGGTCACCAATTGCTGTGCCCACATAAACAGTGTGGCCATCTGTGTCCTCTCTCACTGCTTTAATTGGAGCCTCACGAAAATCTATTGAAATAACTGCTCTCCTTTGAGAAGTGATATCATAAAGACGTACCTGAGGAATGATAAAAAAGACAACCATTTACTGCCTCTTGTTGCTGCTCTAACAATTTGCCATTTTTAAATGGAAAAATGATGAAAAGAAAATTTGAAAATGGTACCTGATGTTGGCTCGTCCCAGCTACAATTTTACGGTGATCATCTTTGCATAGAAAAGTCGAAGCAGTGAACCAAGTAGGAATACACATACCAAGATTATTGGGTCGTGGCTAAGAATAAAGAAAGATGACATAAATTAACATTCATGCCCACACAAAAGAACTTTTGACCAGCTGACATTCAATGTGTGATAAAATGAATTAAAGAGAACAAGCTCACTGATTTAGCAGTCCATGTTTTTACAGAAGTGTTCAAATCCCATAAATTTAGCTCAACATGCCTCCTAGGTAAAATAAAAGAAAAATAAGAAAAAGATAAACAAAAGTTCATGACAACAAAATTGCAACATACTTTTCTCGAATGCCCCCAGCTTATAGTACCGACATGTAAGCTAGTGTGATGGAAAGACATATATCCTGTTCAATTGTGACAATTTATGCTCAACTTCACATCCTGTCCCTACAGAGCCTTTTCTAATCTAAGCTAAAGTTAAACTAAAATTAAGCTTATATAGGTCATAGCCTACAAGCATTTCTAAACTGGCTATGCAATTTGGACAAGCTAATGTGCAAAAAGTCAGCAGCAGTTAAGTCATTTATTTATTTCACATCCCCCCTCCCCAAAAAACAAAATAGCATGTATCCAGATGAAATAAATAACAATAAAGAGAAAACACACCCTCCAAATAAAGCATAATTTTCACTTGGGTCAAGGGAAGAACACAACACTTGACCACCATTAGTGACACACCATTCACTTGGAGAATCAACTATTTTATTTGATGGTGCATCACTCTTGGCTATTGATCTGACACAAACTTTTCCCTTCTCTGTACATGTCAGAAGTGTACCCAACCTGACACAAACAGAAAATGCAAATTAAGACTTGCAACAAAATCACAAAAGTGTACATGGCAGATACAATTTTAGACTTAAAAGCAAAAAAGTTAAATCAAACAAATTTCAATGCATTTACAAATAACAACCAACATTTCTTGTTTCTATACAAGTTAGTCTCAATGGCAAATCAAGACTGCAACACCAGCATCAAACATGAGCACAAAGAGCTAATTTTGCCAAATGTATTAGGCAAGCCTGCTCCTTCCTAAGTGATAATACATTAAAGCCAGGCAACTTTTACAATTTATGCTTGATTTATAAATAGATAGAGAGTAAGGATCTAAAAGCTATCTCAGATTTTAAGCCTAGGCACGGGCCTAGACTTGGGTCATTCCTGGATCAGTATCTGCAAGTGATGACCAACGTCTTTTCGAGTATAGGCTCGTTTGATTACAAAAATAATCAGTTAAAGTGAACAGTTTTGGTCCTAATCTATTTTTTTTTTTTCCTAAAACCCAAAACATGGTAAGTTTATTAAGATGTCAGATCAAAAGTATAGAGAACTAGTCATGGAGAGATTTGTTAGGATTGTTAAGGAAAAGTTGGTTGTACTTCAGCCAATTTTTTGCCTACTAACTTGATTTTAGGGATGGTATTATCTGGAGAAGTAACGCAAAAATACATTCATTGGAATACAAATATGAGAAATTTTGGGTGCTGCTTGAAAATACAATATATAGCTCATTTTTTTCCAGCAAAACCCGGAGGCTTTCCAGCCAAGCACAATGCTTCGTATTTGACAGTAGCAGTCAACTAATGGGGTACTGGGTTTTATACCCTTTACTACTAACAAGAAGAAGGTATTACATGGAGGATAAATCTTCATTCTTTGATTTGAAGAAATGCAATCCGATTAGGGGATCATTTGCAGAAGACTGATCAGTCTTCCCACTTTCACTTGCTTTTACAGTAGCCAGAACATCTCCTTCTAAAGGATTAAAGAATTCAATCTGCCATTGAAGAAATGGGTATTAACACTGGTAGAGAAAATCCACCACCAAAATAAAGAAACAGACAAGGATGAAGTGACTCACCAAGCCATTTTTTCTTGCAACTGCAAGGACCTGAGAAATGTTCACCAGTAAAACAAAGTTAGTAGAAAAAAGGAAAAATAAATATAGAAAAATCATAGTCTTTTGAAACCTTAAACAAACTGTCCAAAAATTGATAGCAGTTCAATATTGAAAAAATATTAGCTCATAAAAATTAAAATATTGAAAAAAACAAACGCACTGGATCCTTCTTCCTGTCAGCAAAGGATGTACAAAGCACACTTCTGGAGGCGTCCGGTGGGCCCCACGTCTCTACCACCTGCGGTGTGCCCCCACCCTTCCCACACACCTCCACAACTACAAATAGCGTTTCAGTTAGCGAAACTCAAATGATTAAACAATGATAACATATGCAAGAATTCACAAAAAAGAAAAAAAAAACCCTACTATTTGAACCTAATGGAGATGGAGATACCTTTAATAAGACCAAGAGAATCGGTGGTAAGCGCGCGCAAAGGAGGGCATCCGGGGCTCTCCAACGTACTTAATCGCGGCATTTGTTAATTTAATCTGCTGAGAATTCAACTAGGGTTTAAATTGACAAAACAAAATATAGGTTTGGGGAAACTTTTACTTTTGAGGGTTCAGGGTTTAGAAGGAGAACTGCGTCTTGCACAGTGTAATAAAATGCGGGCTTTATGCGGTATGTGAAAGGTCACTGCATACTGCATATATGGTATACGGCCGCATATGTGGATTTTTATGCGGACTTATATATGTGGATTTTAAAAATAAGAATTCATATATAATTTGTATGCAAAACTATCATTAGTGCACATTAGAGGCATATCTAAGATAAGAAAGAAAGCATCTAATAAATGATTGATATAACTGCAAGTATTCTAGCTTTAGCACTTTGAAATATAACTAGTATTCTAGCTAGCTTGCTCTGACAGGTTAAAGCAACTAAAAATGCAAACTTATGTATCACTTAGTCTTCAAGAATAAATTCTTTTATTAAGAACAAAAACAATCCAATAATTTTAGAAATTTCCTTCCTTGACTCTTTTGATTAAATAGGAGAAGTACAGGAATAAAATCTATCAATATAAAAAGTAATAATTATTTGCAACTCCAGATGACAAATGAAAATAACATGCCATGCATATAAATTGCTCAACCTTTAGAATTTGAGAAATTCTAGGGCGCCTTGTTTTTCATTGACATACTTCAAATCGTACTACAACTGTGTTTCATCCAAATGTGCTTTAACAAGCTACCAAGTTAACAACATTTTGTACTTAGGAACCTAACAATAATCTGAGCTAGTATACAAGTTCTTATTCAAATTAATTTCAACACAAAATCCTTTTTGCTATGACTTCCAACCTTACTACTCTTCACTCTGTGGTCATGCATTTCTTCAAAAATCCACTAACCTTTCTGAGAGCAAACCAAGTTTTCTTCAAATTCAAGAGAGAAAATCAGTGACTAATTAATAAATTTGGTATCTCCTCTATTCTGTTTTCATCTACAGTTTATGTAATTTGACAAATCAGGTTTACCTAAATACCAGTATCTCCTTCAATTTGATATTTATTTACCAGAGGCAGTGACTACTGAGTACTGACTGCATCAACAAAATTTAGAGGAGAGACAATACCTGGAGACTACTTACGTATTTTTATCTACTGGCTACAGAGTAGTGACTACATCAACAATACCTGGGAGGAGAAACAATCGAGGTGGAGATGCGCTGGGAGGAGAAATTGTGAACTGGGTGGAGAGGTGGAGGAGGGAGAAGCGATCGGTGGAGAGTGGAGAGGAGATGGCGGAGGAGAAAGGCGATTCGTTTTGGAGGAGGGTGAGAGACGGAGATGGCAGGAGGAGCCGGCGGAGGAGGAGAGCGGCGATCCTGCCGCAGGAGCGATTAGGACTTAGGTTATGCGGAGCGCTGGAGAGTGGAGAGAGATGTTGGGTTGGGTTATGCGGATTGCGGATCCGATATATTTTGTTTAAATGCGGATTTTATGCGGCCGATTAGATTATGCGGCAATAATTATGTGGCCGACTAGGGATTTAGCTGTTCAGCAGTTCATGAACAATTTAACGATACACTTCGATTTAACGAAGACTAAATTGCTTATTTCATCTTACTTCTTATATTTTTATATCTTGTTTGCTAATTTAAGTTATGAATTGAGCTAATTTATATGAAATAATAAGATGTTATCTTATATCTATGATAATGGATCCTATAAATAAAATAAATGTGGAATAAGTTAATCCATCTCTTAACTTACTTTAAATTAACTCATCTCTTACTTCATTTTATTCCTTCTATTTTACTCATCATTTGATTCCTTAAAGTGATTTACTATCTATCTCTTACTCCACAACATTCTTAACTATGCTGTAACATGAATTTGCATGTGACAGAAATATACATGACCAAAAAAAAAAACTATGATGTAACATTTAGAACTTTAATATTAATATGTTAAATTATTTAACTGATTAATCAGAAAATTATACGAAACTGACACTGGAATTTGCATGTGGCGGAAGTTTGGATAGTAGCGATCCAGAATAAAAAAATATTTCGTAGACAATCAAAAGTTTTTCTAAGAGCAATCAGAGTGCTCATTAAATCAATCAATTCACATTAATTGACTGTCATATAAGTTGCGTCATTCAATTTCAGAGAGAGAGAGAGAGAGAGAGAGAGAGGGAGAGAGATAGCAAAAGAGATGAGGGAAAAAAAAAGATAAATTTCAGCAATAATAATAACTATCCAAAGTACTAAAATTTTCATTAACTTATCTATGCAAGTTTCATTCATTTAATTTGCCAAATTATATTAAAGTATGTTTACTAATATTAAAAACTTGTATTGGCAGCCCCTTTTCAAACTGAACATATGGAAATGCCGTGGGCTCATCGTGCTTGGCCAATTCCCACCTGTAATTCAGAACAAGATGATGCAAGAAGACTGCTAATTCCAACTTTGCTAGCTCTGCTCCAGCACATAACCGATTACCGCCTCCGTACGGCATAAATTCTACCGCACTTGCTGACTTGTTCTACATACATACATACATGTAAACAAAACAAAACAAAACAAACAAAATGATCCAATAATTAATTAAGTTTTACTATATATTGTGAGAAATTGAAGTTAATTGTACCAGTGATATTCAAACATTTGCACTTAATTAGTAAACACTTATACTCCGATCGATCGATCTGTTGTTACAACCTCCAAATAAATGAATTGTACCATGCATGAATTCATGGTTTCTTAATTTGTTCTTAATTATTTTACAAACCTGCCACCTCCAAGGATTAAACTCTTGGGGATCTTTGTGAACTGAGCCATCCAAATGTACAGCCGAAAGAACCGGAAGGAACTTCCAGCCACGCGGTATGTCATAACCTTCAATATTTAATTTATAATTTTAGTTCGATCAGTGTATTACGGAATGAACATTTTCACAAAGATATGCAAATTAATACTTGCACTTTTACGCACCTTGGTAATGCACATCTTGTGTGGCTTTCCTATGCAAGAACTTAACAACATTGCCTAGCCTCAAAGTCTCCTTTACAACCTTCATACACCAGCAATAATTTTTATAGCTAGTTAGTATTATATATATGGTACTATTAATCGATAGAGAAATATATATAGATTAAGAGATAATACGCATGCACGTACGCATTCCGTGAACTCCATCTGCTTGTAGTCTTCCCAATTTAGTCTAGTTTCTCCTTGTTCTGTCTTTTTTCTTGCAATTTGAAGGTGCTCATCCTAATCCAGAAAATTAGAAATAAATATCAAAAGCTTCTGATTTGTACAGAGAATATATACAAACTTAAGCTAAACCTCGATCGATCCTTTTGTAATAGTTTGAAATTAAGAAGGTAATTGAAGAGAGAAAATTAAGGGAAGGAATTAAAATAATAAAAAAAATCTGAATTATTTATAACGTACCCTTAATTGTTGAAATGCTTTAGGGGAATGGGGGAGGAAGAAAATGGCAAGAGAGAGTGCAAGAGTTGAGGTCTCATGACCGGCAAAGAGCATGCTCAAGAGGAGATCAAGGATCTGTTCCCTTGATAGCTTTGATTCTGTCAGACACCAGCAAAGCATGTCATTATTATTATTATTATTTCCTTTCATGTCTCCTTGCCTATTCATTTCCTTCATCCTTGAATCCATCATGCCTCCAATCTCATTACAAATCTCTCTTCGGGACTGCACGTATTAATTAATTTTAAGTAATCTTAATTATCTCTTTCCCATATTGAATATGCTATATATGTTTGTTTACTTGTTGTTTGATAATTATATATATATATATATATACAGTTCCAACATACTTTTAATTTTGATCTTTTTGTAAAAGAAGTGGTACTTATGCACCTTGAGAGCCTTCAAATATGGAGTTCCAGGGAATTCGAGAGGCATGGATACAACCCCTTCCATGAAAGTGGTATATTCTCTCCTCATCTTCTCTGTTTCTGGCTTTCCAGGCTCCATGCTCAAAATATTCTTCACCATCATATAAAATGTAAACTACATATATAGATACAAAAAAATACAATGCTGAATAAATAAGAGAATCGAACATTATGCACTAATCTATTAGCAGTGTTATTACATTACTCGAACGTGTTATAGAACATTAATTACACTACTGGTTTGTTCTATGTGCTTCAAAAAATATATTTACAAATTGTAAGCTACTTAGTCATTAGTTATGGTATACATGTACTGGCTAATTAATATGTTAATTTTACATTGTATAGATATAAATATAATCCTCAGAGCACATTACAATTTTTACATGTTGCATGTACTATTGTCATATTACTTACCTTTTTGGTCTCCTCTGTGGCAGAAAGGTACAAACCATCCTTCCACGTGTTAATGACGAGGAGCGCATGTTGCTCTATATCTGGCAATAGTCGATTACGCAAGATGTCGCTAGACATGAAGTTCAGTGCAATAGATCTCATCTCTTTGTGTCCCTCACCGGTCAGTGCTAACATTGACCACTCCCCCATGATCCGCACCACGCTTTCCGGATAAGAGGCTTCGAAAAATCGCCCCTCATTTTGCAGTATAAACCGGTTAAACCCTGCATCAGCTGAGACTATTGTTGGTTCGCCGAAGAGATTTGATTTGAAAATCTTTCCATATCTACAAATTAATACAGAAAAGCTTGATTTGAATATCAACTGTGTATCTATCTCTTATTTTGATATAATTATCTAGCTACTCAGGAATTTTTTTTTTTTTCTTTTTAAAGTGAAATATGCATGAGAAAAGGAAGGGTTGTTAATTACCTGTGAATATGGGTTTGCAAATAGGTACCGAGAGAAAAGGAAGGATGGTGCTTAAGATATGCAAAGGTTTCTCCAATAAATGGCCATCCCATGCTTCCTGGCGGGAGATTAATATTGGGTCCATTCTTTCTTTTTCCATGCTTTGCAATTGCATACACAAAAATAATTGAAGAAAGAGCAAGGAGCAGCAGGCTCGATAGGATAGAGGAAGAAGAAAGAGCCTCCATATATCCAGTCAGAGCTGGAGATCGAGGAGGGTTCGATATATAATATTTGATTTTGAGGTGATTTATATAATTTGGGCTCGATTTAAAGCTAAATTAATTAAACAAGTGCAAATTAATTAACGGTATCTCAACAAAGCAACACAGGTTCAAGTTTCATGAAACAAAAAAATATATATATATGTGAAAGATATGCTCGATCGATCGAGTGTATCTACGTCGTCATAATTATATATATAAGAATTGTTTAAAATATATATACAACATTAATTTGTTGTGCATGCAGTACCTTAATTTCTGGAACCGTTTGGCCTATAATTAGAGTGTGAGTTAATTCTAATGAGAACCCTAACATGACATGCATAGCATGTTTGTTAGTCTGAAGCAGGACGCTAAATATAGAAAGTCAGTTAATTAATCTCCCTCAAAAATCTAATATCACATACCATGCATACATTTAACTGAGATCTCACTCGACTTGACAATTACTCTAATCCAAGATGACATGCATCATGCATGTCTTGTTAGAAATCAAATTCTCTGTTTTTTTAAGATTCATTCCTATATTATTATTTCTCTCACTTCATCCAAATTACCAAATATAATTAATTCAGTCTATTAAGCAATTTAATCGGGAGCACATGTTTGACCGCTTAGATATTTTCTTGAGGTTACGTAGAATCATCTGGGCCTAACTAAAATTTATCAACCCAACAACCCAGAATAAGGTCGGCCCGGCCCAAATATCGGACAGTCTTTACTCTTTTAGCGCGACATTGGTGATTGGTGGAGAGAACATGCAAACATTGCAAAGGTGCAATCCGCCATTACGGTTCATGCAACTCCGCATACTCCGCCCCATCCAACCAAAAGAGACAGCTTCGGATTGTCGCGCCTTCCAGACAGAGAGATGGCCGGGAGAGATAGAGAGCTTCTGATTCCCGTCGCAACCGAAGCTCTAGGTCTAAATGGATGCTCTGACGTTGCGGGCCCCACACCTGTCAGCCCGGCTATTGTTGCGCCTCCTTACCATGCCATGACCCTCGAGGTCGCCTCTTCCTCCCCTCTCTTTCTCAATTGCTGAATGCCTTCATGGGAATTGGATCACTAGGAGACGACCTTGCCTGTTCGTTTTCAATTAGTCAAATTTAAATTAAGTGCGTCATAAAGATTTTGTTTTAGATTTCTGACTATCTGTCAGAAATGCTTCAATTGATCCAATAAACATACACAGTATTTATTAGGCTTTTGCAATCATTTTATTTTAAATACTTGGATTAGATTTTTTTTTTTACCAGGCATGGCAATATATCTCCTTGAGAGATTAATTAATTTTGCAGCATTTTTTTCAGTGTTTCTATGATTTATAAGGCGCCACTGTTGCACACCAAAATCCAAAACCAAAGATATAACTATTTTCCTACTGGATGCAGCAGTTTACCAACTCACAATAGTTGAACCACCGTGCAAGGATTAACTAATTTTTTTTTAGTGAAAGGATTAACTAATTTAGTGTTCATACAAATTACATATAATGTATTCACAGTTGTAGAAGGAATCTTTTTTGTCTCAGAGGATTGAAATTTTCCCTCTGTTAGATTGAGCTTATATCAGTGTGTTTTTCTTGTTACTATCAATAGGGGAGCTCCAAGTACATAAGAAGCTGGGTATGGAAAAAGTTTATGAGTGGATGGTAATTAAGTTATTTGCCTTTTATTTTTCTTCAAATTATTTGAACAAGCAATTGCCTACTTTCCATTAAACAAGAAGTATAAGAATGCATTCTGAAATCCTGACTTCTAAAGCTCTTAACAATAAACAGAAATTAAAAAAATGGTCTGCACTTATGCCCCTCTGCTTATTTTACCATCCTGTGAAATGTCCTAAGAGAATGTGTCATATATCCACTGAGGTGCATTTATTATATATTGTACATGATGACTTGGGAAACTGAGGCGTTTATGTAGATTTACATCCATGGCTTTGTTTTTTTCTTAAGAATTTGTTGTCAAATTTGTAGTGTGATTCTGTTTCCCATTGCTATCACTTTCTACACTACTTGGTGGTTTATCAGCTTCTTTGATGGATTCTTCTCTCCTATTTATGCTCATTTGGGGATTGATCTCTTTGGTAATGCATTTCTAAGTCAATAATACAATAATTCTCCTGTTATCAAAATTACAGAAAGACCATTACATTTTCAGTTTACCATATTTACTGTACATTGATGAAGAAATTCAGAAATAAATAAAATATTCTTCTCATTTAATTTGACCATCTGGATCTTATAGACTAACTAGTTCTTTTTTGGTGGTTTTAAAGGTATAGGCTTTGTAACGTCGATAACCTTCATATTTCTGGTCGGGGTGTTCACTTCATCATATCTCGGGGCTTCACTTCTTGGGCTTGGTGAATGGTTTATTAAGAAAATGCCACTTATTAGCAGTCTCTATTCTGCCTCGAAGCAGATTAGTGCTGCTATTTCGCCAGGTAAAATGTTTTAATCCACACAAGATACCACTAGTTAAGTACAACTAGTGCAACAATATATTAATTAAATTTTCAATAATGGTATGCATGAGCCTGTGCGTCTTGTGACTATATCTGTTTTTTTTTTTTCATAGTTACAGTATCAAAAGGTTATTGTCATTTATTCAGGTTGAGCCAATGAATAATATATAACTACAGACACAAATTGTACCTTGTGGACATGTGCCTTTTCTACCACCCCAAAAATTGATGTGATTACACCCGTCCAGAGTTTTTGTGAGGTTGTATATCACAACTGGTAAATTCTAATGTATATTTAGTAATAATCTGAAACAGATCAGACTTCACGGGCGTTCAAAGAAGTAGTAATAGTACGCCACCCTAGAATTGGCGAATATGCATTTGGCTTCATCACATCAACCATAATTCTTCGTACAAGAAATGGAGAGGAAGAACTTTACTCTGTCTACCTGCCGACCAA
This sequence comes from Carex pumila, assembly GCA_033356055.1. NCBI lineage: Eukaryota > Viridiplantae > Streptophyta > Magnoliopsida > Poales > Cyperaceae > Carex > Carex pumila. The sequence goes on from JARJHM010000311.1 coordinate 154,016, forward strand.
CCACCTTTACCTCGGTGATATTTTTCTCATGAGTAGTAATGATGTGATCAGGCCGGACTTAACTGTGAGGGAAGCTATTGGTACATGCCAACACTGTCCCTATCCAAAGATTTTTCTTGAACATCCAATAGTTTAGGGGATATAATATGTATCAAATTTGGTGCAGTTTGGAAACTAATTGGTCATTCACTTGGTGATTTATAAAAAGGAAAAAAAAAATAGAATTTAATCTACACTTGATTGTTGCTAAACAAATTGCACCAAGTTTGATACTCAGTCTATCTAAATACAAATAGCACGTCTATTATTTTAGTTTTCAATTATAATGAATCCTGATGTCAGTGGTCACTGTTGTGATATACGTTTGGTTGTAAATATATCCCTTTAAACCAATCTGACTTTGTTTGTTCATTAATTTTTTGCAGAAATTGTGCTTTCTGGTGGCATGTCAATTCCTCAAATTATTTCCACTATGGATTGTGGCATCCCAGTTCTCAGAGACCATGCAAAAGTATAGAAAAGGATATGACAGAATTTTTATTTTTTAGGTACAAAATTGCTAATAGTTAGTTGACTATCATGCATGCTCAAAATTAAATTAGGTTAAATTCCCGGCTTTTTTTGTTGTAAAAACTGAAACAATACATTAAAAAAAACTTGGTTTTATATATTTTTATTGATACGCGGTCTAATCCGTAATATAGTGGGTCGTAAACCAATGGCTCAATTAAAGCCTGTCAAAATGGCCCATGTATCTGGAATCATCTTTGAAACTTGCAATTACTTGCGAGGATCATCCTGATTCATCCCTGCATTTTAAATTATTTTCATATATATCAGGATAAAATAGCTAACCCAGCTAGCACTGCTATTATTGTATTCCTTGCCTCGATTTTGGTGAATGGTGCTAGAAGTCTAGAACAGAACAGAGGAAAGTGGAGGAAAATTTGAATACTTTACTTGGTGCCAGAAAGGAGAGCTTCAATCGCAGGAAACAACTAAATAGATGGAGGCTCCTTTTGGCTTGTGCACACAATAAGCACCCAAATGAAATGAAATGAAATGAAATGATCAATATGAATAATTAGTTATAACTCTTTTGAGTTAATGCGGAGACTACCAATTGCAACTTGAAGCCTTGTCAGCGTAGGCGGAGACTAGTAGGACCTCTCCTGCCGAATGAATTCCCTACCAGTGAAGTCTCTTCTTAATCTTGCCCCTTCCCTTCTTCCCAAATCAATCCATTAAATATAAAAACGACGCAGCCACCAATCCTACCAATTCCCTATTTCAAATGGCAATGAAATGGAAGAAGATGAAGAAGAAGAATTGAAGCAGCAGCAGCAGCAGCAGCAGCAGCAACAACACGCAACAAGTTTGACTGTTGAGATCCTCATCCTTTATAATCTCTACTGCTTCCACCACCTAATTATAATATTCTACTCCAATAATTCTATTAAAATGGCTTCGTCATCAGAACCAAACCGCCACCGCCGCACCCATAGCGATGGGCCCATCTCCACCTCCATCTCCACCTCCCTCAACCGTCCAGTCAAACCGCCACCTCTCCAGATAATCCCCTCTAGAAAGTATTCACTAAATATAATCCAATCAAGCCAATGGAATTTAGCCGACATGGATACCATGAAGAGAAGGAAACCGCCGAAAAGCCCACTGAGAAGAAGCAAGTCAGAGCTGGAGTTGGAGTTGAAGGAGTTGGAGGAGTTGGAGGAGCTCAAAATCCGTGACAGTGATGAAGAAGTGGAGAGAGATATTGTGCCGGGGCTGAGAAAGAAGAAAAACGAGGTGAAGGTGAAGGTGAAGCCGAAAACGCGGCGCTACTCGTCAGATTGGCGTCCTATAGACGACGAGGAGAGGAGAAGGGTGCTGGGAGACTGGAGCGTTCTCACAAATGGAGATGAGAGAGACGTCAAAGAGCAGCTTCGCCAGTGGGCCCATGTCGTCGCCTCCAGTCGCCTGTTCGCTGAATGAGGAATTATTACTAACTATCCCCGTCAAAGTGTGGAATGAATCAATTATGAGTTGCGATTTTCTTTTCCTTTTTTTTTTTTTTTTTTTTGCATAATTCTCAGTGTATCTGTATAAACTTTTTAAGTAATTAATATACTGATCAGAACATCGTAATATTTGTTCACTTTGTAATGAATATTTTGAAATTTCTATATTTGAATCCTAAAAAGTTTTATAAAAAATCTCTATAACAAATTAATAAAAGACAGAGATTCAAAATTATTCGTGAAATAATTAAATATACTCTCTATTTTAACATAAAAACTTAATATTATTTCGTATATTTATTTATTTAATATTTTATTGAGTTATTTTAAATTTTTTTGTTAAAACATACTCTCTATTTTTAAATTGAGGTGCCCTTATTTCTCTCATGAAGTGAGTGGTGAGGCTCTTTTATTGATGAGAGTTTTTATCGGCCATTTTTATTAATATCCCCAAAAAAATAGATAATTTTAAAAATAATCTCGTTTTTTTTTTTATTAATGCCCTAACCGCTTGGAAGCGGAGCGGGCCAATATCAACACCAAACCGCCCATATAGTGGGCGGTCCACTTTTTTTTTTTTTTATAAGTTTTTTTTTTTAAAAACAGAAAAAAAATTTTGTATTGAAATATTAGAAATGTTGAATATATTTCTTTAGAAATAGATGGAATACAATATAGTTTGATTTATTAGAAAGACTACAACAAATAACCCGGATCAATATTTTTCAGGCCGGATTTTTCGCGGCTGTAAGAAAAATTAATATATTTCTTTATGTGTTATTGGACAAAAATAAAAATGCTTAGATTCCGAGTTATTGATCCCGGTTCAAAAGTCATTTCTATGTAATCTAGAAAATATTATAATCCTTCTAGGACATTTAATTTATAAAAAGTTGTATCTATTTTGAGAATTCTTTTTGAATAATAATTATTAAATAACTTAAAATTTTTATTTTTTTTCAAAAATAGATACAACTTTTTATAAATTAAATTATTTGAGTAATTCTGTTTACATGTTTGCATATATCACTTTTCATACGTTTTAGCTGCTGCACTAATTTTAACTAAAAAAAAAAATCCAAATCGAGCTATGCTTCCATTGGAAAAAGCACGGAGTATCACTAAATTTTTTTTTTAAAAGGAAGAATTTCCAGTGTGCCCGTACAAACTTTTAAAATCGTTAATTTACTCATCAAAACACTGTAATATTTAATATTCTCATAAAACTTAACATTATTTCTTCTATTCTCTTTTTATTTAATCATTTATTTAGTTATTTAAAAAGATTGAATTAACAAATATACAACGGGCGGGTTGATGATATTTTATTAAAATTTGAATCCAACCCGATTACATTGGGTTGAAAAAATTCTTTACTTAACCCACCCATAACCCAACCCAACCCATCTATTTTTTTATATACGGGTTATGCGGGTTAAACGGGTTTAAATTTTGATCAAAAATTTATTATATATCTTTTTATTATTTTTATTAAAACTAGGTACAAATAAAAGTGACAAACAATTAGTTGAAACAATGTTTGAATATAAATATATATATATATGTATATAAAATGTAGACATGTAGTATTAAATATTAGAACTATTTTAGTATTAATATTAAAAATACTAAAATAGGAACAAATATGTGAGCAAATTAAATGTAGGTTATTTCGAACAAATCAATAAAGACAATAAACTATCCTATAAAATTTAAAGGGTCAGCAGTCTTTGATCTATGCTCATGGAACTATACAATTTCATTTCTTTTGCCAATTGCACACATTTCTAAAAGTCATGATACTAAGTAACCAGGTAAACTTTATTTTTAAATTAAAACCTGGTAAAAATACCAATCAGAACAATTCACCTTCGTAATTACTTGCACTGTCCCAGTACACCAACCAATTAATTCATCACCTCAAACACCTAACTAGCATTGAAATGCAATAATTTCGGTCTTAGAAAACTTAGATAAAATTGTACCTAATGGAAAAATCATAACAGCTCCAAGGAAGATTCAGTACGGGCCGTAGATTTGAGGCCGGGTCCGGGTATAAACAGGTTATTAAGAGCAAATTTATGATCCAACCCAAAGTAACGGGTTTGTCAAAATTCAATCTGTATCCAACCCAGTAACATCTCAACCCGATAAAATACGGATCGATCGACAATATTTTTGTACACCCCTAAATATATCCTCTATTTTAAATGGAGATGTCCCTTATTTTAATGGAAGTGATTTCGCTAATGATGTCTTTTTAGTTTATCTATAATCGTTCAACTTTTAACTACGCATTCTGATTTGATGTTATTATTTTGACTACGCAGTCTGATTTGATTCAAATAATTTATTAACTCTGTGACCTTATGCAACAAACTATATATAAGAGAACTCAGGCACCATGACACCAGATTTATCAATTTCTTCACAATGGCAACAAATAGATATAGCCGTTCTGCACCGAGTAATTTTATCCAAGAGAACTGCCATTAAAACGAATAAACAAATTTGCAACAAGGATATTCAAACCTTATTTAACTTTATTGGATATTTTGGTAATTTATGTATGAAGGGTATGAAGACTCGCCTTGAGTGTATTGGAGAAAGAAAAAAAGAAGAAGAGTAATTAAGATTAGTGTACTGACATATAATTAGAGGTTAAGTGATGAATTTAATTGAAGAAAATTGAATAGCTGAGAGTGTTATTTGAATCACGAAAAAACGAATTTAGAGAATCTTTGAATCAGATGCAATCAATAGTCAAAGGGTCAATAAAAACTCGGCCATTTTTATTAATATCCCCAAAAAAATAGATAATTTTAAAAATAACTTTTTTTTTTCTTTTTTTATTAATGCCCTAACCGCTTGGAAGCGGAGCGGGCCAATATCAACACCAAACCGTCCATATAGTGGGCTGTCCACTGTGTTTTTATTTTTTTTATAATTTTTTTTTTATAAATTTTTTTTTATAAATTTTTTTTATTTTTTTATTTTTTGTATTGAAATATTAGAAATGTTGAATATATTTCTTTAAAAATAGATGGAATACAATATAATTTGATTTATTCGAAAGACTGCAACAAATAACCCGGATCAATATTTTTCAGGCCGGATTTTTCGCGGCTGTAAGAAAAATTAATATATCTCTTTATGTGTTATTGGACAAAAATAAAAATGCTTAGATTCCGAGTTATTGATCCCGGTTCAAAAGTCACTTCTATGTAATCTAGAAAATATTATGATCCTTCTAGGACATTTAATTTATAAAAAGTTGTATCTATTTTTGAAAAAAAAATAAAAACTTTAAGTTATTTAATAATTATTATTCAAAAAGAATTCTCAAAATAGATACAACTTTTTATAAATTAATGTCCTAGAAGGATTATAATATTTTCTAGATTACATAGAAGTGACTTTTGAACCGGGATCAATAACTCGGAATCTAAGCATTTTATTTTTGTCCAATAACACATAAAGAGATATATTAATTTTTCTTACAGCCGCGAAAAATCCGGCCTAAAAAATATTGATCCGGGTTATTTGTTGTAGTCTTTCTAATAAATCAAATTATATCGTATTCCATCTATTTCTAAAGAAATATATTCAACATTTCTAATATTTCAATACAAAAAAAAAATTTCTGTTTTAAAAAAAAATTATAAAAAAAAAAAAACAGTGGACCGCCCACTATATGGGCGGTTTGGTGTTGATATTAGCCTGCTCCGCTTCCAAGAGGTTAGGGCATTAATAAAAAAAAATGAGGTTATTTTTAAAATTATCTATTTTTTTTGGGATATTAATAAAAATGGCCGCGGATAACTATAGTATCTAATGAGTATTATTTGAGTAAACTTGGATTCAAATAAAAATTATTAAAATCGGCCATGAAAAAATAACTTTTTTTTATTAAAAGATCTGGTATACTAAATCCACAGTTCGAAAATATATTAATAGTTACTAATAATGGTAAGCAAGATTTTAAATAATGATTATCACGTTATAGCAAAAAGGATAAAAAAAAAACTATTGTGAATAGCGTAACTATAGCGAAAGTTATCAAACATAGCATTTTTTGTTTAAATAATTATATTTTATATTTTTACTAATTTTCAACATTATCTAAAGTAATAAGTAACACAAAATTAATTTAGGAATTAGAATATTCATATTGCTATTCAAAGCATCTCTAATAATATAATAAACTATCTATTTTTTTCATTCAAAATAACCAGATCGAGTATCATAACATAAACTATATATTTTTTCTATTGAAAAAAACCTTAGCATCATGGAATAAACTATCTATCATTTTCTATTTAAAAGCAAAGTGAATCTAAACCTTAAAAAAAATTTGATCTTTAAAATTAATTTTTAATTTGGACCTTTATATAAAAGCTCTATGTAGCATAGCGTGTAGCGTAGATAATAAACCGATGTTACCGCTATAGCAGTCGTAGCTGAAATAGCACACTTTTATCCCATAGCTTAGTGTTCAAGGTCCGAAAAACAATATTGTGTTGCTATAGCGCGCTATTTAGAACACTAATGATAAGTATTTATTGAAAATTTGTGCCATTCAAATTAAACAAATAATAAAAAAGAATCGCGCATTCACATGAATGAAGTACCTGTTGGGGTTTCACGGTGCTAACCGGAACCCGTTTAGGCTTAAGGTGCGGAATGACCGTAGAACAAAAATTTCTACGGCCAACTTAAGCCCAGGATTAAACGGGGTATGTCAGGAAACTTTCCAAGGCGGTCCACCTTCAATATTCCTTTGGCATCAAAACCCAATTTAATTCCTTTACAGATCTACTCCATGATTGATTTCTAAAACTTTAATATACTTACCAATTAAATAGATTAATATAACATATTTATACCTTGTTTCCAAATCACAGTTGGAATGCAGACCGAGCGAGAAGAGCGACATCGGGAATGACTCGTCTCGGAGCATTAGACGTCTGATGCCTCTATCGGTTATCCACCAGGACTAACCAGAGAGCAGTTTATTTTTTTTTTGCCAGAAATATCGTAAACCGCAGGATTCTGCAAAAACACTATTCACGGAGGAAAAGACGAAAACTCGTAAACACGAATTTTCGGTTACTCAGTTTCATCAATGAGCAAAACTGAAATACCGCGAAATTCGGTAAAACACTATTCATCAATTGCGTAAATATACTCCACAACAACCCACAAGATTATACGTCAACTACGTATAACTTTCTTTTCCAACCGAAACACTATTTGGGAGAGAAATCGAGAAAGAGAGAAAATACCGATTCGATTCTGCACGAAATGATACGTGAGAATTAGTGATTTTTCTCTCTACCCCTCCACCCCTATTTATAGCGTTTAGGGTCAGTTGCCAAAAGACCAAAACGCCCTCCAAGTTCGGCCTATTTGCAAGATATGTCATTGAATGAATAAGGATGACATTAAATGTGGATAAGATTGATGACGTGTCATCTTGATAGGATCGATGACATGTCATGCAGATAAGGACAAATCTGAAAAGACCCGAATGCCCTCGGCCCGAATACAAATAATATTCGTATAATTATTCTGAACAATTATATATATTTTTCTTGCTGGTTGTTATTTCGGTAATTGATACAACGTGTCTTGCACATTTATAAATTAACTGGTTAACTTTTATACAACGTGTCACACACGTTTATAAATTAACCAATGTTTTTGCTTGTTATTTTTACATAACATTTATAATTTAATTATAACACGTATAATTAATTATAACCATCTTACTATTGATCATAACCAATTTATAATCAATCACAATAAGATTCTTCGATTAACTCCTATATGGTGTGACCCAATAGGATATGTGTTATGTTGGTAAATAGAGTTAAAACTGTTTTAACTTCTATAATCATGGGTGGCGTCTGGCAACACATCATGACCATCCAATTACATAGATGATGCTGTACTGTACAATATCACGATCCAGTAAACAATTTACTTGTGTCTGTTCTTCTGTCTCATAGCTATCAGATTAGTTTCAAGGTAGATGTGTGTCATCCTTGCTAACTGAATCTTTTCTTGATCTTGAGCAGATTATCAAATATAATTACTCTTGTAATTATACCGCTAGCAGATAATCTTACTCTATCAAGGGGCCCAGTGATGCTATAGCTCGTATAAAATACGAGAGACAAATAGTACTTTTGGTAGACTATCACTTCCTCAGCTAAGCTATACATATGAGAATGCTACCGTTATGACTGCTTTTTACGGACAGCGATGGATAACAATCACACATACATATTTCTCAGTGGGAACGATAAATACCTCATACTGTAGAACGTGACACTGAATGAAAACATAAATGACACGAACACAATTCTATTTAATGTTTCATTCGGGATCTGTCAAATACCATGTTCCTTGAACATGTATCTATGTGATTAAAATGACATCTCGTGTCAGGTGGTTTGTAAAACTTAATCATCTTTTAATCCACATACTAACCTTATCGCGGTAATTAGTGTTCCTGCTAATTACCTTGGTCGGTGACTTTTTAAGAGTATATATCATTTATATTATGGAGTTTCATAATTTCAGTCATGAACTCGAAATGATCCATAAATTCAATAATACTCAAGGCAACAAAATGATATATAAATAAACATTCAATTCATGAACAAAGCTTTATGATAATTTATCGTATTATTGACTTCTAGATTATTACAAACTAACAATATCTTGAGCTATGGTCAGCGGACATCTATGTTGCATGGATATTGGGTACGGATATTGTATTGGATATGATACAAATAGGGGTGTTCATCGGTTCCGTTCAGTTGAAATCGAACTGAACTAGACAAACTAAAGTTATAATTTGGTTTAGAAAATAGAACCAAACTGAATCGAACCAAGTTTGTTCGGTTGTTCGGTTCAAACCAAAATATATTATTATTTTATTTAAAGCAATTGATTTATAATAAATCGAAGTATATTAAGAAATAAACCGGAGTATTAAAAAATAAACCAAAGTATTTAAAACAATTGATTAATAAAAAAAAAAACCTGGGCAGTCCGAACCAAAATCATAACATATTAAAGTTCGGTCGGTTCAGTTTTTACGGTTTTGAAAATTTCCAAATCGAACTGAAATAAAGTTATAATTCAATTTTAAAAAGCAAACTGAACTGGACCATTAAACTGAAAAAACCAAAACGTTTAATCCAAACTAATTCAGTTCGATTCAAAACTGACTAAATCAGACAAAATGAACACCCTTAGATATGGATAGCGATATAGTACTTTTTAAAAAATCTCAGATATATGTCTATTATATATATAGAGAGAGAGTAAGGCTTGGGTGCTATGGATAGCATAGAGGCCTCTATGCTACGGCTCAATATTCGAGTTTTCAAAATCCAAACGGTCGATCCGAACCGTTCATCTTATTCTCCATATTAATATCTGCTTGGAGACCAAATTTTATAATTTTCTGAATTTTTTTACTATTTATTAAGTCACTTTGAAAATTGCTAATCCAACGGTTTTACTGTTTTGTGCAGCCACCGTTGGATCAACAATTTTGTAAAATACTTAATAAATAGTAAAAAAATTCAGAAAAATGTAAAATTTGGTCTCCAAGCAGATATTAATATGGAGAATAAGATGAACGATTCGGATCGACCGTTTGGATTTTGAAAACTCGAATATTGAGCCGTAGCATAGAGGCCTCTATGTTATCCATAACACCCAAGCCTTACTCTCTCTCTCTCTCTCTATATATATATATTTATTTTAATTATATTATTAATCCAATACTGATATTATATAAATTAAATATAAAAATATATTGAATACAATAATTCAAGTATATATTAAACATCCAAGCTACATTGTTTTGGTAACAAAAATGAGTTGAGACTCCCCATTCTACGAGTTGCACAAAAAAGGTTTCCTCTTCTCCTCCTCTTCGTCAATGGAAGAGTGAGTGGTAGAGTTATGCCTAAGGGCTTCAACTGTCAAAAAAGAGTGGTAGAGTTATAAATATTATTAATATATATAGTTTGTGTTGTTTGTTAGCTACTCCTCCTTCCTGCTTTCTTCTTCTCGTGCCTCTCCTCCTTTTCTCTATTATTTGATTCTTGTCTTTTCCTCCCTCACTAACTCCTCTCCTGTTCTCTGATGCTCCCTTTACTTCTCTCTCCAATATGCTCCCTCTCTATCTTCCCCTCCCTTACCTCTTTTTTACAGTTATTTCTACTCACTCAACTCCTTCCCCTCTTATGTCTCCCACCTAGCTACTACAATTCTCCCTCTTCTATCTCACTCCTACCTACAAGAACAGACCTTACTCCTCATCGTGCCCTACTTTTTGAAGGGGGATTGTGCAGGCTTCAAGCAAACTAGACAGAGTGGACCACCAATTTTTATTGTGCACTGCCCTTGCATGCCACTCCAGCACTCCTATGGATGGTTCACTAACACCGGCTCTATGGAAGACATGCAGTGATAATGATGGTTGTTGCTACAGTTACACGTACTACTACTTTTACTGCATGGGCTACAGCTGGAGGTAAATAGAGTGACCCTACTACGTGTAAGAACATGTGTCTACTTTCTCCCAGATCATAGAACCCGATAATTCACACCTTACACCTAATTCGTGCCTTTAGGCCCATCCTGAGAGTTTGCTTTTTTTGAGTCACGTTTGGGCTTCTATGGTGGCCAAGTTGGTTTTTGAAGGCCTTTAATGTCGTTTTCGGCTCTTGTACCAGCGCCGACTTTTTAATGGGATCTTTGTTCAGGTTCGGTTGATTTGGTTTCTATTTCGATTTGATTTAGTGATTCTATTGAAATATTCGAGTGGTGACTGTTTTGATTTGATTGATTCAATTTTTATTTCATTTTGATTCAGTGCTTTCTACAATAAAGTCAGTCAGTATGACAAACTTTGTGCACAGAGGAAACAATCAATAGGCTCTTATTATTTACATTAAGTAAGAATAACTAAATTTGTGTTCATAAAATACACATATTTTAATGTTTTTTTAATTTTTTTACAGCTATATGCTTTATAGCTTTTTAAGATACTTGTTGTCTTATTTCATGTCCGTAACTCTTTAAATAAATAATATTGCGGGCTTTTCATAAAAAAAGACAAAAATGAGTTGGAGTGTATGTCGCTCAATTTCTTCTAAGCAAAACTTAAATTTTAGCTATGCGTCCATGCGCGGTGCATAGAGCGGGCCATGGTGCACGGTGTACGGAGCAGTATCGTGTGTCCAAACAGAATTCACATCGTCTCCATTATCTAATCTTTTACAATTAGTGGATCTGGACCGTTCTTTTTAACTTAGGACCGTGTGTACAATGGACCGTGATCCGTTTAAATGAAGAAACATTACTAGTTTAGTCCATGACGAATCCGTATCACCCCAGGTACCTGAGGTGCAAGAGGAGAATCTGGATCGTTCATTTCACTTGACACGAATCTCAAAGCATAGCCCCTATAGCCTCAGCAGCTACCGGGGATTGAGTTTGGCCTAAATGAAAATTAATCTGGGCCGTCAATTTTTATTAATTGCACCTCAGGACTCGTCGATGACGGACAGATTCCATGCTTCCCCCCTTGAAAACTGTTGCTCTTCTTTCGTCTCGTCGGAATTAAGTTGGAAAAATGGAGAGAGTGGCGGAACTGGCCGGGCCGCTTGAGGTGCTCCCTCCAGTTGATTTCTGCTGCGCTTATGGCTCCTCTCTTCTACCCAACAATTCTGATAAGGTATCTTCTGTTCTCTCTCAGCAATGAGTACTAATTGTGAGATACAAGGGGATAACTAACAGGATAGACGAAGCCAAAGTTTAGATGATCTATATTGCTGTTGACCTTGTGTTCATTGTGTTCATTTCCTGTTTTCTAACTTTTTCTTATTAAATTAAATGTTCAGGCTACGATGGTTGATTATATACTAGGCGTTTCAGATCCTGTTCAGTGGCATTCTGAGGCAAGTTTCTTCTCTCAGAGTCACTTTTTTCCAGACATAAAATTGGCCTACCCTGTGGTCTTCTCGGAGTACCTTCATCCAAAATATCCATACTACAAGTGTTGTTCCCAAAATTAGCCTCCAGGACCCATTATCAGATTACAGATTCAAATACCAATGATGTATTACTGGAGTTTAGTCTTTTCTATTTCTCGATATAGAGAAAAGCTGAAATTTGTGTAAAACTGTCCAAGTTTGGTGAAATTCTGTGACTGTTTGACTGCTCAGATTATACAATTTTTATACTAACTACAGGGAACTTAATTTGGATTTTTCCTTAAAAGTTTTCTTGAGAGGGGATAATGGAGGCTATTTTGCAAAAGGGTTCAGGAAATACCAACTTGGCCTGTTCAATGGATAGTTACATCTCTATGTTTTAGTTTTTCCCCAACAAAGTACCTCCTTGTTTAAATGTGTCTATGAGCTTGTGGTCATTTGAAAGAAAATAGAGCTCTTAATTTCTCTATTAAGCCCTCAAATTTTAAATTTTCTTCAAACCAGAATTTGGAGAGGAACAGGAAGCACTACTCCAATTGTATGGCTCGTCTCGGCCCAAAAACGGTTTGCCTTTTGTCAACAATTCACATTATTTTCATTTTTGGCTAAACTTGTCTTTTTTACTTGATCAAATCATTAGTTTTTATCAAATCCATCTCCTGTGCTAATATTGGCAAAACCTGAAATATAAAATTTGTAGATTTGAGTTGAAAACCATCATTGAGGGTTTTACAATCGTATTATTTTCTTCCTGATGTTTCCTATCTTTGTAAGTGACAAAAATATTTGACTGTCCAGATTACATGCCTTGCTGATGATATTGGTGCCGGCGTGCATTTCAATCCATTTGTGGAGTGGAGAGACAAGGTTGGTTTTTTGGTTCATCTGATGATAGTTCAGCATGTAGGAATGGTAAAATAAGGATGTTGTTAAAAACAGTATAAACTGTAAGGCAGCGATATGGAACGGAGCACAGTTCACTCGAGGATTACCCTACTGGTCCTGCTCAATTATTAGACACATGCCGGTACCATCTCGACTGGCTATTGCATATAAGGTTTTATAAGTTAGGTTTTAGGATTAGCAACAGAATACTGGGTGGTAGATGAGACGGCAAACAAAGCGAGTAGATGCACAGGGGGCTTTTGAAGAGAAATACTCGGCTTTTCTTAACTCGTCATACTTTCTTTAACTATATTTGTGCTCAATTTTGGCCTGTTAGTTGAAGGCCGGGGATTTATTGTCAATGTATTTAGGTGACAATCTTGACAATTGTCAAAATTAATTATTACTGTCGAATTCTGACATTTGGAGTGTGATTTACTATGTGTGTCATCAGTGTCATGCGCGTAAAAAATGATAGAATTTGATGCAAGTTTTGCTGTGCATCACAAGTTGAAAACTTCAAAGGATCACATTTAATGGACTTTGGTTGAATACAAAATGGCATTCATATTTCATGAAATTTGATACAACTAATTTATAAGGGTAAAAGTATGTCTGTTAATAAAAGCTTTTTTTTATTTAATTTGAAAAATATTTCCAAGATTGTCAAGTTAACTCATTGTGGACAGATCCCTACCCTTAATTAAATGATTTGAATAATAATCCTAGACTTGACTTCAGCTATTACACACCATGCATTTTTTTTTTAATTTGCATTACTGGCATGACATAAAGCCAGTCAGGTAATGGATTTTCTGTCTTTCATTTTGGGTTCTTATTGCGTAAATTTACTGTAAATCTTCTAATTTGATTGTAGTAAGTCGTGTAACTGAATCTAGAAAAAATAATTAAGGTTATGTCAAGCGGAAACTGCAGCTTTAGTGTCTTTATAATTTCTAGTTTTAAAATTAATTTAAGGTTATGTGATATCTCAGAGGATAAAGTATGGTGTGGTGAGGATGCATGATTTGGCAATGGATGTGCTAAGTTGGAATCGGTTCTACTTGAGCGGTCGCTTGCAGAAACCTGTATGTTTGTACCTGAGGTCTGCTTTTAAGTTTTTTCTTTTATGAAATTTATAATGTTGTATTGCTCATTGAACCAGTAATTATGTAATAAATACAGTTATACTTGATTGGCTCTCTACTATATGTGCTGACGAATGGACACTGTTGATTTTGACTATTAGTTGGTTCTTTCTTGGGATCGTAGAGCCTTTTACCTCAATTAAGTATGCAACAAGGAGAATAATATTTATACTGATATAAAAAGAAAGAGCAAAACTAAATAAAAATATTTTAAGTACAGAGCATAGCAAAACCCATTTTGTGTACACTAATGTAATCCTGATGCAGGTTTGTGTACTTGTTGATAATTGGGAGATAAGCAAAGTTAACAGTCTTAACCTAAAATCAGCTCTGTCAGCTTCATTTCTCCTTTTGCCTCAGGAGTTCACCGAGGTTTACTATTTTATAATTTTTTGTTTTCTCTACCTTCTCAGATGCAAGCCCCAATATGATTGCTCTTTATTCCTTCCTGTTTTTGCAGGATGATTTATATGCTAAAATATGTAGCTTGTCATACATGGGTGACCTAAGAATGTTATTTGCAGAAGATAAAAATAAGGTTAGTACAGAAAGCTTGGAACATCCTTTGTTTATGAGGCACATGGTACCCAAAACTTTTAAACTGCTTTTGTGCTGAAGTACCAAGGATCACAGTAGCACCTGCTACTGATACCAACCAGTATTAAGCAAAACCTGCTCAATACACAAATACAGATCCCATCACATCATACGGAAGTATTAGCCCTTTTTAAGGATTTTTTGGGACAAGAAGGGCCCAATTAAGTTCCAGTTGCCCTTGAATGAATTTTCAGTTCAATCTGAAATTGCGCAGGCTAAAAAAATAGAAAATTAATGATAATGGCATTATAATGGAAAAGTACAATTAGTGACTTCTCATTTTAAGAGTATCTGCTGAACCTATGCTTAAAACAAAAGTCATATCTATTGAAATTATGTTTCAGGTGAAAATTATAGTTCAAGGAAGCTTCAAGTTATTCCAATCAATGTATGGACCACTATTACATGAGTATGTGTCAGAAAGGCTACTCAAAGTTTCTTCTTTTGGAGGGACAAAGTCTTTTAAGCAGGTAGCTTTTTCGTATTTAATCTTAGTTCTGATGTTACATTTTTTTTTCTTTTGGAAATGGTTGTACCCAACAGGTACCTGTTTTTAACTTTAAAAAAAAAAAACAGGTACCTGTTTCATTAGACTAAAACACCAAAATTTACTAACATCTCAAAGCACCTTCATAATCCAGCATAAACAAATTCTCTACTGATATATATTGCCCTATCCTACTGCATGATATACTATGTCTCAGTGAAAAAAATAACCTCATTAAATTGGCAAACCTCCCTTTAATACCCCTCTCAGCCTATAAGGCACAAATAGGAGGTGCACCAACCTCAGTTGAAGTAAGAAATCAGCCATCATCTACATACTCTATTCCCAAAGCCCTTAATACCAGCATAGACCAAAACTCATACCAAAACCAGAGAGGCTACATATTACACACTAAGCAAAACATACAAAATGCACTTATTTAATTGATCTTTCTATAATTTTGATATATGGTTATAACAATAATAGCCAGTGTAAGTAGCCATCTGTTATGGTAAGTTTCTAAAGGGTGGAGTTTTGATTGTAATTGTATGGCCCTTCTGTGGGTCTTGTGCTTAGAACATCCATTATTTTGCCAAAGTTCTTCCCTGTTTTGCACATTAATTAATAGGAACTGAATTTTGATATTTTGACACTGGTCGAATTATGGAATTCAACCACAAATCACATACATTAGGGGTTCAATACAAAATTAAAATTCTTCTGTGTTATAGGAGAAAGAATTTCATGGGAGGGTTGTTTTGGATCAAAACTGTGGCAGGAAAGTTGTATATATTTTTTCTCTATATTGTGTGTTACTTTTGGCTTGAACTTGATGTTGAACTGACAGATATAATTTCTTCTGTGTATTATCAAAAGATATAACAAAAGGAAAAAGAAACAAGGCTCTAATATTGTAATTTTAATATATTTGGCAGGATTGCAGTTCCTCCTCCACAAACTACCTCTTTTCAACTCTTCCATGGACAATTCAACGACACGTGGGAGGCAGCTCCACTGTAGGTCACAGTGGTATTTTTCTTCTCTTGTGAATTACTCTATGTCTATGCTTATCCATGATTCATTATCATTAAATGGTTCCTCTTTGTAGGAACTGCAACTCCTCAAATCATAGTCTCATCAAAAGATGTGGCAGCTAAGTACGTGAGGAAAGGTTTGAGACGGCTTGTCATGGTATCAAGCGCGAGGCAAGCTCTGTCAGGTTTGATTGCTACTGGCGGTTTAAATGCAGCAAAATATCTTGGAAGAAAGATTTCCAAAGCTTGGCAATCTAGAATCTCATGAACTCAAATATGGAGAGAGTTCTTCACTTTTCTGTAACTTTGAATAAACAAAGTTTTTTATGATCTCTTTAATAAATAAATGAATCACTTGACCTTTTGTTCGAGAAAGGTATCCAAATTTTGGCAAGTTTGGCAAAATGAACCTCTTTATTGTGCAGAAGAGGCAATTTTTCTCTTTTTGGAACTTTTCGCGTAAATTGATCTGATTTTTCTAATATGTTGTGAGGAAAAATAACTTGGCGTATCAGAGAGTTTTTATTTTTCTTTGAGAAAGATATCTTTCACAAAGCTTGGTAATCTGAAATTTACTATGAGAATAGTGCAATTATATTTCATATATCATGCTAAGGGATATGAAAAATTGATGAGAGGGGTTTCTTACAAGTTACAACATGCAAAGGAATTCATTGTTTCCTTGTCAACTCCGAATCAATACTCATGTAAATACATAGCAATTTAATGCCGAAATGACTTAAATTTGTCAGTAAGGCTCATTTCTTTTTCCTTTTTCTTTTCTAAATGTTAACAGTCTTTGGGAGACTTTTCGTTCTCAGCTCACTGCCTATAGCAAAGCGTCGCATTAGTGCACAACTGATCCAAGATAAAAAAATAGAAGAAGTATCAATCGGGCATAAATTCAGAATTTTATAGAATTCACATAATTTATATTAGGTTGAGATTTGACTTTTAAAGAATTCTGACAGAGAATGCACCGTGCGAGGTGGGCGAGGGGCTGACGGATTTTCTTCTCAGAGAAAAAAAAAATGATTATCCTTCTAGTGCGAAGATTTAAAAAAAAAAAAAAAGATGATAAAAGCTGCGAATGTCATATATTCATACCCCTTTAGATCTGGGGAAGCCTCCAGCTGGAAAAGGGTGTTGCGGGTGTGATCTGGATAGTGCGTAAATCAGCCAAGAACGGCTGAGATTTGCATACTTCCTTCGTCTTTTTATTTTATTTTATATCCTATCGTGCAAATGAGTAGAACTAACCTCTTACATTTCATTGTTAATACTTAATAACTATCTTTTTTTTTGTTTGTTTTGGTTTTGATAACTATCTTTGATAGTAGGCAGCAGTTTGTTATTTTAAAAGGTGGTGTTGCTTTCTTAGACAGATCATAAATTCGTAATAAAGTTTTCTGCAAAGAAATGAACAAACGACGGGTCATGACGTTAAGAAGAATAGCCGAATAGTCCATAATTAAATGCTGCTGTGGGCTGTGGCAGGTTTATTCTTAAGTAGTTTTCAAGGGTAGCAGCAAACAGTAGATTTTTGATTAACTATCTGAGAGGACAACGGACGGAGAAAAAATAGAAATTCGTCGCCTGAGAGATTCGAACTCTCGCGGGGAAACCCCATGTACTTAGCAGGCACACGCCTTAACCACTCGGCCAAAGCGACGTTGCTGGCTACGTACGTATTACAAAATTAATAACATAAATATTAAATATAATTGTTTCTGACGAAAATCCTGGGCCCGTTTCGAAAGAGATGATAATTCTTGCCCAATGTTGTCTAATCCAGCGTCTTATGTAACAAAATACTTGGGCCTCCCTTAGTCCCTTTGTTGGTACTCAAAATCTTGTTAAAATTAACAGGCCACCTAAGTCCAAATTTACTAAGCCATCTCTTCTAAACTGGCCACTTATCTGGTAACATCGCAAAAAATGAATAAATGACATCTTTTAATTGCAAATGTTAAAGGGAATAAAAGGTAAACTCACCACTGCAGTCCTTTGTTATTTTTCTTGAGACTTCATTCTTTGTCCAACATTTCCGAAAGCAAAAGAATTCCGCAAGAACTCTTGAATGATACAATCAATTAAATCCATTTCAGCTTACTACTGGCTTGACGAGCGAAGCACTAGATGATAGTCTAATCTACGCACCACAACCAAATGTCTCGGTACTAGGAGTGGCAAAAAAGTTCATCCATCTTTTCTAAATCCTACTAACACAATCAATTCACCCATCCATTCATGATCTAAAAGGTCGTAATTAAAATATAACTTGTGATTTCTAAAATTCTAATACTCTCTATACCTTAATTATGACCATCCAAATTGACTTTGTTGACAGAATTTTCCAGCCCACCCACATGTCCACATATGTACTTAATAAATGATGATTTGTTGCATATTCCATCATTTATCAAACAATTTAAATTTTAAATTGTCCAAATAAAATAATCCTTGATGCATTATGAAATGACGTAAATTTATATAAATTCAATATGTAGCATACAGCATACCTATGCATTGAACAATTTGATTGCCAATGATCTTGACCCGATTTTGTAACATTTTTTGTTGTTGATAAAAGTGGGTATGGTACTCTTGACCTGACTGTATATACTCTTAACTAGCATTCTCGACTATGAGGTTATTTGTAGTGTCAATCACAACTAAAGAATGAACATACTTATATGAAAAAATTGGAGAATTCCGTGAACTAGATCCTTCAATTTATTTACAACAGCATGTACTGTATCATTTATTTGCGATAGAAGTCCCATCGACTCTGCAAAGAGAACAGTAATAAGTTTGGAGGAAAAATATGAGAATTTTGAGAACAAGGCAACAATAAAGGTTAAAGAGAAAAAAAATCACCAAGCAGCAGCTTTAAATGGAGATATGTAATGTTTATTCTAATTCGTGAGAAGGTATTCTTAACAAAGCCTGATACAGATAAACATGAATTAGAGATAGCATGCATATATATGAGAGAAAGAGAGAGAGAGAGAGAGAGAGAGGAGATATACACATATTTGGAAAAAGAAAAGAGAAAGATTAGAGGAGATATGCACCCTTTGAGACATGTTGTTTTTCAACGCCATACAATGCATGTTTAGCATATGCAAGCAGACGAACATGCCGGCCAACTCCGAGCTTGCCAATTATGGACCTCAACAGTCCACTGAGCAAAAAGCACAAAAAAAGAAAAGAAAAAAGGTATGGATTATTAAATAATATTCTTATAGAGTATATTTATCTTCAATGATTCTGCAAACGTTAATATGGAAGGCAAATGAGCAGTGTTAATATAATCCATGAAGTATTTCTCACTTTTGCAGGTCTAACAGGCAATGACCAATGTTAATGTGATATTTTGTTGCTTCATGGCTTCATAGGGCATTGCCTAAGTATTGCACAACCGATAAATAATGTTTTTAAGGGCCGAAGGCAGGGGAGGGTAGGGAGAGAAAGAGAGAGTACTCTGTTCTAAGAATAACGAGAAAATCGGGAGGTAAAGAATCCATGAAGGATGTTAAGTCTTCTAATGTCAGATATCTAAGCTCGTCTTTTAGATGTTTACTTTCTTCCTTTGACATTTGAATGCCCAGGGCTGATTTACTAACATGAGCATAAAAAATGAACTGAAGTTAGATATATTATAACTGAATATGGTGGGCAAGTTCAACAGAAGTGCCGAGTTTCCTGTAATCTACTAACATAAAAATGTTTGTGAGTCTCCAAATGACATACTTGCACCAGTGTAATCCGGCAACAGCATATTTATTACATCTTTTGGTCAAAATTAATAAGGTAAATTGAGGGTGATGAAGCTTACCTTTCTATGGTTCTTCCAGTAAAAATAACAGGGAAATACTTGGAATACTTTCCAACACCAAACTTTTCACCTAAGTCCAGTATTTTTCTAGAATCTAACATGATAAGTGCTCTCCAGAGCTGACAATAATCAACCCTAAACTCCTCATCCAACTCTCTGTAGATTCCATGATCCAATAGCACTGCAACAGGAGCCAACCAAACGGAAAAGACATATTTTGATCATTATTATCAAGCAGGAACAGCAGCATATAAACGGTACAAGAACTCCCATTATTTAGTGACCTTGAAACTCCCACATTTGTCCTATGTCAAAAAGGGCAACAGCTCAACAGCTGACACAATTAACTTCACAAACCAGAAAAGGAAGTAAACAAAAGCAAGAAATAAAGATAAAAATCAGAAGTTGTGCAAAAAAATTTGTCCAAGTGTAAAATGCGCGAGTTGGTCTTAATAGGGTATAGTTGGAAGTTTAGGAACCAATGGGTCATATGTGCAAATCTTCAGATAACCTTCATGAATATGACATTTGTTACTAAGTTACCTAAGTTGAACCTTCCATTGCCTTGAGAAGAAACCAATATGTTTCCTGGGTGAGGGTCACCGTGCACAAATCCATGGACAAATATCATTTCTGCAAAGAGCTCCATTAATGTTTTAGCTACCTGAAATAAACACCTACTCTCAGTATATTACCATGGGGGACCACATTAAAGGGACAAATATCATTTCTGCAAAGAGCTCCATTAATGTTTTAGATACCTCAAATAAACACCTACTCTCAGTATATTACCATGGGGGACCACATTAAAGGGATCTATGAAAGCTGCACACAATATACCATACTCTCAACACTCAATATCCCACAATATTTGGATGACAGACCCAGAATTTACCTGATGTACAATTCATACATTCGCAAAACCTAACCCATGAATTGTTTTTTGATTTATCACTTGTAACTTAAGCTTACAGGGAAACACCTCCTTAAATACCAAGGAGATCAAAATTTAACAGAATGTACCTTTAACCAACAGTTGGGTGTAATATGCCATATAAAGCAGAGAATCTGAGGTGATAAAGTGATAATTGTGGAACACAGCAAATATTTTTTGCTTTTGTGGGTGTGGAAAATACAGGCCTAGTAGTTAACAACAAAGCTCCAAAAGCAACTGGCCTTGTGCTTCATCATATAAACAAGTATAAAATACATCTAATATTGATAGAATTAAATAGGGAGAACTGTACACTGGCTACCTCCTTAAACTTGAAATGACTATAAACCAACTAAATTGCCACAACTCTTACATGTATGGATTTGACAACCAACAATGCAAAAAAGAGCAACAAAATGGAAAAGTAAAAAAAAAAAAAATCAATAAATGATAGAATCATTTTGACAAACAAAATTCTGACCTTTGCAGGGTTTATACCTACTTCTTGCAAGTAGTCCAAATCATCCACCTAAATTTGAGGATTCCCAAGTAAGACATATTTGAAATGAATTAGAAATAGAACTGGGGGCATCAATTTACTGAGTACATACTTTTTGTCCATAGCAAAACTCCATTGTCAAAACCTGGGGGGTCGTTAGATCCTGAGAAATAAAAGGTCTAAAAATTAGGATTGATAACAATCTTCAGAAGACTGATGTAAAATTTACTTCAGATGAATATTTTGCACAAATATAGATAATATTTTGTAAAATTTATTGTTCCAACCCTAAACACAATGGGAACTTTAACTGCCTTGTTTTTCCTAAAATAGGTTGCTACTCTCTGAGAATTGTTTGCCTCCTGGAGAAAATCTACAATTTGTTTTTAATGATAACATTAAGTCCAGCATACTATGAAAAATTCAAAGAAGAGGAGAAAGAGAGAGAAATATATATATCGTACTCACCAAGTTCAAGTGACATGGTCTGCTGAAATTGATGTAATACCCGCTCAAACCTAAATTCAGGAAAAACCTGTAAAATAAAATGAAGTCTTAACAATTGATATACCACAGATGAAGAAACAAAATAAAACAATTAAATCTGCAATGGAAGTTTACCTTTGAAATGGATTTTGATAAGATTGCCATCGTCATGATATCCATCTTCATTCTCTGCTCCAGTCCAGGATATTGCACCTAACATGACATGAAATTTTCAATTTTCAATTTACAAAATATATGCCACAGAAACACGTTTTCCTCTTATAAACCAAGAAAAGAAATTTATCTTTTATATGTGAATAAGTAAACATCATATTTTATCCTCACCTTTATAGCTACTTCTTGCTTATTGTTCAATACACCATGATGCACCTGAGCAATTGAAGCAGCAGCAATTGGCTGTTCATCGAATGCCAAGAATCTAACAAACCACAATTTACAAACTGATGGTTCATCAAAACCATCCACAATTTACAAAATAGTTCCTCAATCGATATCTTTGCTGTAACAAGTGTTTTATACTTACAAGGTAGATAAATCCCTTCCCAGGTTTCTCTCTATCACCACTTTGATATCTGCAAAATTATATGGAGTTGCCTGTTTTGCAATTCAGTACACGAAAATTACTAAGCATAATGCCTTCACAACAGAAGAATCATAAAGTATACTAAACAACAAGTACAATAACATGCATAGAACACATAAAAGCACACACCTTATCTTGTAGGCATGAGAGAGTTGAAGTATATTCCTTGGGCACCTGCCTAAGTGAAGAAACAAATTGACCAGCTTTAACATAAAATCCACCATTGGCTTCACAGAGTTTGAGTAGTTTCTTGGCTGATCGTAAATGAACCTGGTAAGAGGTGATAAGTTCAGTAACCATCATTTTTAAGGTAGTTAAGAAAGATTTTTTTTTTCTAAATAAATTTGCTATATTTAATTAATTTCAAATTAGCCAAAAAAAATTTAGGTTGCTTTCAAATAGCATCCATTTTTAAAACAACAATCTAGTTAAGCAAATGTAGACTAATTAACTTTCTCAAAAATCAAAATACTTAAAACCTGTTTTTTCATGTTAGCTATATAATTTGGAACCCAACACCTCAGTCCGGCTGGCAAGGTTTTAGTACAACTTGGACTAATGAAAAGAAATATTATTCCAGAATTAAAGAGAAACATTCAGTATTTACTGCAATACAACTTAGAATCACTTAATCTAGGATGGGGTTATTTGTAAATAACTCAAAATGCTCGGAACTCGGAAGACAATCACATATACAACAATGTATATATGTAATGGTGGTGTCATATACAAAAAAAGCACAAATAAGTAGAAAATTAACAGAAAACAAATTTAACCTCAGATAGCTTAAATAGGTAGTCTTCTGAATCTCGAGGCAACCCGCGTAAAGAATACTTGTAGTCCGCCACAACAAAAGCAATCTAAAAGACAAATAATTTCTTACTGACAAGAAAATGATTGATATGTTCATCTTGTAACATTTTTGTGGATTCATATATCTATTGGGATCCTGAATGTGCCGGAGGAGTTCCGATCGATTGATACAAGATGCTGAGAAAAACATACAGTGGATATAGCACGTGAGGAGCGGATGATTCCATCGGCCGCAAGACTGGCGCTCTCGCCGGAGGTAGAGGCTGCGGCGGCAGTGAAGGCGGCAGCCGCTGCTGCGGAGAGTAGGAGTGAGGACCGCCCCCTCGAAGGAAATTTGAAGCGGAAACGGTCGACTCGCATTGATACTAAGATTTGCTACAACGGAGTCCAACGGTGAACGAGTCCGGGGGAGCACCAGAGACGGTGCGTTTTGAGTGGGACCTTTATGCGGGTCCCGTTTGTCATCGATACGTGCTTAACTATGAGAAATTGAGAACGGAGCAAATCCACGCACAACTCCCCTGTGCCCTGTAACTTCTGGAAAAGAGAACCCGGGTAATTCCTCTTCTAGACCTGGTCTTTAAAGACGACAAGGACATAAAACGTTGGCATTCGCATTACGCACTTCGGTGTGGGGCCAGTGCATGGAACAGATAATAGCTTTGAGCCCGCTAAGGTAGAATAAAGGAATATAGGGGAAAAGAAGCTCTCTTTCTGTTGAATAAGGGAGTGAAATTTAATTTGAATTTTTATAATTAAATTTCTGTTTTTTATATTTTAGTTACTCTTTTATTTTTTTATAAGCCAATTTTTTATTTTATAAAAAAGGTGGAATAGAGAAATTTACTTTTTTCAAGACATAAATTTAACTTGTTAACCGATGCTCTTCAATTCTTCTACCATTAATCGGACAAATATCGAAATAAGTAAAGAATTAAAGTCTATTCCAAATTTCAATTTTGTTCACTATTTCTCATTTTAATGGTTTGTCAAACAGATCTCTTGTTTTTTGCTCTGGTTTTCAAACATTACCCTTGCAAACTCATAAACGCACTTTGAACGGCATGACGCCATTTTCTTAATTTTTTTTTTATCAAGAATGTGGATTTATTAACAATTGATTAATATTTTTAACAATTATTAAATGAAATCTGAAGTAAAATATGTATATTTAATAGTGTTTAGTAAATATCAAATATTAATTAAATTGTATAAAAATTAATGAGCAACAAATTTATAAGAAAAACAATATGTATATCATATAAAATACCCAATTTTACCCTCTACCATGTTTAAGAAAAATGTCATTATTCGTTTTCGAGGACAAATAATTCATTTATGTACTTCTAACGTATGCATAAGCTTATACATAAATGCCATTGAATATATGCAAAAAGCAGACAAATTAACCATTTATTCTAAATTTTTTTACTATTTTGAAGACTAACATTTTTCTTAAACATGTTACATTTTTTTTATTGTTTAATAAGGGTAAAATTGGTTATTTTATAAATTTTAAATGAGTTTTAATAATAATAAAATGAGTAAATTTGTGAGTTTTTGAAGTTTAGAAGGGTAAATATGATATTATGAAGCTTAGAGGGGAAAATTCGTAATTTTAAAGTTTTTGACTAGCAGTGTTCAAACGGTTGGTTCAATTAAAACCGAAATAAAATAGGCATATCAAATTTTTCAGTTTTTAAAAACATACCAAACCAACTGAACCATTTGAACCAAATTAAATTTCAATTTGTTTTGTTGAACTAAAAAAACTATAAGAGAGATTAGATTTAAAAGAAAAATCAAAACTCAATATATACACTAATACATTAGTAATTTCATAGATACAAGTATCAAGCTAATATTACACACATCGTTCAATTAAATACAAAATATGTAGATGTTCTAAAATATTCAAACCAAAATGGAAGGAATTAAATATATAATATGTAGATGTTCTAAAATATCCAAACCAAAATGGAAGGAATTAAATATAAAATATGTAGATGTTCCAAAAAAACCAAACTAAAATGGAAGGAAGTAAGCGATTATTGAACCAAACAAAATATAATTCACATTTGAACCATTATAATTTGGTCAATTCGGTTTAATCGGTTTTGAAAAATCTAAACTAAACCAATTCATTTAAACCAAAAAATATACAAATTCAACCGAAGCAATCTATTTAGACCAAAAAAACTAATCCATTTAAACCAAAAATTTTCAGGTCAGTTGAAAACCAAACGAATATTCAATTCGTTTGAACACCCCTATTTGAGGGGTACATACATGAAATTCCCCCTAAACTAATTCTTTTTTTTTTTTTTTGGTTATAAAAAGAGAGATCATAGCTTCATAGCCTCAGATAAGTTTTCTGAGCTAACTTGATGAGGAGTCTGTTAGATGCGGTTTGCAAAGAGAGAATATGAATCTTATATTTGTATCAGTCCGTCAGATCAATCTAATGGATGGATGAGAGTATGAAACATACACTATTATCTAGACAAATAATTTGCTTAAAAAGCCTCAGAGAACTACACTATAATATATTAAAAGACAGTTTGAAGATTCGTAATTGCCTTCATAAAGCAATTACAGTACAAGCAACACATCTACTAATTAATCAAACACAGGCAAGTCCTATAATTTTTTTTTGTTGTTGTTGAGAAAAGTGGGTAACCTCCACCAGTTTCGTATTGAAACTAATATTAGATATTACAATAATCAACGGAATAGAAATCCCGTTGTCCAGAAGAGTGATGCAATAGAATAATCAGCTAAGCTAATACAACACAACATAACAACATAGGAGAAAACACAGCATAACAACAAAAATGTTTTGTAGTAAAGCAAACTAAAGAAACTTGCTAGAACATGTAGAGTAATTGGCCCTAGTCCGTCCTTTGAATCCGGTTTTTTTTTTTTTTTTTTTTTTTGTTGATTTTTTTATTAAAAAACAGCTAAATTTCACCATCCCAAAGTTCTTCAAGGGTCTTGTAGGGCCCATTGCATGAAACAAACTCTACACCTGGAAATCCCTTGCGTTGTGATATTTGATTAATTTTTTCTCTTTCGTCAGCAGTCAATTCCCAGTTCAATATGTCTAGATTCTGTTTCATCCTTTCTTCATTGAAGCTTTTCACAAGTACACAGTCTCCTTGCTCAAATACCCATCTCAGACAAATCTGAGACAAATCCATTACAATTAGTTTAGTAAATTTTTTTTTAAGTAATTGCTTTTATATATGGCAATCGTTTTAGGGACGACCATCTGGGGCCCAGTAAGGCCCACTAAGCAAATTATTTGACAAAATATTGAAGTATAAATATATTTGGAATGCAAAACATGAGGTGCAAGTGTGCAAGAATAATTAATTTATTTTAATAAAAAAAGGAGCTTCGTTACTCCAAACATTTGAAATTTCCAATTTTCAAAATTTTGAGTGATATGTTTATTTAGAAAGCAACTCAAAATTATGATTGTTAATGCTAACACAGGTCTATATCTATATATATGTATATACCTGAGCCAATGATTTGCCCTTTGCTTGAGCAATCTCTTGCAACACCTTACTTGCCATGACTTGATCTGTACCCCATAGTGTTCCTTTAGCACCCAAAGGAGAGTAGGCGCACATTTGAATTCCCTTCTCTTTGCAAAATTCTCTTAGCTTCTTCTGTTGCCAAAGGGGATTTACCTCCACCTTCACAATTCACATGCATAATTAAAAGGACTTAATTGTCATTCGTTAATTAAAACTTAAGAAAAATAATTATAATTTCCAATTATAATATTTATATATACATTAACATGCAATGAATGTTTTGCTTCCTTTGGTTTACTGATAATTAATAGCGCTTTGTTAATACTTTCACCCTTTATTGATTAATCACTAATCAACGTTGAGTATTTTTTAATTTAACCAATAGGAAATTTTATTGACAAATTAATTACCTGATTGGCAGCCGGAGGGATTTTTGCGAAGGAGAGCAGAAGCTCCAACTTCTTGCAGGAGAAATTGCTCACACCGATTGACTTGGCGAGGCCGAGACGGTTGCACTCCTCCATCGCCTCCCAGACAGAGCGCATGTTGAATACCTCGATCTCATCCGTTGGGAAAGGCAGCTCGTACCGGCCGGGCTTTATGCTCACTGGCCAGTGTATTAGATATAGATCAACATATTCCATTTGGAGATTACTGAATAAAAAAACAAATTGTATGTAGTGTTAAAAAGGAATAGCTAGATGGATTTTTTTTTTCTTTATACAAAAACATTATATATATTATATATATGAGATAAATGTATTTCATTCAAGTAAATAACACTGTTTTGTTTTTTACCTCAAGGGGCCAACACGTCAGAAATAGAAGAAAGATACCGGAAATATAATTTTAAGGAAAAAAAATGGAATCCGCAAATAAAATATCTAGCATTTTAATATTAGTTTATTGTACAAAATAAAACATATATCTCACTGTACAAAATAAAAAAGGGAGACTTTCATATATACCACTCAAAAACTGTGAAATTACGTATTTACCATCCAAATTTCTATAATTACATATTTATCATCTAAAAATCTAAAAACTCACATATTTACCCAATTAATCAAAAAATGAGATTAATTAAGTTTAAGTTTATATAAAATATAATTAATAAGTAATTTAGTCTCTTCTCCTTCTTTGCTCCAATTTTTTGCACACAAATTTTCTTTCTGCCTTTTTTGACGTAACTTCTCATTTTCGCTTAAACTCTCTCCTTATCTCGTCTTTCCCACTTAAACTGAAAGAGAAGGAGCAACAAACTCCAATTTAAGAATTCCAACTCCCAACTTGATTATTTAAAAATAAGGTAAGCACTCTAACTTTTCTAACAAAATAACTCATACTAAATTCGACGATGATATCGCAGCCCTTTATCAAAGCAGTAACTAAGTTTAAGAATTTGTGTTTTGTTATTGGCTCAGTTTGAAATATTTGTTTTTAGTCTTTTATATTGGGTATAAAGGAGAATGACTCTAAGGAAAGAAAATATAGGGTGCTAAGTTAATCATTGATTAATTATGGTTTTAAAAAAATTAAACATAATAAATCTGAGTTTTTGATATATTTGATATATACTAAAGTTATATTAAGTAAATATGTGAGTTATTAGATTTTTAGATGGTAAATATGTAATTATAAAATTGTGGATGGTAAATATGTAATTTCATAGTTTTTGAGTGGTATATATGAAATTCTCCCAAATAAAAATCATAGTTTATTATGGTACGTACAACTATTGAGTGGTATATATGTTGAAACCTTTGCATTAGGTACTTTGTGTTTAACTTTAGGGGAGTGCTATACTAAGGGCTAATTTTCTAATTTTGAGAGCTCAAGAGAATTTTTTTTTCTAAATACCCATTTTACCCTTCCACCTTTCTCTTTGAGCCGTTAATTAAATAAACTAAAAAGGCAATAAGTTTAAAGGAAAGTTTCTTCCATCCACGATAAGAATCTGCCTCAAAAATCTTTCCCTTTCTTTCTGTGAT
The DNA here is from genome assembly GCA_033356055.1 of Carex pumila. NCBI lineage: Eukaryota > Viridiplantae > Streptophyta > Magnoliopsida > Poales > Cyperaceae > Carex > Carex pumila. Next base: position 182,923 of record JARJHM010000311.1, read on the forward strand.
TCTCTTTTTTTTTAATTGAAACCTGTGGGCATCTATTTAAATAAAGATAATGGTTACGAGTACATTACAAGTAGAAGACATATGCCCTCTAGAGTAAAAATACAAAATGCTAAATAGATGAAAATAAAAAGAAGCACTACTGAAATGATCCTATGAACTCTAAATAGTTGGAAATAAAAGACACGTTACTGAGATCATCCTATTTCAACAAGCTGACAATTGCAAGACCTGGAGTTGCAAAATATTTTTGAATCCGGTTTCCATCAAATTTATCCTCCTTTGCAAACTTTTCAAGCACATATTGGAAAATTTGATTCAATCAATGAAAGACAATTGATTCAATTGATTTCACACATTCACTCGGCTCTGATGCTTTTGTTGTATTTTTGTGCAATCCTAAAGAGAACTTACCCACAATAATTATTCTTTTTCCTGAAACTCCTTTAATATAAGTTAACAAGAAAGATTAATCTTATATAACCATGTTGGTGTATTACTGTTTTCTTTCAATAAAAAAAAATACACCTTTGAGAAATAATTGTGGTTATTATGCCACAGGCAATACAAATTATTGATGTATTACATAAAAACTAATACATCTTATATAAACCTGTTGGTGAAACAACATAAGAGTTCAATATCACAATAAAAAAGTGCAAATATTGCCTGAGCCTCACAATGACTTGTAGGATCATAAGTCAAGTATGATATAAATCTACTCCTTTTAAGAAAAGGAGCACCCTCCTATTCCTCCATTTGAGCCGTTCAAAATCGATCATACAGCTTCAATTACCTTTTTTCTTATATCAATATAATATATTAAAACAAATCAGATATAATTAAAGCCGTATGATCAATTTTGAACGGCTCGGATAGTACAAAACCTTGGAGGAGCTACAACTCCAATTTGACAAAACCAGGTCATTTAAAGGATGATGCTTTATTCCATGAATGATTTTGGATAGAATTTGGCTCACGAAAAATAATCTTTAGAGATGTATTTCTGACAAGTGCTGCTGGTAAGTAGTTTCAATTATTAGTACCGTGTTTCAGTAGTTTAACATATGACTGGTACCATGATAACTCATGATCCTATATGACTATGATCCTTGACTGGAACGATATTACTACCAGAATCTTACGTTGTGAAAGAAAAATTAATTTTGTGACAAATTAAAGCCTATTCAAATAAACTCAAATTAAAACCAACATCAAGTTAAAGCCAAAAGTACTATCATAATAGAAGCTATGAAATGATTCATTTCTATTCTTGGGTACACCTGAAGAACATTTCGAATTAAAAGAAGTTTGGAGGAGAAAGAAAACAAAAATCTAAAATCATGGAAGGGACAATAAACTGGGGTGCTGTTTTTTTCTCACGGAAGGAAGGAAACTTTCGTTGAAGTTATTTCCTTTATTAACTTATTTAATTAATGCCTAAGAGAGAAAAGGTGAAAGGCTAAAATGGGTATTTAGAAAAAAAATCCTCTTTAGCTCTCAAAATTAGAATAGAAGCCCTCAGTATAGCATTCCCCTTAACTTTAACTGAAATTATTAATGAAAAACAATTTACTCGCTAAAAGAGATACCTTAATTAAGACAGTACAATGTTTTAGTTGAAAAAAATAGAGAAAAAAAAAAAAAAAAAAAAAATACAGAGAGAAAAAGAAAAACCCAAACTCTTTACCGAAGTGTTGTGTGAAGTGCACCCATGACTCGATCCGGATGCGCATCACTGCACCAGAGCTTTGAGGTGATGAAGAGCTCATCACGGGACCCCACAAGACCCGTTGAGATAGCCCTAGCAATGGCTTCGCCGAGTGGCTTTTCAGACTGATAGAGAGCCGCAGTGTCAAAATGGCGGTAGCCTAGCTTGATTGCAGACAATATGGCTTCCTGCATTGTTTCAGACCCGGTGAAGGGGTAAACGGCCGTGCCCAAGCCGATTAGCGGCATGGCCTTGGGGCCGGAGAGCGTGTTTAGGTGCACTTCAGGGAAGGTTCCCATTCTCTTAGATGGAAATGGAGCTATGGGGCTGATCGAGTGGCTAGGATGTTTTATCTTTGATAGAACTTTGCGTTTCGGTCCCTTGATTTGGTGTATATTTGCACAACAAAAGGGCCCTCGTCGTGTCTCCGTGTCAGGGCGCGCATGTGCGCATGTGCGTGTAATTAATTAACTACAAAATTGCTGGCTTCGTTCACGTGACAATTAAGCAGTTATGTACGTAGGCTGAGACTTCAGAGGGCTGAAGCATGCAATAGTGTGAAAAAAATGTAATATATTACAGAGCTACTATTGCATCATTGTATTGTATTGGGTAGAGGTGTTTATGAGATCTTTTGGTTATTATTAAATATTGTTGTGGGGGTCAGGGGTGGGACTGCGAGGGGCTAATACAGAGAAATGGACGTCGTTGAAGGTCAAACTCGAGGAGAGATATAATTTTTTAATTTTCCTCCCTCCATTTATTTTACCCTAGATCTCTCTGGATCTTTCCTCTTCCACCGTCTTTCCTTTTTTTTTGTTTTTCCTCTTTCCTTCATCCTCTTCAATTTTCCTTTCCACTCTTAATCGCTACCTCGAAGCAGATCTGCCTACGTAAAACCTTCCCTTCTTCGCCTGAAACTTAGTCGTCCTTTTTCCCTGTCTGTTTTTCTTGAAGCTACCGGAGGCTCTCCTATTGACCCATAATTGCAGCACCAAAGGAAATGATTCTAATGGCGCAATTGACAGTGGAGCCGAACACGGGTCAGAGAATTGAGAGAGCACAATAGGCTTCTCTACAACGGTGTGTTTGAGCTTTATAGGTACATTTTTCTTCTTCTTATTTATAGAATTTACTTCTTCTTTTGTTTTTATTATTTCTTTCTCTCTATTACAAAAAATTGATGATTTTTTTTTTTTACTTTACATAGTAAATGCTCATAGCACCACCATAGCAGGAAAAATGTGCAACCTTCTGTCATATACTTTCTTTTGGGGGTACATCATTGGTGACATTAATTTGCAATTGAAGTACCCAATTAAAGTATTTGATGGTTTATATTGTGCCCACAGTTTGCATACCAATTGTTGCTAATTTAATATCCCAATTGATGATAATTGATACATCATTTACAGAACAGCCATTAGAACTTGGGAAATTTGCATCTTTCTTGCTTTTGTTTTTGTTAGTGATGTAATACCTTTTTACTACATGTTACTAAATTGATTAATGTTTCATGTATTTCTTTACTTATTTTTCTAATATGAATAAATTAAATCTCTGGATTAGGTTTCTATGGAATTTACCAGTGAGGTCCCAAACACTTGGGGTTGTTTTGTTTTCAATGATCTACAAAATTGAATTGTACAATCGTGCACTGTTATGGAAAATTGAATTGTACAATTGTGCACTGTAATCGACTATTTTTTTCTGAATATCTGCAATATCTATGTTTCAAGAGAACTTCACAAATCCCTTTAATAAACCAAATTACAGCTCAGACTTCAATAAGGGGTTGGCCACCCCCATGCTTCATCTCTGGTCACAGTTTTATATTCTTCAATTTGAGAAGTTCATTGAATTGACCAATCTGGACTGTAAGGTATATTATTAGGGTTTGTGACTTTGTAACTGATTATAATAGTTAATATGATTCTAGGGTTTAAGATTATGTAAATGTTCTGACATTTCGTTCATGGAATTAGAGCAGATAGTAAGCCAAACAAAGCAATGAATTAAGGAACAGCCCGTTGAGCAGATATACGCTGTAGATCTCAACATTAAGCTCATTCCCTTTGAATATCAAGATGTCATCATGAATTTGTTTTTTTCAATCTCATATGGCATCTTTTGATACTTGAAAGTGTTTTTTTTTTTCTATGCGAAGGTTCACTTTTGAAGATGTATCTGCACATAATCAAGCGAAAGACTGGACAAAGCATCGATGTGGTCCTGCTTTGAGTTCCATGCACTTTCACTTTTTATAAGTTTCCATTCAACAACTTGGTTTATTAAAGGGAATTGAATGCCAAACCGAGGTCCAAATTACCTTCAATTGTGATAAATTCTCCCAAATCAATGATCGCTATCGCCATGAGGTACTGAAATCTTCTCCCAAATTTTATGATGCCTATTTAATTATGGTCATTTTTATCACCTCTTCACAACCTATTTGTTGATCTTTTGGCAATTTTTTATTAACTTACCTCTTTCAACAATTTGTACCTATCTCAATGATTTAATCAAGAGGATGTGAAAATTTGTTCATGCAATCTTTTCACTTCCAAATTTTTTCAAGCATAAGTAGATGAGTAAAAGCTGTCAATTTATGATTTCTAAATTTTGGGGATTTACAATCCAAAATGGCTTTGCTGCCATTAGTAGGCTCATATTTGTTAACATTGTCAAATAAAATATTTCCGGTGGTGTGTGCAAAAGTCAGACAAAGGGGATCAGAGAATAGTAGGGATAAAGGAAGAGAATCGTGAAGGAAGACATGATTATTGTTGATGTTTTGGTGCAATCCAGAGGTAGACTACCTGAGTGTCAGGTAATAAAATTAGTGTGTAAAAGAAAAATTTTGAGACAGTACTTTTAAGCTTTTGTTATTGTTTACATAAAGTACCTACCTTCTTAAGGAAAGAAGCAATTAGCAATTGGAAATTTACTATGAAGTGGCAAAGGACTATCACTTTGTCCTTATTTTACAGCAACAACCTTCAGCAAACTCCAAATTGGGTTCCTAATTGTCACTTCATATTTAGAACGCGTTATGTTTAGGGAAGTTCATTATGATCAGTTCCATAAACATTAATTAGCACCATTGCGTTGATGTTTAGGCATTATAACTTTCGATTGAAATATTCATATCATGTTTAACAAGTTAAATGATTTATTTTGTTCATTACTGCAGAAAGTATCGGATGCACACGGGGCTGCAAAAGATGGTGCATATGTGACACATGCAATGTTCCCCAAACAATAATGGTCCTGTTTCTTAGCTACTTTTACTGGTACTTCAATCTTTTTAATTTTCTATGCTTCTTTTATTGTAGATTTGATATATGAGTCATGCCATTAAGCTTTAATATTGGTCATTCTTAGTGCCATATTTTATTCTCAATGCTGCAATTTAAAAACACAAGAGTTTTTGTTATTTTCTTCTTTAAAACTACAACTAAGTTTGTTCAAATCCAACCTACCAGCCAAATAATAAATGCTACTCAACTTGGCCTCATACTGTTGTGTTGATTCTAGGTCTAATGATATCTTATCAAAATATCGGTGAGAAGTTTGAAAGGTCTTCAAATTGGTGAGTTGACTGGTAGCTGATTAACATTATGATAAGCGAAGAACTGTAAAATTCTCATTTTGTTTAACAAAAATAAAAATTAAATTTGGTTAACAATCAGGGTGGCATTATTTTCATTAAAACCAAAATTAGGCAGGTATAAATCGACCAAGCAACCAAGGCAGTACATTCTCATCTGGGTGGCCTCAACCTATTTGAGTCACGTTGACACCATAATTATGTTACCACTGTCAAATTAGTACAACTAATCAACAGAAGCTGAAAATAAAAATAGTCTGACAAAGTGATCGTTGGGTACACTTCAACCTGTTTTATCGGTACTTAGGCCTCACCAGAAATCTGGTATATTCCTTTCCTTTTCCAATGAAACAATTTGGATGGAGGTTTAGTGACTTTGTAAATATTGTTTCCAATTCAATTTAAGCCCCTCTGATCAGTGTTTTTGAATACTAAAAGGGTTAATGGGTTTCTTTTCAGATGGGGGTCAGGTAGCCCGTTTGGTGTTTGCTCATTTCTGGGTCACTGATTCATGCCTGTTACAGTTAAAGCTATTGAATATAGAGCTCCATTTAAGGTGCTCAGCCTTGCAGGTTCAGTTGCCAATGCTCTTCAAATTTAAAGTGAAATTTTGGAAGCAAACCTTGAAAGCTAGCGGCATATGTGACATTTTATGAGGCCGGAGTCTGTTAGAATGAAGACTGTTTATTTAGATTGGGTCAGTCTTTTCATTCACTATACATTTTTTTTAAATCAAACATCAGTTAAATAAAATAACATATAAATATTCTCTTTCACACCAAAAAAATCACACTACTTGGTTTAACTTATCCTTGCAGCTCCGGGCAACAATCAAAGCCTCCAGCAACAACTGACAAAAAAGATTTAAGGAAGCAGCTCTTCTCGGAACAATCATAACAAAAAAAAAACACGATCAAGGTAAAAAGTTCCCGCATCTAACACAAACTTCAATACCAAGATAATTTCCAAAAAAAATGGACAAATTCTCAGGTGGTTCACAGTTGATATTCGTAAAATTTCTTTATAGTAAATTATTACCTGCAGTCCACTACATTAAAAAAATTACATCTAGACACATGAGTTTTGCAAATCATAAGTTACAGAAATCACGTACCTGTTGAAATTCACTTTCCTTGCACAATACATCCATAATAGTGCCACAAAACTCAGGTTTAGTTCACTGTCGAGGGTTAATTAACTTAGTTAGCTAATTGAGGTTCAGTTGGCTGACTGCTACCAAACAGAACATGAAATCATATAGTAACTGGTATAATGGATATAACAACTTTTGTATTGACAATTTGCTCTATAATTAGAGTTCAGGAAAGAGATTTCAAGTACATAAGCTCAGGTACCTGCAATCAATATGTCATCTTTTAAAGTTATCCATGACGACCACTGCACATGCTAACTAAATTGCATCAGCTGCTAATGTAAGCATATATAATCACTGCACATGCTAACTAATTGCGAAAAAAAATTTGACTGGCAGGAATTGGATTTACTTATTTGCTTTAATAGTTTGATATGCAAGAGTGTGTATGGTGAGACTTGGGGGAAGAAATGGGAATCTGCCACAAGAACTAACTGGATGAATTCACGTCCTAAATCCCCCTTGAAGAAATACGATCTGTGTGTTTGTGTGACAGGAGGTATATTATATAACTCTTAGCCTTTTCATTTTCAACATCTTTTAGTTATTTCCAATTATGTTTGCTGACCTCACAATAGTAAGTCAAGCCTTAGATACTGGTTGAATCCTATCTGAGTTTAAACCCCACTTTTTTGCTTGTCTTTCTTGGTTTTTGTGTGTGTTGTATTTCACAACCTAACAGCCATTGGTGTTGTTCCAGTCAGGGTACAATAATGGTCTGTCACTGACATGTCTCGGCATTGAATGAAATTGCAACCTGACAAGATCCTATTCCAATAGGAGTTTGGGTAATAAATTATTATTTATTTTATTTACTTTTCTTTGTTATGACTTATGACTTGTGAGGTTTCAAAGGCAGTTAAGAGTAATTGAGCTCAAGAATCATCTGCAGGTTCCAATTGCTATTTTCATGGTATCTTTTATATGTGAGCTCACTGGAAGTCTGATGCTTCAACTTCTGGTATGTTATTTACTATGTTATTGGTATTTCAATATTAATGATCAAATTACTTTTACCAAACTATACCTCTAACATTTTTTTAGTGCCTATGCAGACAATGGTGCTGCTTCATTTGTTGTTGACCAAAGCACAGACCACACTGAGTCACATGTTAATATGTTGGAGAAAACACTTGGAACCATTATGATAAACAATGTAAAAAAAAAAAAAGTGTTTAGAATTTAATGTTTACTTATCTTACATAGACAACAATTTTATACTATATTTCTGAATGTACGCTAATATTTTCAGTTGTACTGGTTTTTCTATGCCTTTGCATTATCATTTGAACCTTCAACATTGCTTTTCTTCTATATACTCTCATATCCTGTTCCCCACTTCACTAACATTCCAGCATTCATTCCTGCCTCGATCCATCCGATGAAGTTGAACACTTTCTCAATTGTGAGCGGAGAAAGACTCTTATCCCTTGATTATTAACACCCGGTGCAATTGAATTGGAAGATTTGCTTTGCCCAGGCTTATTTATATATAAGTCGTACCACTCATTCCCGAGCAACCTACGGCACATACCCATATAGAGAAGAATGCAGAGGAGAAGTAGAGACATGACAGCTAATTGGAAAGGGTCACCCCAGAGCAAAACAAAAAAGCAGAAGTGGGCATAAAGAAAGCATAGACCAGTATTACTAACTAGTGGGAAGCCTTGTTTTCTATAGTCAAATAAGAGTAGGGTTTAGTATTAATCTAAAGGCTTTACCTGGGGCTTCTTTCTTGTACAGAAGGGGGTCTTTTCATGGATTTGAATAGGCGACATAGGGAATGGGCTAGGTCGGTTAGTAAACATAGGACTACTCAACATAGGCAACATAGGACAGTTAGAACAGTAGGCAAAGTAGACTGAAACTAGCGCCGGAGAGTAAGAGCTTGGGATAGCACAGTTAGTAAAACAAGTCACCTGGGTCGTCGGGTAAAGCAGATAAACTACCTGGTATTGGCTTTGCTTCTTTCTATAGTGAAGTAGTAGGCATTGGGAGTAGATGGCGGATTAGGTCAAGTCTCAGGAAACTAGATATCATATGGCAAGGAGTTGATTGTGACTAGAGTAAACATAGGGTTAGGACTAAGCAAAGGAGAAGTAAAGAGTTTCAGTCAGAGTAGTAGTTTCAGCTAGGGAAAGTATATCTTTGATTGTTATAGGGCATTACCTGGTCTTGTACAGAACTGAATGATGTGACCAGTTAGGATGAAGAGCACTGGGAATCGGATAAATAGATCGGGGAATAAGTGTAGTTGATCAAAGCTCTGACTTCAATGCGGAGACAGCGTCTTTGTCCGCTTTCCCTTGTTCAATTTCCTTAAAATATGAAAAAAATCATTCCTTATTCATTCCTACTGACTTCACACGCCTACTTTCCGTGAGTTCCCTAGCTGCTTCCAGGCTTTGCATTCCCATTTCGTAGTTATTTCTGGTCAATACATGAATGACTGTCATAACTGCCTTTGATTATGATTGGGCAGGTGTTTAGTGAGAAGTGCGCGGTCAAGGAGAATCGGGTGCTCATCTACGGGCTTCCACTACTTCAACTACTGCTGGGTATACAATACCTTGAGGAGCTTACAAAGAAGACAAAAGTACGATTAGTGGGCGCTGACAGTTCTTTTATATACAATTTGTATATAGTTTTGCCTCTACTCAAATGCCACCGCCGAAGCAAAGCGAGGCTCATTGCTAGTTTAATTAATAATTGGAAAATTCAATATTAATTAATGGGCATGTTTCCATTAAGCTATTAATAAACAGATTCAAGCATTTCAACTTGATTAAAAGTTGCTTAATGGAATGTAATTAAGGTGCTGTAAGAGATTGCCCAAGCACCTTTGTTTTTCAGAAATGAAGAATTTCATGTGTATCTTTCAAAAATCTCAAAATTATATTTACTCTATAAAATATTATATTTATCCTTCTAAATTTTAAAACTCATTTACTCAATTGGAAATTTCATACATCTCTCTCAAAAACCTCAAAATTATGTCACTACAAGAATGAACTAATATCTTTGAGGGTATCATCGTGGATACTCCTGTTGATAATACGATCCAAAATAACATGTTTATGTCGGTATACCCTTGCAAATAGTCACTTTTTACCCTCGCAGATACTATCCCATTTGCATATTCCTCTCTATAAATTTCATAGTATTATATTAATCCTTCTAAATTTAGAAAACATACAAATATACTCAATTTATTGACTCTCCTATTAAAACTCATTTTAAATTTATGATGTATCCATTTTAACCTTTATTAAAGTAAATAAAAGAAATGTACATATATAAGATAAATATTTAGTATTCTAATTGATCAATTTTTAGAGAAAATTGATTATTTTCTTACTAGTGAAATATACACAAGCATATACTTAAATGCCATAGTGTATGCGTATGTCTCACAAGTAGATCAATGAACTATTTGTCATCGAAAATAGATTAGTTAATCAACATAAAAATTTTCTTACGCGTACTACATATTTTCTAATAAATTGTATAATGGGTCATGTATAAATTTAAAACGAGTTTTTAATAGAAAAATCAATAAATTGGATAAATTTGTGAGTGTTTTAAAATTATAAGGGTAAATATAATATTATGAATTTTAGAGAGAGAAATACGTAATGTTAAGATTTTTGAGGGCTATACATAAAATCCTCCTAAAATATGTATAACATATTTAAGTGAAATAATTAATTTTTTTACTTGTGTGATGCATATATAAATATATACTTAAATATCACTGAGTATAGTATGTATGCGTCAGAATCATTTATCTTTAAAAATCTATATACCATTATCTAAATGACATATTTTTTTCTTAGATAGATTATACATTTTAATTTTTTAATAAAGGCTAAACCGGGTATTATACAAATTTAAAATGAATTTTAATAAAAAAAAGTCAATAAATTGAGTAAATTTGTAAGTTTTTGAAATTTAGAAGGGTAAATATAAATTATGAATTTTAAGAAGAGAAATATGTAGTTTTGAAAATTTTAAGAAATTTACCTAAAATTATCCTTTAAAAAATTCTACTCATCCACATTGAAGTTGATAAATCATAAATATTTAAAAAGGAGATGAAACAAATAACCAATCTCGACACCATTTTCATGAATAAAATCTTAACTTGTATGGAGATAAATGTTCGTTTAGAGTAACACTAAGCACTTAATTTCTTGAATTCTTATAAATTATACAGATAAGATTACAGCAAAATGCTAGACTAGCTAGCAAAATATAGTAAAAAAAAGGAAGACAAAGTGTACTAGGTACAACATCAATTGGTCGACACAACTATGGAAGACAACAAAAAATTTAAGGAAACAAAAGCTCAATTAAAACCTCAATACGGCTTTGTAAGATCACTGATAGATAATTAATTTTAATAATACATTCAACATTTGGTCTTGGAGAGTTAATGGAGAGTGAATAAAAGGGGAGAGTTGAGTAAGGAATCACAAGTGAATAAAATATATTCATCATGAATCACAAGTGAATTTAATATAAAGAATTAGTGGTGGCATCTCTTATAGATCATAGTTTCTATAACTTAAATGATTTTGTTTATTCCAATTGATATCTGTTAAAAAAATATATATCATATCTGTACCAACCACCAATCCATATGGCTATAGTAAGTACCATTGTTTATGTACCAGTACTGGGGTTTTTGCACATTTTGACTAATTTTTAGCTAAAACTGGATGCTATAAGCTAGCCTTATAAAAGAGATACGCTTTTCATTTATATTATTTGTTATTCTTTTTTAATCCATGCATCACAATGTTGAAAAGTTTCAAGATAATGGATGTGTCTATATATGTTTACTGTATGTTTTCAACTGATGTTTTTTTGCTGTTGTTTTTTGTATGTTTTCAGCTGATGTATGCATCACAATTTTAGGTTTTTGCCTCCTTTATTGTATATATTTTTTTTAAAAGATATCAATTGTACTTACTGTAAGATATGATATGTTTGGTACATAAATAATGGTACTTACTGTAGCCATATGGAATGGTGGTTGGTACAGATATAATATTTTAAAAAAAAAAAGATATCAATTGGAATAAACAAAATCATTTAAGTCATAAAAACTATGATCTGTAAGAGATGCCATCACTAATTCTTTATATTAAATTCACTTGTGTGTGATTCATGATGAATATATTTTATTCACTTGTGATTCCTTACTCAAATCTCCCCATTTCTTCACTCTCCATTAACTCTTCAAGACCAAATGTTGTATGTATTATTAAAATTAATTATCTATCAGTGATCTTGCAAGCCATATTGAGGTTTTAATTGAGCTTCTTTTTCCTTTAAATTTTTTGTTGTCATCCATAGTTGTTTCGACCAATTGCTATTGTACTTGGTACACTTGCTCTTCTTTTTCTACTATATTTTGCTAGCTAGTCTAGCATTTTGCTGTAATCTTGTCTGCAAAATTTATAAGAATTGAAGAAAAAAATTTTGAGTGAAAAGAATTCAAGAAATTGAGTGCTTAGTGTTACTCTGAACCAACATTTATCTCCGTACTAGTTAAGATTTATTCATAAAAATGGTGTCGAGATTGATTATTTGTTTCATCTCCTTTATAAATAGTACATGTATGATGCGGATCAAAGTAAAAATATAAAATACATATTATATTTATCAATAGGCAATACAGCTGGTACAATTCCCAGTTTTTTTTAAAAAGGGGCATGCATAGCTTGAGCCGTGCTGAGCAAAAATGGTTACCGAAATTATAATTTTTTTCTTTTCTGTAAGGTAACATTCTTTGTTAATTTTTTTCCTTTATTAACTTTTATATTAATCATGACATAATTAATTGTGATAGATAAGGAAGAGAGAATACAATGACAAAATTGGTATTTAAAGATAAAACTTTTTCTTAGCTCTCAAAATCTCAAATAATTCCCTCAGAATAGCACTTAACATACATAATGCATCATAAATTAAACAAGCGGCAGTCAAAAGGATGAATACTTGAGAAGAAGGCATTGGTGAAATATTTCCAAACTTATTTGCGGTGCAATTTTTTGTTTTTTTAGTAAATGTTAGAGGTCAAGTTTCCCAATTACTTAAAACTCTTGTAATACAACAAATGATTTCTCCTATTTGGATTTTGAACTCATGACCTCCCATATAAAGACCCTGTGTCTTTGCTACTAAACCAAATGCTAGTTCTTTATTTTGCAGTGCAATTGTGTCAGCTTTATCTGAGATGGATATGCGAGAAAGCTTATTGTGTGGGTGAAGAAGAGCTTCATGAGAAAAAGATGAAACAGAATACGTACATATTAAACAGGGAATTGAGCGTTGATGAAAGAGAGTAAAAAAAGAGAGGAAATAATCAAGAGTAGAATTAAGTTTACAAAGTTCTTTGTGAGCTTAATTAATTCTAAAACCTATCTAAATGATTTTAAATGATAAATTCGAAATATTGAAACTGATCTAATTCGCAAGAATGTATTTGTATGTCAAATTTATAAAATTGCAACTTATTTTAATATAAAGTCAAGTGCTAAAAAATAATAAAAAATGAACACATTAAAATTGACTTATAAATTTTCTTTATTTAATTGCTTGATTTTATACTAAATTAAGTTGAAAATTTATAAATTTGATATGAAAATACATTTCTTAAAAAGTAAATTGGTTTAAAAAATATAAATATTTAAAATTATTTTCACAGATTTTAGAGTTGAAGTCACCAAAATACTTGTGAGCTCAAAACATTCTAGCTCAATAATGAAATGCCCAATCACAGCGCAAGGGAATCAAGAACAAAATTTATTACTATATTTTCAAGCGATGGGCCCTGCAAGGCCCATGAAGAGCTTCGGATGGTGAAAATTTTACCTGGTTTTTAATTAAAGAATATAAGAACAAAAAAATAATTAGCATTATGTGTGTGTGTATGAAATTTCAATTTCGAATGAAGAGCTTGGGATGGTGAAAAGATAGGTGGTTTTTAATAAGGAATGAAGAAGAATAAATAATTGACATTTATGTTTGTATATATGAAACTTGGAATGATCTCATCTTAGTGCACAATGTTACACGAAGCATCGTGTTCCATTTCATCTAAGATTGTTGTGTGGGCCAGGATGGATTTTTGTAGGCCCATCAGCCTTTCATCGTGGATCCCCCACTGGGCCACTGGCCACTGTACCATCCATAAAGGGAAAGAAAGTTTTCTAAAACACTACTAAATGCAAATACAAGTTGCTCCATGATGGAAACTAAGAGAACATCAAAAACAGTAAATGATTTATACCGGATTTGATATTTTTTTGCTTTCCTGAAAGAATTCTGAATCTTGGCTCTGAATGATGCAACATTTACATTTGTTCTGTAATGATGTTTGTATGTGGTCCAGTTGTAAGATTGTTACGGTTTCAATAAAAATTGGTGGTCATACCGAGTGTCTTCCAAAAAAATATGCCTCATAATTATATAAAGGAATAATACAACGTTCAATACATAATTTACATACAGAAATTAAATGCTCATGAGCATTATACATGAATTTTATGCATTTATGCATTGGCTTTTTTAACCCTTCCCGTGAGATAATTAGTAACTTGAATTAATAATTTATTAAATAAATCCTCCAACATATTTTTGTATTTGTTCATGCAACTAGTTTGGTTGTCAGGTTCACAACACACAAACACAAAGGACAGTGTGATTGTATGTTTTTTTCCTACGGTATATTCGTAGAATATTACATATTTATATTTATATATTTATTAGCAAAGAAAGATGCGTGCACTCCTTTGTAGATAAAGTGATAAACACCTACCCTAGTAGGCACCACTTCCTCCCCTTTCACACATGTACACGTCAGCCTCTCTTCAAAAGTTCATCAAATAAAGCAACTGCATTTCCTTGCACACTATCAATCGTAACCGTAATCCTGTAAAAAAAGGTTTCAATTATCTCTCTCTCTCTCTCTCTCTCTCTCAGTGGTTGAGTGGAGTCGTTCCAGTTGGCTCCTAATAACGGTTCACTCATTTGTCGTTTAATGTACGCTTTCCTTGTATAAATCTAACTTACCCCTCTCTTGCCTTCCTTGTCACTCACAACTCTCAAGTTAAGTTAAGGTTAACAGCCATGGCGCGAGTTCTCCTTCTTCTCTCACTCTTCTCTCTCTTGGTGTCTGTTGCCATTTCTGGTTTGACTAGAATTGAGCATTCTCTGAAGAGCGATGGATCCCTCGCTGTTCTAGTGATAGGCGATTGGGGCCGCAAAGGCAACTATAATCAATCTTTGGTTGCACAACAGGTACTCATAAATTAGACTCTTCTCTTGTGAAATTATTCTCACCAGATTATTAATTTATTAGCTCGGTTTTGCTTCTTATCATATAAATCTAGACAAATAAAATAGCAATCAATTTATGTTTTTTAGATGATTCCTTGAGCTTCGTCATCCTTCCTCTGTTTTTTAGATGATTAATTTTGATCAGGTTCAATTAATGCTAATCTATCAGCCCCAATTTGTCTTAAATGAAAGTAATAAATTAACTGTACTGAGTTTTATATGACATATCTTTTAGAATTTAGATGGATTCCGACGAGGATGAAGAAATCTTCAATTCTTTTTCCAAAAGCAATTAGTTGCACATTTTAATTTACTCAAAAATGAGTTGTACTTTAAGGGTATTTTTGGATTTTAAGATAAATAACAAATAAAATGATGATAAAATGGGGCCAAAGGATAAGATGAATTATAAAAAAAGATACACGGACAATTAATTATTGTTCATTACTTAGATGTATTGTTGGTTGGTCATAATAATTTCTCTAAGCTAAGTTTCTTTGAACTCTTTATCAATGCATTTGTTGGCATATTTTTTGCCAACCATCAAAAAAAAAAAGTTTCTTTGAACATGTGGCTTCCTCTAAGCCAAATTTTGTGAATAAATTAATAACGGTCAACAACGAATTAGAAGAATAGATTAATTCCTTTCGTTTCATACCACAGTGTGCCCATGTTGTATCAGTATGCTGTATGCAATGTGTGACATGTAGAAACTAATATTAACAACAAATTAATTTCTATGAATAAAAATGTAGATGGGGAAAGTTGGGAAGGAGCTAAATATTGATTTTGTTATTTCGACCGGTGACAATTTTTATGAGAACGGGTTAACTGGTGTCGACGACCCAGCTTTTGAGCAGTCATTTTCTGATATTTACACAGCAGAGAGCTTGCAAAAGCCATGGTATACTGGTAAGGTCTCATTACTTGTGATGCATTTTAATTTTTTTTTTTTTTCTGGAACTAAATTATTTTTTATAATTTTCTTGGCAGTTCTGGGAAACCATGATTATAGGGGTAATGTGATTGCACAGTTGAACCCTGCGCTACGAAAGATCGACAGTCGGTTCATCTGCATGAGATCATTCATAGTCAATGCTGGTGTGAAGAACTGTTTTAATTAGACTTTTCTTAATTTTGTTTTATAAAATTGAAAATTTGATGTATTAAATTAAATATATTTATCTTTCAGAAATTGTGGAATTCTTCTTTGTGGACACAACTCCATTTGTTATGAAGTACTGGACGAATCCAGAGGATTCTCGCTATGATTGGAGGGGGGTTGAGCCTCGCAAGAGCTATATTTCAAATCTCACGCAGGTATATCGATCATACAATTTTAAAAAACGAGAAAGCAAACCTAGCTATTCATGGATTAAACAGGGGATCTGTAAGCAATTATATATATAGATATATATATATATTTTTTTTTTGTTCTGTAAACAGGATTTGAAGTGTGCATTGCAAGAATCTAGTGCAAGGTGGAAGATTGTGGTGGGTCACCATTCCATAAGAAGCGTTAGTATACATGGTGATACTCCAGAGCTCTTGCAATATCTGCTTCCCGTGCTTCAAGTAATTAAATAAATATACTTGTAAATTATTATTAATTCCATATATATACTTACTTGTATTAATTGTATGGTCATGTGGTATATATTAATTTTGTCTTAATTCTCTTTTTCTTTTACAATATATATGGAGGAAAATGGTGTTGACTTTTATGTCAACGGGCATGACCATTGCCTGGAGCACATTAGCAGTACTAACAGGTAAATTTTAAGTTCCTAGCTTCCATCTCAGATTAATTAATTATATATAAATATAAATATATATATATATATATATATATATATATATATAATATTGAACTAATTACCTAACACAACTCATCTCATTACTGTTATTGTATGTAATGGTACCAAATTAAAGCCCATTGCAATACTTCACCAGTGGAGGGGGCTCAAAGGCATGGAGGGGCGCATACATACCTAACACCGACAAATTGCGATTCTTCTATGATGGCCAAGGTTTCATGTCTCTCAAGTTAACCAAATCCGATGCCGACATTGCATTTTATGATGTTTCCGGTCAGCAATTGCACAAATGGAGCATGGCCAAGATTAACCAAGGTCTTCTCTCAAGCAATGCAGCTGCTATGTAAACTGAGAGACGACGTCTGTAGCGACAAAATAAACAGAATATATTGTATAATTAGGCTATTGCATTATTGGCATGGGTAGTTGAATTTGTAGTATATCCAGATCCCTTTGGTTATTGTAATTGGGTTTAGAGAGATTAAATATTATAAAATGGATTTTATTTTCCCCTCCCATTTTATCCTATCCAAAGAACCAAAGCCTTGCTCGAGATATATTCTTTTATCACTGTCATCATCATCTCTACCATATTGAGAATTATTTATCTATAGAAAATATGTTAAAAAAAAAACGAGAAACAGGAAACGTATCAGTAAAATTTTATGAATAGAATAATCGGTAAGAATTTTACTAATTCAAATTAGTTTGGATCATCGGTACAATTATTACCGATCCAAATCACTTTTTTTTCTCTATTAAAATATACAAAGTTTTTTTAAAAATATATAGAGTACATTAAAAAATTTAATGTAATAGAAGAATTATATCTATTTTCTTAAAACCTTTTATATTTTACTATAAAAAAACTAAAGACAAAAGAATAAATGGTTTGAATCAGTGGAATTCTACTGATCTAAACGAGAGATTTCATATTTAGCTCATCAAATTTATATCTCTCTCTTCTTCTTTTTTATATTTTCTATAGACAAAAAATTCTCTCCAACTGCAACGTCTATGAGCCAAATATAAACTTTACTTGTAGTATATGGCATTCGATTAGATGCTAACTTAGTTGTATATATTATTCCACTTATGAACTATATATAGTTGTGATAATTTTTTTCCTATTGTAATATGCAAAAAATATATTATAATTATAATTACATATCTTAGTCGTATATAATTTGTGTGCATTTTACTTATCCCTAATCTAACTTTAAAAAAATATATTTAATGTATTAATTTGATCTTGTTAATTTAATTAGCATTAAAATAGCACAATTAATATTAAAAGTGAGGTGTAACAAATAACTTATTTTGATAGATCATATTTTATGGGAATCAAATTCGTTACTATTCCAAATAACAACACTTTTTCTCCCCCTCTCTCTATCTATCTCGTTTTTTTAGAGAGAGAGAGAGAGAGGAGAGGAGAGATATAGGGGGGGAGAAAAAATAGATGTTGTTACTACGAATTGTTATTTCATTTGGAATAATATCAAATTTGGTTTTCATTTTATGAAGAATACAGATTAACACTTATTGAACAAGTCGTTTATCTTCAATCTTGAAAAGAAGTACTCTATTAATCAATGTTGTATTTTGAACAATATTACATAAAATTAGACAGGAGGAAAAAAAAAAAAAAGAATCAAAGAGAGACATAATTATTATTTTTTGGTGTAAATCTGCATCAACCGTTAGGAAAATGAAATTGCAAATTTTCTCGTGGAAAATCAACACGAATCATAAAATACACATATTTTGAATCTTGTGATTTATGATTGACGTGTTGTGTAGTGTGCACTTTATCACTAAAATTTTTTTTTTCATAGAAAATATTTAAATAGAAAGAGATAAACAGAAAGAGTACCAACATATTTTCATGAGTAGAAGGAATAGTAGGAATTCTATCAATCCAAAGTTTGGATTAGTTGAAAGTAGATCCTACCGATCCAAACTAGTTTTTCTTTATTTTTTTATTTCTCTATTAAAGTATTAAAAATATATAGAAAAATAGAGAGAGTCCTTCTAGTATATCTAATTTCTAAGATACTATATTTGTTTTAAAAAATATTTTACTAATCTAAAATTTTAAATCAGTAAAATTCCTACTGATTCTTCTTTCCAAGAAAATTTATTGGTACTTTTTCTGTTTCTCTCCTTTTTTTTAATATTCTCTATAGACAAATATTCTCACTATATCTATAGTTCATCTTAATGTAATTACTATTTAGTTAAATAATGTAATTATTCATTTAATTTGAATAATTCTTGATCTAACACGGGACCATATAATTTAATAATGAAGAAGTTAAGAATTAATTGAAAATTTTAATAATAAAGATGTCTTGACCGATTATTTAACAACATATTTAAACCAACGATAACCAACCGGGTTTACTGATTTAGATTATCTGTGATTTTTTTTTTCCTCTTTGCTGCGTGAATACCTCAATAAGTGATTCTTATCTCTATCAGAATCTCCTAACAGAAGATTTCATTTATATATTTGTTTTAGAAATAATTCAGGGGGGAATCTGTCATGTTAGATATGCTACTGTTTTTCAATATTCAACAATCGGGCAAATAAAAAACTCGGTTTACAAAGAAGTTTGATTATCTTAGTAATTCGGAAATCATAATTGTTTATTTACAATGATTGTTCAATCGGATTAAAAAAAATATATACATATTTTTAATATTTTCCTCTCGTCATCATTGTTTTCAAATTTTATTTGAACGAGTCTCTGTTTTCATCATTTTTTTTTTTTGTTGAGAAAACAGGGCTGAAAATGTCAAATGAATAGGAGTTGGAGATTGAAGAAATGGAGGTAAAAAGAAGATAAAATTATATTATTATAGCATCATTATCAGCGAAAAAGTGATTAAATTGAAAACTATATCATATTATTATTTATACTACAACAAAAACTGAAATGAATATGAGATAATATATAACAACTTTTATTTGAAGCAGTAAAGTCAAAGCTGGTTGGAGTAATTTCAGATTCGAATAATTATTATCCGCATCTGTATCCGCCATCTTTTCACTATATGCAAAAAATATCCATATCCGTTTAATCCGAATTCAGATAATCTCCAAATACGGAGCGAATACGGAGCATAGTATCCGTATCCATTATTAGAAGCGGAGAAGAGTAGGGGTGTCAATGGGTACGGTATAGGTTGGGTGGAGACATTTTCATACCCATACCCATTAAAAATTGATCTTATCCTACCCTACCCTTACCCGTTAATATTATCGGGTAACCAAACGGTAGCGGGTGAATAATGTATAATACTAGTATAATAATTAGTATTATTATATTTTACAAATTAAACATCAAAAACTCATTCATTTTAACACACATATAAGCATTTCTAATAAAAAATATAATAAATGTGCAACCAGTTCCAACTAAATTATTTTTTATAAAGAATAAAAATTCAAAAACATAAATATACATTTAAGTGGGCTAGAAATTAAATTAAATATATATTTAAATGGGTTGGAAATTGAATTGAATATATATTTGGATTTTATAATTACCCTATAGGGTAACGGGTACGAAATAGTCATTTTCCATATCCTTACCCATTTATTTAACAAAAAAAAATTCTTACCCATATCCATACCCAATAAGCTAACGAAAAAAAAATCTTACCTATATCTGCCTTATCGAATACGATACGGGTAGGATAAACGGCTAAAAAGATACCATTAATACCTCTAGAGAAGAGCTACACTCTCATGAAATGAATCCATCGCACCGATAGAAAATGACACTTGGATTTGGATAATTTAATTTACAATAGACTGGCTTTTTTAATTAAAAAGAACAATAGTCAAGCTTTTATAAAATAATAATAATAATAATAATAATAATAATAATAATAATAATAATAATAAAATGAACCTCATACTTTTTAAAATTTCAATAGGACTCAAAACCAATTCGTAGTAAAATATTTTTGCGTATTTGGAATGTTACAAGAACTAAATGGTACATATCTTTTGAGCTGTAGAAATAGTTGAAAAATATTTTTTAAAGCTTACCATTTTAGTTATTTCATTCGATACATTCATCGTGCCCATCCTTCAAAAAAGAAAGATAATCATTTACGAAAAAAAAATAAAGAACGGCATATTTGTGGTAAAATAAATGTTTTTATCCTGTGTTTTTCGTATTGCCGGAAAAAATAAGTATGTATATTATGAGAAGGGTTTAAATGTCCCATTGTTTTAATGCTTCAATCATATTTCACATTATTATTTATGATTCTAAAGTTCAAACAGATGATCTAGATCAGTCAACATGATAAAATTTGGTCTCCAAGTATATTTTAATGTTGATATTATGTTGAGTAATTCAAATTGACTGTTTGAACTTTACAATATGAGATAATGATGTGAGATATGATTGGAATATGAAAATAATAGAGCATTTGAGCCCTCCTTTTATCTTATATGTTATCTTTTTTCAAAAAATTTATTTCTAGCATTTTGAAAAAAAAAAAACAACAAAAAAACCATATTTTCTAGGGAATATTCGACTTCTACCATAGCTGTAGAACACCAATGCGGCCTCAAATATTGAGGTCCGTACTATGCCAATGTGACTCCATATTGGAATCCACACTGGTATTCTGCGACCCTATTCAATTTTTTCTTCAAACTTTTTAAATCAATGAAATTTGTGCTTTAGAAATTGAACAACCCAATTTTTTTTTTCTGATTTGGATATTTTAAAACTTTTAAATTGTGCCCACATTAAAATATTTCTGATTTGGTTTGATTAAAAAAATTGAATAGAGACACAGAATGTCAGTGTGGACTCTAATCTGGAGTCGCATTGGTACAGTGCAGAACTCAATATTTGAGATCACATCAGAATAGTACGGGAAATGAAATTGCCGAGAAAAAAGAGTTTTTAGTTTATTTTTTTTGAACAAATGCTAGAGAGAAAAATTTCGGTATCCTTTTATATTATATGTTATCCTTGGCGTGGCAGGCGAAATTAGGATAGTGTATGTATAATTTCCCATTTGACCCCTTTTGAGATAAACGAGTAGAGCAAGAGCAACTGAAAGAAAGAGATAGCACGCACCTGATCTGATTGGTTAACAATTCAATTCAATTCATTGTCATCCCACATGCCACCTGATTGGTTAACAATCTGGCAAACTGTTCCTTGGCTGCTTATCAATTATCATATTCATGGGCAGAGGCCTCGGGACCGGATTGGTATTGGATAAGCCTTTAAATCTTCCATGTTACTCAAATCCAGCAGCTGCACCGCCGGGAAACATGGGGTTTCGGGTTGGAACCGAATCCTCTATCTTTCTGGGGGCAGAAAATTTATGTCCCTATAGTCACTGTCAGTGAGTCCGGAGTGAGTTTCCAGTGCCAAATTTTTCATATTAACAGTGCTTAGGCTCTATCCGACAATGACTGTAGGGACAATAAATTTCTCAGAGGAGATCTTAACTGTTAATTTCAAATCACGGTCTAAAATATAATTTAAGTTTGTATTAATAAAAATTGATCTGAATGTCTGATCTATAAAGAATGACACAAACATTGTTTTATTTGAGTTGCTTTTACCTGACAACTCGAATATTTTATCTAAACTAACAATAGTTATTTTTTTATCCTTCATATATTTTCAGATTCTTGTAGTTAATGCTAGAACCTTAAAACTGTTTTTTAATTCTAGCTCTTGGGGCAGAAATAGTTGGTTTAAAATGGAAATTTTCGCCATCTTATATATTACTTCAAACAAAATATTTTAATTAACTAGAAGTTCAAAGTAGAATTAAAATGTTAATACTCAAATTTAGGGGGCGGACTCAAGTGAAGAAAATAGAGGTAAACTGATTTCTATTTTTTGTTTTTTGTTTTTTGTTTTTTTTTTGTATTTAGATATGATTTTATGTATAATTTAAAATAAAATTATGTTACAATATTGTAAAATTGATTCTCATTTTTCATAAAAGATTGTTACAGGATTAATTGTAATTATTTCTAAGTCTCACTCTGTCTGCTTGTGCTCAAATCCAAATTCTCCCTGACGGTGGTAAGGTGGTTATTATCTTATTGCCTTATTTGTCAGTTGTCAAATTTTTTTTTTTTATTATAATCCTGTGGGAGAAGAGGGGGTGGTAACAGTGGCTTTTCCGGTAGACCTGACCTGGGGGTGGTTATTATCATTTATCATTTATCAATTATCAGCGAGGTGAATGGCTCATTTGCCATTCTACCCTCTAAGAGAAACAATCGAATGGATATTTATTTTATTTGGATGGACGGATATCGGTTCGGTGCCACATGTTTTTCGAAAACTGCTCTCTTTTGGTTCGTTATTATAAAAAAAATCGGCAGAGGCCTTGGGACAATAAGACCTTCATGTTGCATGTGAAGTTGTTACATTATTGTGACTTTTGGTTCGTTATTGTGACTTGTGACCTTCATGTTTCATTCAAGCTCACCCACCACTCCACCAGGCCACCACCAACTTTTTGCATCATGTACGAACGAACCCTTACTCTGTTATTCTGCATAATTAATATTGACACGATGACACCTATGAGGTGGTGATGTTCCTCCACAAATTTCATTAAATAAATTTGGGACAATTTTTCCAGACGGCTGTTTACAGGCCTATGTTATTAATTTTAAATTTCCTAACAATTACCATGCATTTAATTACTTCCAGATATATTTAACTCCAACAATATTAATCCATCATACAATTAATATATTGACAAATTCTTTCTAACCAAGTTACGAACCAATAAATTTAAATTATATTTTATTATAGTACATGCAGTAATACTCGGGAATGTTTGTTTATTAAAAATCCAAGAGAAATAAAACGTTTTTCTTCTTACCAATGAAGGGAGGTGGCCCTAGCTAAATATGGCTCTGCTTGATTCAAATTTTTTTTATAAACCATAATTCATTAAATCAAATTTATGGAACCAACATGATTGGATTTTTTTTTTTTTTTTAAAAAGCATAAGGACTGAATGGTCCCTTCGGTCTTCAGGATTGCTTTTTTTCCAAATCAAATGGTTCATTCGGTCTCACCTTTTTTTTTTCACTTCTTCACAACTGCGGTCACAGAAAATCCATTTTTACCCCAAACTGAACTATGCATTCGGTCTCCAATCTCCATAAATGTATATTTTGATTACTATAACCATAAGAAATAGTGCCTCAAATTGCAAATGTAAGTAGATTCAGTTATAAAATTATAAATTGACCGGATAGAAACTTGAAAGTCAAGTTTAATTGATTAATGTAGAATATCCATTTAGAAATCAGATTTTAAGTACCCTTAAAATCAATTTAACATTGATTAGATACAAAAAAAAAAAGTCTTTGTCCACTGACTCTTGTCCACCATTTGTCGACAGAACCTTATTCACTCTTGTTTAACTGTTTTTAACAGATTCGGTCCCCACATTCCAACGAAAACTCAAATACACGTATATAAACCTTCCTTTTCTAATACGCCTCTTTCTATTTTCTTTCGACCTCCGCTATGTTTTTTCAAAACAAAATAAAAAGCAACAGCTAAGATCTCAAACAAAAAATAACAACTATTTCCTTGCTCTCGTCTCTGAGACACGAGTGAAAATTAAGGTTGTGAGTCAAAAATTTGTGAAATCTCTCTTCCTCCTTGGATTGCCGGTTCAACCGTATCGCGTCGACAGTGACCTGTGATTGGGAATGTCCGGATCAAATCGCGAGTTGCACCCCAGGTAACCTTGTTACGAACTCTATATCTAATGGATTTTGTGCTCCCGTATGCTACTGAGCTCTAGACATTCAATTGCATGCTAGTTGGATCTTTTAATTTTTCTGTCGTTTTTCTAATGAAAAGTAGAATTGGACGGAGTAAGTAATTTTTTCTAATATAAAGTCATAGATCTTACTGATATTTTACGGTTTGTGAACAGATCCAAGATAATGTCCCCTCAAATTAGCTCAATTTTATCTAACTTAGCCCAAAAATTAATTACCCCCTTTAAGACAAATGGTTTCTCAATTCTCAGCTGAGGATCAAACTAATGAAGATTTTTTCGACAAATTAGTTGAAGATGACTTTTCGGTCACTGAATCAACTTCAGCTTCTCAAAACGGATCTCACATTATCTCGATCTTAATGTAACATTCTAAAATATGAATCTTTCATTATTTGAACTTTGATTTAAATTTCAATTGTATTATTTACTGTTCAATAACGGATCTCACATTATCTCAATGTCTGATTTGAATTTTTTATTTTGAATTTGATCTATGAATTCAAAATTACATAGATCATTTTCGTAATGTCGTTGATTTGAATTTTCTAATTTTAGAACTTACAGGATTCGATATTTTGTTTTACAGTATTCAATTTTACTTTCGAAAGAAGAACATGAAATAATTTTACTGGATATATAAGTAATTTTACAGGATATATGAAGTAATTTTACAGGATACATGAAGTAATTTTATAGTATACAGGAAGTAATTTGACATATGAAGTAATTTTACTCTACTGGATACATCAGTGATTTTGATTTGAATGTTTTTGATCATTTGTTTTTGTAGTTGGTTGAAATGGTTCTGAGTGTCATGCAATTTGAGATGTCTGTCAAGGATAAATGGTTCTTCATTAATTCTTATTTGTCTGTAAGTATTTTTTTTTCTTTTTTATTTTATTATTTCTTTATTAATTTAATCTTTTTATTTCTGCTGTTGAAATACTCGAGTACTCTTTAATGTGTTTTATTTTGTATGATACAGGTTTGTATCCACGATTACACTGGATATGTTTTTCAGTCAGGTAAATAACTTGTAAGATTATTTTGTAATTCTTATTTGTTATAAATCAAATTTGTTTCATTGTTTATTTTATTATTATGTAGGATGACATCTCAAAAGAACGTGTTGTTCTTGTAGTGATGCTTCTTACTCATCCGAACAATGAACACATGAGGTTTTTAATGTAAAAGTTATTTGTTCATAGTTTTTGCTGTTGCTATTATGCTATTCTGAATGTTTGCGGTGAATATTTTTATCTTGTGTTGAACAGATGTTGTTTGTAGTGATGGATGTATGTATAGATTTAGCAATTTTACAATATACATGGTATTATTTTATAGTTTATATTTTGCAATTTTATAGTATACATGATTGTTTGCAGGTTGTAGTTTAAACTAAAATGTAGCATTTTTTACATTTTATCTTATAGCATAGATGATAATATTTTATGGTTTAGTTTTAGAAATTTTATAGTATACAAGATTTGATTGAAAATTTACAGTATTATGTGAAAATTTTACAGTATACAAGATTCAATTTTACAATATATATTTTACAGCATACAAGATTCAATTGAAAATTCTACTGTATACAATATTCAATTTTACAGTATACAAGATTCAATTGAAAATTCTACTGTATACAAGATTCAATTGAAAATTCTACTGTATACAAGATTCAATTGTAAATTTTACTATGTAGAAGATTCAATTTTACAGTATACAAGATTAAATTGAAAATTTTACTGTATACAAGATTCAATTTTACAGTATACAAGATTCAACCTAGTGCGGACGCTAATAACTCTAACTACCAATAACCGCTAATAATCACTAATAACTAACTCTAACTGCTAATAACTTTCTATAACTGCAATTTTCGAAAATACAGTCTGAAAGTACATTTATTTTGTTATGTTGTACAAGTTGCAATCTTTTTTTAACTATCATGGGACCACTTCAAATAGTTGCTGGATGTTTTGTGATTAACTAATATATTTTATGTGATATACTGTATAGTTATACAACATATAGAAGTAATTTTACAGTATTCGTCCAAGTCAAAGCTGTGGACAAATGGTGGACAAAAGACTGTGGACAATTAGACGCTTCCAAAAAAAAAATGACATTGCATTTTCTGATTGGACAAGTGATAATGTCTTTCAAGAATCTAACTGCTTAATATTCTTTGTTCAGTGCAATCATTAAATACATAATTATAAACATTAAAGATATAATCACCATGATTAACAATTTAATTAAAAAACAGCCATATAAATTCAAATTATAGTATACTCTTGCAAGTCACAACTTTTGCAATATTAAATATAATATTTTATCTAATTATATGGAAGACATTAGACGAGAGAAATTATCAATATTAATTAATTATGGTTTATAAAAAAAAAATTCGGTGGATTCAGTACAAATCAGATGCCTTATTTCGAGATTTGCATCAAAATTTTCTTTTTTAAAATCTATAAATTCACACTCTCAGAACATAATCAATTTTTAATTTAGTGACAACAAAATAAAAAAAAAAAAACGAAGGATTTTTTTGAGAATAGTAAATAATTAGATAGCCTGAACTTGTATTTAGCAAAAAAAAATCACTATTTTAATTAAAACAGAAGGTAGGTCGGGTTCAACTGTTCAAGGGCTGGTTGCAGGAGCGTGTATGGAAAAAGATGGCGGCCCTCTAACAATGCTAAATTTTGGTTAATTGTAAATTGGGCCGGGCAGGGTATGAATCAAGCAGTGTCCACTACAAGGCCTAATTTTGGTTAATTGTAAATTGGGCCGGGAAGGGTATGAATCAAGCAGTGTCCATTACAAGGCCTAACTTTGGTTAATTGTAAATTGGGCCGGATAGGGTATGAATCAAGCAATGTCCATTACAAGGCCTAATCAACCCATATGACAGACATGTCATATGAGGAAGGAGAATAAATAAATTTTAAATTTGACCGACTCTCTCTGGACTCTGGAGTGCGTATCCTCTGAGATATCACAACATTTGTGTGACCGACGTGTCCGGTGCCTATTCGGGAGTGACGTAGGGGTCCGTATTATGTGTGCTTTGAGATTCGTGCAGAACGTATTTAAACGGTTGGAATTTTCCATAAAGTCACGCAAAGTTTGAGATATCTCAGAGGATACGAATTCCTCTCTCTGTCGCTGCCTGCGTAGTTAGACCGAAGCGGAAAGAGGAGAGACGCTGACGAGTGGGTCAGACCTTGTTGGGGTTAATCGTTAATGAGGTGGGTGGGACGGCTCCTACGCTGAAGCTGGGGCAGCATTGTCAAATATTAGTTATCATTAATCTTCTTCTTATTGTTTGCTACTGCTACTGCTACTGCTACTGCTACTTCTTCTTTATAGGGAGATAGATAATTAATTAGTTTGCTGGGCATATAAGCAAGACTCGTAATGTAATATTGTAATAGAATCAAGACAAGATTTTCTTTTTTTCTTCGCTTCTCAGTTATTTTTCATTCCATTACCAGATCTAATCGAAGTTGGTCAAAAATTGTAAATGTTACCAAACAATTCAAAACCTATCGAGAAGTGTAATAAATTGTATAACAGTCGGCTACAAGAATTCAACAATTCTTTATTTGTATGCGTCATTTATTTGGACATGTCCTTTCCCAGTCGAGTGTCAACGTTTGAGGAGCCTCGGCGTTCAAAATTCAATGCGGTTTAAAACTTTCAACATATACCACAGAAAAAAATGAAAATTGCTGTTAAATAATTATTTGGGCCGTTTTGAATGCTCATTTGTCAACTTCGGCGTCACAAGCAAAATACCACACACCAAATTCAAATTCATATAATTAAGTCTGAACGGTTGAAAGCACTGTCTGAGATAACCCGTTATAATTCTATGAAGTTTAAGAGTAGAACTAGGTTCTTAAGTTTATCAAGTTTTTTTGTGAATTCAAGTCTAAAATTCATTGGATCGGCTTCAAACGATAAATCCAAACCGTTGAAATTCGTCTACCTTATGAGATGCGTCTACATGTGAAAATTTTGAACTTTCGAATTAATTTAGTATAAAGTAAAGCGGTAAAAATAAATCAAAAAATGAATGTATTAAAATTAATTTATTAACCTTCTAATTTTGACTGCTTGAGTGTATACTAAATTAATTCGAAAGTTCAAAATTTGCATATGTAGACCCATTACTTGTAAGGTAGACGTGTTTCAACAGTTTTGAACTTTTGATTCGTCATTTGAAGATGATTTGATGGGTTTTAGAACACCCTAGTTCTACTGGAAGTTTAATTATTAATTAGATGGTCGTATCTAATATTGGATGATTTAATGATTGTCTAAATATTGTTCTATACATCTTGAATTTTTTTTTCAATAAACGCCGAATTTCATATGATCATTTTCGGTTCAACGAAAATGAAGTAGGCGGTCGTCTATAAATTGGAAAATGGAGAGTAGCAGCCCAATTCATTCCACCAATTGGTGCCCCCATGAACCGGGAATTCACATCCAGTGCAATACCTCAGTGAAAACAATTACATCTGAGTCGTCATTTCAACTTAATTAACACGAATTTGCTCGGCTGGAACTGTCTGAGGCCTAATTAATTGTACTTTGTCAGGTACCTGAGAGGATACGGATCCATGAACCGTTGTAATTATGATGCAAATTGTGAAATATTTGACTTTCTTAACGTGGTCAATTCAATTGTAATTCCCGCTGCAGGTGACGTACGGAATTCAAATTTTCATTCTATTATATCTAGTGTGGACATTAGATTAATTCTGATTTTTTTATTCATGCATTATATGAAACTGTTATAAACGCAACGAAAATAAATCCTAGTACGTACACGAATGATATCATACTGTATTTGATTAAGTTGTAAGAAATTCTATCATGAATTAGAAAAACATATGACATTCATTTAATTAAGACATTTTTAAATCCCATCATCATATATATTTTTAAATTTGAGTGGGATTTTCTAATTTCGTCTTGAGGCTCATTTGTTGGTGGGTTTAGCTAGCTCCCTAACATTAATATTAAGAAATTAAAAAAGTGTAGTTGTGTAGTGATAGGATCAGTTGTTATAAACACGTTTATTAATAAAATTAACCTTGGCAGCTCTTACCAAGCTTTCAAAAAAAGGAAAAAAGACATCATGCCATAGAAAATTGAATTATTGATGTGAACATAAGTTACTTGTCTTCAATCAGGAATATTGATCCAAAGACAAAAAAAAAAGGTATTCCCGGATAGACTTAAAAACACATTAGCCATTAGGGGCTTGACTAACTCACCTAATTCTTCAGATTACCAATTTGCTTAGGCAAGCATAAAGCTATATATACATTGCCTCTCGTGTAATTTCATTTTAATAAACTGCATAAGTTGCCTGTAAGCTAGCAGTGCCATGGCCTCTTCCATAAGTTCTCAAGCTGTACTTTTTTCCATCATTTTGTTCCTCTCTATGAACAAAGCACGCAGTGATCTTCCTGGAGAGAAAAATACTCACCTGCATTTCTACTTTGATGAACTCATTTCGGGATCCAATGCGACAATATTGCAAGTTGTGCATGCCCCGAACAGTACAGGATTCACCTTTGGCGCAATTTCGGTGATTGATGATTATCTACGAGAAGGACAGGATCACAGCTCCTCATTGATAGGTATCAAAGTGAGGTCATTAATTAAATGGAAAAATACATTATTTAGTTAATTCTTTTGTAAGCAGAAAATGTCCTAAATGGAAGAAAAATAGATTTAAATTGAGTTTTACCTTGCATAACACATTTTTTTAATGTTAATAAATTAACGAATTATATGCAACCATTAGAATTAACTATTCATAAATGAATAATGTTTTATCTTTCAAGTTTCAACCATCTAAACTAGTTATTGAGTTAATTATCTCTAAAAATTTTGATTCAGTTTTTTAAAGGTCAGAACGCCTTAATTTCCTATTTGAAGAATGAAGAATGTTATGTACATTATTTATTTATTATTTTTTCTGAAAGAACTCTATGATCCAAGGGTGAAATTATATGTTTCTCAACCTTGGTACAGTAAAATATAATTATATATTTATTATAAAATGTTAATTATGACTGAAATTAGCTTCGATAAGAAGGCGATTCGAATTGGTTATAGCTATGGCAATTGGACTACTAGCTAGTTATATTATGAGCTAATTCTCCTACATCCAGCAACAGAAAACACAACCTCTCTGTTATTTATTTATTTGCTAAATCTAGTACACAAGCGGAGTACACTTTGTTTTAGACATCTTATATATACAGTACGTAGCAGTCATAAAAAGTATAAATTACAAGGGGCAAAAACGAAGTTTGTAATTAGTGACTAGTTAATTTAATAATAGAGATGAATACAGAGGAGGCAACAAGTGAACTGTGCGTTTGACAGATATAAATTAAGCATTAAAAAAGCAGTAAACTAATTAATATATATGTTTCCTGTAGATCATTAGCAGTAAACTAATTAATTAATTGGTAGTAAACATGCACAGGTAGGGTTCAGGGCCTGGTTGTAGCATCAGGGATGGATGGTTCACTTTCGACAATGCTCAACTTTGTCTTCACTGACGGGGCGTACAACGGCAGCACCCTTGCAATATATGGATGGTTTGTGTTAGGGAACGGGATTGCAATAGAGAGACCTGTCATCGGTGGCACCGGGGTGTTTAGGATGGCTAGGGGATATAGCATTGCCTCCCCTGTCATTATCTCCTCTACCGAGTATGTTTATGAATATGATATTTATGTTTGGCACTATTGAGTTTGAGCCCTTAATTTCTTCTTTCTTTTAGACGATGTCTTCCCCTGTGATGATTTCAAGTTTTAAATAATAATGGTGATTGATGTTGTACTTGTCGCATAGTTTACTTGAATAAATAAATAAATAAAAGTGTTGCTTTTCATTTGCCATGTAAAAAAATCGTTCGATTCTTGATGATTCTTTTTCTTAAACTCAAAATTGTTGTCGTTTTCATCCAATCTTTTTTTTGTAAAGTTGCCAAAATGTTTAACGAGGTGGATTGGTGGAAGCTTTATTTTATTTCAGGTCATAAGTGTTAGAAATAATGTTCTGCATGTTAAATAGTTGTGGGCTGGAATTAATAGCTAATTTATAGAATTAAATATGAATTAAATTTTATTGGGCTACATGAATATATGGGCCTGAGTTTTTGCTCTAAATGGTTAAACGAATCTGAATAGTGCATCTGGATAAGTTTTTATGAAAAGATCCATCTCAAATTTTCAATGGATGTCATCAACTGTTGCGATCAACAGGTGCATATTATTACAAATATACATGCATATTGGATTTTCAGTTAGCTTCACACAGGAAATAACAAAATATCCCTTTAAACAATGGTTGAACTGATTAGTCTTCATTGCTTATACACTTTTTTTATTTTTATTTTTATTTTTATTTTTATGTTATTTGGATTAAATCCGAAAAACATGCATGAAACGATTTTTAACACGGATGTAAAATATGTTTCATATTGATAATACTTTAATATATAAAATTAAATAATTTCTATAAATGTACATGTATCAAATTGAGGCATTTCTTATGTGTGAAGTTTTTTATGTCGTTGCTGATGATGACGTACAAAATATAATATATATGCTTGCAGCTGTTTACTAGATCTTTTATAATGTATTGTTAGTCCATTTTCAGTTGTAGCAAATTTCACAGAATCAATAAATTGTCACATTATATATATAGGTTTTTATTTTGTTTTTTTTTTATACTATTACTATATATATAATAAACTAATTCTTGGATGATATATATGTACTAGTACTGTTTTTAATTGGTTTGTCATATCACCGACAATCTATATATATGACTAGCTTATCTCAATTATTTATTGTTACCGAAACAAAGCAAAACGTAATCTAGTACTCCATAAACTAAACAAAAAATTCATTTGAAACATTTCTCTATATATTAAAAAAAAGGATCCGGCCGGAATTGGTCCGATGCCCTTTGGATCAGAGCTCATCCGAAGAACTTTTTACACCGTCTGATTGAGTGATTAGATAAATATAGAAAATTATTCTTTCACCTTTTGTTTTGTTATGTTATCAAATGTAGAAGAAAAAATTATTTATTTTTCAATTATAAATATCATTCTAATCCAATGAATTAAGCAGGAAACTTCTGGACATAATATGATCCAAAAAACTATCGGATAAATTCCGGATCCAAAAAGAAGAGTGTTTTTTTGAGATCAACTATTACAAAATTGAGTGCTGAGAGTTTCTCGCTGTATACCGCTTTTGCTCTTTTATTTCTCTATCTTAAATGTCTCAATTAATACAAATATTAATTAAGAAAAAATTAATAAAAGAATGTATTTCTTCAACAAAAACTTGATGAATTTTTTTGCTTTATACGCAATATCTAAATGCAAATCTAATCGTGACCTAAACTTGATGAATTAAATAATTCATGCATAATATTTATTGCATTTTTATCCTGCAAAGTAGTAGAATTATTAAATTCATGCATAATTTATAAATATGCTCATATAATTAGCTGATACTTAGTATAAGCTTCTTTCCTTCAAGCCAAAGAGAATAAAACAAATGTACTGAGTAAATACCCAATTTCAAAATGCTTGAAATGCGAATTCCAAACAGTAACTAACTTAGTAACTTGAGCTAAATACACTTTCGTTTTTCCTATCTCACTTGTACCATAACAATGATGAAAATTTCTCAAATATATAAAAAAAACCAAATACATATTCAGAGCAACATCAACGAGGAAAAATTGTCAAATATAAAAAAAAAAAAATTATTTAGAACAATATCTCTAGTTTGTCAAAAAAAATTGAAAATAAGAAAGCTTCTACAAATTAAATAAAATATTCATTGCTTGCTTCATAATCATTTTCGTGTGCATGACTTCTATGATTTAGTTATTTGCTCGAACTGCATTGACGGAAAGCTTCGACAAACTTAAAACTAAGATTTAATTGGTTACAACTACTTAAAAGGTTAAGCCGACAAAAAAAGACTTGATCATCAGTAACCATATTCGGTTTTCTTATTTGTCAAACGGATGACCAATTTCAGTTTGATTTATTTATTTCTTTCTTTTTGTCAAACCAAAGACCATTTTCGGTTTGTTTATTTTTTATTTTATTTTTTGCTTCATGCAGCAAAATGCTATACAATAAAGAAATATTAATTTGTAATGTTAGTGTATTATATGAAGTAAAACTTGCTTGATTTATCGCCGACATTCTAGAAAGTTGAGAGATGCGTATAGGTATTTTATTTGAGGTACAATTATCAGTTTTCTAATTTTAAATGACTAACTATAATTGCGTTATAATAGTACTATAATTTTTTCGGATAATGAAAACTATAACGTTATAATTACTATCTAGAACCTTGATATTTATGTATGGATAAGCAAAGCTATACCTACACTAGTAAAATGATGTCGAAATCAATTACGTAGAAAACTTTAAAAATAGGACAAATGAACGTCAACTCTCTGTATTATATTGTATTAATTAATTAATACATGCAGTCAGAGTTTGATCGATATTGGCCGTCGTTGACTAGCTAGTATAATCAACCTATAATTAATGCGTGCATGCATTGACATTGTCCAATTATTTATTTATTTTTCTTTTTTACATTATCCAATTCACCAAAACTACGCGTGCACCCTTTTAATCGTTGAATTTTTTTTTTTTTTGTGTGTGTAAACACTTTGACCGTAGTTTGTTTTGGGTGCTTACGTATGCATTAATTTTATTAATGAAATAGTAGTGATTTCGATATTTCAATATATTTTTAAACATAAGTATAATCATATATATGATCTCATTAAAAAGTAAAAACCCTACAAATAGTTGGGATTTTATTAGAGTTGAGAGAACATTGATCTGGCCGAATTTTTTATTAATATCCAAATTTAATATTAAATATTAAAAAATATCCGCATCAGTACCAATTCTCGAAATCTACCCTTTCCGGAAATATTTTTTCCGGAAACAGCCCCTACTTCCGGAAATTTTTTTTCCGAAAATGGGAGCTACTTCCGGAAAAATTTAATCCGAAAACGGGCCACTTCCGGAAAAATTTTATTTGGAAACAGACTGTGCTTACATAAGCCCCTGTCCCCATCATTCCTCTTCACCGTTTTTAAGATAATTTTTTTTATTTAATTTATTTTATTTTAAATGGTTTAAAATAATGTCCAAATCATTTAGGAAATACCGAATGGTCTAAAATAATTTAGAAAATACCGAAATAGTCTAGAATTATTTAGAAATTACCGAAATAGTGTAGAATAATTTAAAAAAAATACTAAAATAGTCTAGAATAATTTAGAAAATACCAAAATGGTTTATAATAATTTAGAAAATACCGAAATAGTCTAGAATTATTTAGAAATTATCAAAATGGTGTAGAATAATTTATAAAATACCAAAATAGTCTAGAATAATTTAGAAAATACCAAAATGGTTTAGAATAATTTAGAAAATACTGAAATAGTCTATAATTGTTTAGAAATTACCGAAATGGTGTAGAATAATTTAAAAAATACCAAAATAGTCTAGAATAATTTAGAAAAATACCGAAATAGTCTAGAATTGTTTAGAAATTACCGAAATGGTGTAGAATACTTTAAAAAATACCAAAATAGTCTAGAATAATTTAGAAAATACCAAATGATGTAGAAAATTACCTTAGTAATATAGAAAATTGTTCGATTAATTTAAAAAATTTTTAGGAATCTCTTTTCCTTTCGAGTCCCTTTCGGAGCTCTGATTGTCTGATTGATCGGATCTACGATTCAGGTTTTTACATTTGTATTTTTTTAATTTTAATTTAAAATATAATTAATTAGTTCATTTTAATGGTTTAGAATATTGTCTGATTAATTTAGGAAAATACCAAAATAGTGTAGAATAATTTAGAAAATACCGAAATATTGTAGAATAATTTAGAAAATACCAAATGGTGTAGAATAATTTAGAAAATACCGAAATAGTATAGAATTGTTTAAAAATTATCGAAATGGTGGAGAATAATTTAAAAAATACCAAAATAGTGTAGAATAATTTAGAAAAGACCAAATAGTGTAGAAAATTACCTTAGTAATATAGAAAATTGTTCGATTAATTTAAATTTTTTTTAGGAATCTCTTTTCCTTTCGAGTCCCTTTCGGAGCTCTGATTGTCTGATCGATCGGATCTGCGATTCAGGTTTTTATATTTGTATTTTTTTAATTTTAATTTAAAATATAATTAATTAGTTCATTTTAATAGTTTAGAATATTGTCTGATTAATTTAGAAAAATACCAAAATAATGTAGAATAATTTAGAAAATACCAAAATAGTGTAGAATAATTTAGAAAATACCAAATGGTGTAGAATAATTTAGAAAATACCGAAATAGTATAGAATTGTTTAGAAATTACCGAAATGGTGTAGAATAATTTAGAAAAATTTAAGGTGATTTACAATATTGTTCGAATTTTGTAGTATGATAGACCTAGTACTTAAGCATAGATTTAGTCCCATGTTGTGGATAGTTCATGGTAATCATAGGATATCTGAGGCGTCTAAGGAGGTAAACATTTACTTATTTCGTTTAGTATAATTAAAAAAGTAATCAAATAAATATTGTAATTTATTTTTTTTCCTTATTTTAGAGTACAGAGATTTTAACCGTGAGACATTATCGGCACAAATGCGAGTATAATGAGAGGTACGCACCATTTTTAATTCGAATGAGCTTATATTAGCTCGCGACATTGCCCGATATCGCCCTCGATGCGGCCCTCATTCATGGACTTGTCGAGCGGTGGCGTCCGGAGACGCACACTTTTCATCTTCCATTCGGAGAGATGACAGGTATTAACTAATTTAAATATATTTTTTTTATTTCTTACTGACAAGTCAAATATATTATAGTTAGTCTAGAGGATGTTAGTTGTCTATGGGGTTTGCCTATCACGGGGGAGCCGGTAACGGGATTTACAAACTCGACGAGTTTTCAAAGCCGAATGTATGAGTTGCTGGGCATAAAAGATAATGAAGTGAAGGGGTTCATGAAAAAGAGGAGAAATGATACGTACGACATGCTTGTCGCCAAAAAAGCTGTCCGTGAGCGCTTCAAAAAATTACCAACAAATGCGAACGACCAACAATTGAAGTGGTTAGTGGTTAGTATTTTTTTATTTACAACCCTATTCATATTTGATATTTTCAATAATGTACTCACATCTTAAAATTGACGATTAGGTTTGTTCGTGGATTTCTCCTCGACATGCTAGGGAATACCATGTTTGCTAATAGTAGTGGAGACGGAATACCGCTGTGGTATCTCGGCATGATTGAAAACTTGGACGAGCCAAGGAATTACAACTGGGGCGGAGCTGTTCTCGCCTATTTATATAGAAATATGTGCCTCGCATCCAGTCCTTCATGCCACTCCATGCATGGTCCCACCATGCTTCTGCAACACTGGTCGTGGTCCCGATTTCAAATTCACTAGCCGTTACCGGGATCTCAACCAAACTGGGGCGCAGAAACAGAAGAGACATGCCCCGCCTTTGCTGACTTATGGAAAGGCCCACACAATTGGGAAAACTCGTCCCATGGTGCAACCTCCGGTCCAAGTATCCCTCACGACCAGATCCAGAAACTGATGGATAACATGGTCAATTGGCAGCCATATGCATCTGTTTACCATGACCTATCGAGAACAACCTGGGCAGACCAGGTACATTATAGTAAAGTCGTATTCTTTCTTTTATTCATGTCATCACATTTATAATTTCTACCTAACATTGCAACTCTAAATTTGTCAGCCGTTCTACTTGTACTGCGGTCCTCTTATTTTTTATTGGATTGTCGAGCATCACAATCCTGATTGCTGCATGCGACAGTTCGGAAGATGGCAACAGATAGAGCCACCGCTTCTCCAGGATCCGCTCGAGCACCAAGAGCTGCACAAGTAATATTCGCAAATCATATGTGGTTTACTTATTTTAAAGTACATATTTACTTATTTATTCTACTAACCTTGTAAACGAGGCGACACATTATGCAGATCATGTGTACGAAGTAGGTCGTCCGTGGGATATAAATGACCTCCTAAGATATCGTAAATGGTACCAGGAGAACTGCATGGCATCCGTCTACTTGTTTGGCCAGCACGTGATAGGGATGGATCGCAATGTTCCGGTTCCAAGAGGCGAGCACTCCAAGTCTGGATACATTCCCAGCGGATCGACATTTGTTCGAACTGTAAATATTTCTAACTCTGAATTTTATGATTGGTTTATTACATATCATTTATTATACTCCGAATATACGTACAGGCTTTGCGTGGGATATGAGAGTTAGAACATGGCACACGGGCATTTTTCACGAAGGGTCTCCGTGCAATTGGCAAGGGCAAAATGAGACTAGGTTTGTGTCTCTGCAGAGATAATGGTTATGGAGACCGTGCTATTGCCATGTTGGAGGATGCGAGGGTTCCACCTAACTGGGAGGAAATTCCATCTGACGATTCTTATCCTTTGGGAATGGAGCCGATGCCAGCTGGCCCCGTATTTGAAGACCCAGATCCAGTGACGGGCTGGTTATATGATGGCTCACAATGGAGGGATTACATCCGTCCGGGAGAGTTCGCAGGGCATTATCTATCATCACGTGCCAACGCTGGCCAGGTATAAATTGAACTTACAAGCTGATTTAAAATTTAGTTTGTAGCTAAGAAAAACTATGTATGAACTAAAGGTTTCGATGCAGACGCAGGAGCCGATGCAGGAGCGGGAGATGACTGGTGATGAATGGTTGCAAGAACTATTCGGCAATGAATTCGGCCCGGTATATAATACTTTAATTGAGGTAATTTTGTTTTTTAATTTACAATGAACAAGTAATAAAAATTTTCTTATGAAATACAGATGTCTCAGGATCAAGCGGGTTATCACTACTATCCAGGACTGTCTCAGGAGCAGGCGAACGAGATGGAGCAAATGCAATTTGACCAGGCAAGGCACGAATCAATGATGGCTCATATGGAGGCACCTCTGACTCCATTCTCCGGCCATGCATTCGGTGATCCTGGGGTGTCGTCTTCTTATCTAGCAGGTGATCCTGGGGCGTCATCTTCTTATCCACCTCCTGCAGAGGATCCGTCTCAGACACCACATGCAGTGGATCCCACTGACGGACCACGACGCTCACAGCGTGCTAGGGTTGACACTTCTCGCTTCTCACATTCGCAGTATCCGGACCACCATGTATATTCACAGCGTGGCTAGTAGGATTTATAGATTTTATCTTGTTATTTGCGTTATATCTTGTTATTTTTGATTATCTTGTAGGACTCCTTGTATATTTTTTTTATTTATACATTTGTGTTATATTTTGTTATTTTTGATTTATCTTGTCATGTGTGTTGCATCGAAACCATATCCTATAACTTAACAAAATAAAATAATTCTCAATACATACAAATAAAATAATTCTCAACACGTACATAATAAAATAATTCTCAGCACATACATAATAAAATAGTTCTCAACACATACAAATAAAATAATTCTCAACATGTACATAATAAAATAGTTCTCAGCACATACAGAATAAAATAGTTCTCAACACATACAAATAAAATAATTCTCAACACGTATATAATAAAATAGTTCTTAGCACATACATAATAAAATAGTTCTCAACACATACAAATAAAATAATTCTTAACACATACAAATGCTTCACAAAATAACGTACTTAACAATGCTAGCCAGACTTTTTTATCTCCCCCAGAGGACGTGCTAGCCAGGCTTTTTTATCTACAAAATCATCATCAGATATTTCAACTCAAAAATATTCATTTATCTGCACACATCTCGGACAGTCCTTTTTATCTCTTCCAGTGAATTGACAATTCTTTTTATTTTCCTCAGTCTTTTCTTGATTGTTATTGTCAGCAACATTAAAATTACAGAATAAAATAGTTCTCACCACATACAAATAAAAAACACACATGTTAATTTCTAGGACGCAGACTGAAATGTTGTCCGAGGGTGCGCCAAACGGTTGTACTTGTTCTTGCTGGTTGCTTTGCCGCTGCTTGCGCCTGTCTTGCTGCCTCCTCTACATGTAGTGTAGAGCATGCATTAGATTGTGAATTTAGTTAAAAAAATCAACAACAGTTAGTTGATCAGTTATGCCTGCAGCATTTTGATCAATTGTCTCACGATAAGCCTGGTGTCCGAGTCTCTGACCACGCATTCTGTCCATTTCCATCGGTATGCGGTCGTGCCGTCTCTTTCCTTTTTTTATCAGTATCAACTCAAGTTTAATTTTCGGGCCCTCATACATAGGCCATTCACATTGGTTGCCTTTCGGTTCTCAATGTCCACTCCATGTCTGTGCCACTATTGACATACGGTACAATGGGTTGACGTATAAATTTTCATTATATCTCATTTCACGGACAACGGCCATGAAATGAGAACAAGGTATGCCAGTCAATTGAGGCTTCTGACATTTTCATTCAACCTTGTTGTTGTCCGTAACAACAACCCTATACCCGAAATCCCTACGAGTATACTCGAGTCTCGGTTGATTACGCCTTGCTGGTATTTTTTCACCCTTAACCATGACCTCAAAAAGACCATGTCTTCCACGGTAATGAATCACAGTCATGTTCCTTCCTTTTTCAATTCGCTTTTGCAATAACTTAGTTACCCTGTCGGATCACACCTGACCATGCTGACATGACATTTGAGCTTTGTTACATCGTTCAAAAAACCACTTATTCAACTTATAGAATGTGTCCTCCACGACCGCTGCAACTGGTAATCGTCGACTAATTTTGAACACAGCGTTCAGTGACTCTGACCCATTTGTTGTCATTATCCCCCATCGGTGGCCTCCGTCCAAAGCTTTATACAACTTCTCTGAACATGGAAGCTCATCTTTATCGTTAGGGTCCCTCTTACCCACCTTGTTAAGGTACTCGATAGCCTCCGGACAACCAATTTCAAAGTCTTGTAACTGTTGGGTTTCAGATACCACTTTTGGGGTTTTGCGGTAACCAAAACTCGTTTAGGCTTAAGGTGCGGAATGACCGTAGAACAAAAATTTCTACGGCCAACTTAAGCTCAGGATTAAACGGGGTATGTCAGGAAACTTTCCAAGGCGGTCCACCTTCAATATTCCTTTGGCATCAAAACCCAATTTAATCCTTTTACAGATCTACTCCATGATTGATTTCTAAAACTTTAATCTACTTACCAATTAAATAGATTAATATAACATATTTATACCTTGTTTCCAAATCACAGTTGGAATGCAGACCGAGCGTGTAGAGCTACATCACGGAAGGAATCGACTCGTCTCGGAGCATCAGACGTCTGATGCCTCTATCGGTTATCCACCAGGACTAACCAGAGAGCGGTTAATTTCTTCTGCCAGAAATACCGTAAACCGCGGAATTCTGCAAAAACACTATTCACGGGGAAAAGACGAAAACCCGTAAACACGAATTTTCGGTTACTCAGTTTCATCAAATGAGCAAAACTGACATACCGCTAAATTCGGTAAAACACTATTCATCGATCCCGTAAATATACTTCACAACAACCCGCAAGATTATACGTCAACTACGTATAACTTTCTTTTCTCAACCGAAACACTATTTGGGAGAGAAACCGAGAAAGAGAGAAAATACCGATTCGATTCTGCACGAAACGATACAAGTGAATTAGTGATTTTTCTCTCTACATGCACCCCTCTATTTATAGGCTTTTGAGGAGGTTCGCAAAAGACCGAAATACCCCTCAACATATGCCTATTTACAAGGTATGCCATTGACACCTCATCCTTTTATATGTGAAATGACCAAAATACCCCTTCCACACCCTTCCACACTCTTCTCCATGTTTCTACACATGCAAGGTGGCATAGGTGTGAAATGACCATTTTGCCCTTGTGGATAGGATTGATGACATGTCATCTGGATAGGATCAATGACACGTCATGCGGATAAGCACGAATCTAAAAAGACCCGAATGCCCTCGGTCCGAAGACAAATAATATTCGTATAATTATTCTGAACAATTATATATATATTTTTCTTGCGGTTCTTTGTTTCGATATCGATGACGTGTCATCTGGATAGGATCGATGACATGTCATGCGAATAAGGACGAATTTGAAAAGATCCGAATGCCCTCGGCCCGAACACAAATAATATTCGTATAATTATTCTGAATAATTATATATATTTTTCTTGCGGTTGTTGCTTCGGTAATTTATACAATGTGTCCTGCACATTTATAAATTAACCGGTTAACTTTTATACAACGTGTCACACACGTTTATAAATTAACCAGTGTTTTTGCTTGTTATTTTTACATAACATTTATAATTTAATTATAACACGTATAATTAATTATAACCATCTTATCATTGATCATAACCAATTTATAATCAATCAAAATAAGATTCTCCAATTAGCTCCTATATGGTGTGACCCAATAGGATCTGTGTTATGTTGGTAAATAGAGTTAAAACTGTTTTAAGTTCTATAATCATGGGTGGCGTCTGGCAACACATCATGACCATCCAATTACACAGATGATGCTGTACTGTACAATATCACGATCCAGTAAACAATTTACTTGTGTCTGTTCTTCTGTCTCATAGCTATCAGATCAGTTTCAAGGTAGATGTGTGTCATCCTTGCTAACTGAATCTTTTCTTGATCTTGAGCAGATTACCAAATATAATTACTCTTGTAATTATACCGCTAGCAGATAATCTAA
Organism: Carex pumila; assembly: GCA_033356055.1. Taxonomy (NCBI): domain Eukaryota; kingdom Viridiplantae; phylum Streptophyta; class Magnoliopsida; order Poales; family Cyperaceae; genus Carex; species Carex pumila. The sequence goes on from JARJHM010000311.1 coordinate 225,235, forward strand.
CTCTATCAAGGGGCCCAGTGATGCTATAGCTCGTATAGAGATACGAGGGACAAATAGTACTTTTGGTAGACTATCACTTCCTCAGCTAAGCTATACATATGGGAATGCTACCGTTATGACTGCTTTTTACGGACAACGGTAGATAGCAATCACACATACATATTTCTTAGTGGGAACAATAAATACCTCATACTTTAGAACGTGACACTGAATGAGAAACATTAATGACATGAACACAATTCTATTTAATGTCTCATTCGGGGTCTGTCAAATTACATGTTCCTAGAACATGTATCTATGTGATTAAAATGATATCTCGTGTCAGGTGGTTTGTAAAACTTAACCATCTTTTAATCCACATACTAACCTTTTCGCGGTAATTAGTGTTCCTGCTAATTACCTTGGTTAGTGACCTTTTAAGAGTATATATCATCTATATTATGGAGTTTCACAATTTCAGTCATGAACTCGAAATGATCCATAAATGCAATAATACTCAAGGCAACAAAATGATATTAATCATCCAATTCATGAACAAAGCTTTATGATAAATTATCGTATTATTGACTTCTAGATTATTACAAACTAACAGTAACATCTCCTGCAACCTCCTAGGTTTGCATTTGTTCACTCCAGCTATGAACCTGTCGCTAACCTCTCTCTTACGACCCACGTGCTTGTAGAGATTTTCGGCAACATGTTGGGAGCAATACTGATGCACACATTGATTGGTAGACTCATCCCATCCGAGATTTGGATCTTGGAACACGACTTTAATTCCCAAATGTCTATCCGATATGACACAAAAGAATCGATTATCTCCAATTACTTCCAACCTTAACCATCTCATAAAAAAACCCCAGTTATCAGCGCTTTCTTTCTCCACAATTGCAAAAGCCACTGGAAGCAATTGGTTTTCAGCATCATACATACATGTCATTAGCAGCCTACCTTGGTACCGTCCCGACATGAAACATGCATCGATACGAACCACTGGTCTGAGGAACGGTATCGCTGCAATACACGCTCCAAATGCCCATGTCGCTCTGTGGAAGTGCCTATCAGTTTCTTTCTCAATCAGTTTCGAGATCACACAATACTTAGTTCCTGGATTGTTTCTCTTGATAGCTTCCAATAGTGGAATAAGCAAGTTGTATGAGCTCTCCCAACTCCCAAATAGATTTGCAATAGCAAGCTCACGGCCTCTCCATAATTTGTTGTACTTGGGGGTTACCTTATCATATTTCATCATGACGATATCTCGAATATGATTTATAGAATAGCACACATCCCTTCTAATAGTCTTATCAATCACAAGGGTAACCATCTCTGTTGTAAGCTGACAATGATCAGTACGTGTTGCCGATACTGTGCACGTATGGGGAAGTGCTTGTTTGGTAATAATCCAAGATTCTGAAAGACCGTTCTGCTTTGCAGACACCTTAAATTTACAAAAAACATCTCTGCACCCCACCTCGTAACGTCTAGGTTCGCTCCCAATAACCTTGCACTCACAATTATTTTCAAGATGAAACTCATTGATTGCTATCTTTAGAGCCGTTTTCGACTCATAAAATACACCTTTAGCCAATGGATTATCGAGTGTTTTTTTTAGCTGCCGAAAAAATCGACGTCTGCAGGTTGAAAACCAGATATGTCATTGAAACTATTGAAGGATTTCATGATGCGGCAAGGCGATAAATTCAAAATTTTGACCTTCTTACAAGCATCTACGGATCTACTTTATTATGCTAATTCTATTAAAGCAACTCATATGTATGCAAATAATTATCTACTCATTCATTCATCACAAATCTATCTACTAAAGGTGATTTGGATATACCTCTACCAAATGTCAATTTGGTAAATAGAGAGAAGTCGAATTCTCTTCTAGATCTCTTGGATACCTTCGTTTGTCGAAACGGCCTCCTAGTGTTCACCTTGAACTAAACAAGGATTAGAAAGACCTTGCTAGAGATCTTAATCTAATCTAAGCTTAGAACCTAGTTAATAACCCTTCTTGTTCTTCTACTAATTCTTCATTAGAGAAATCAATAATATGAGAGAAAGAGGGATGGCGGCTAGGAGGGAGAGGAAGAGAAGGAAATAAATTTTCAGAAAATTTCTTTCTTCTCATATGTTGAATATCTTCTCTACCTCTTCTTATATACAAATATACTAGGGTTTCCATTGTGTAACCTTCCTAGTATAATTCTCTTTATTAAAAGAGACAACTCTAGCCGCTGCTACAGTGCACGCTACAGTAACTGCTACAGTGCGCGCTACAGTACTAGCCTCAACTCATATTCATTTTGGGTTTTAATAAACTTATGTTATAACAATGTTTTGCACATTATTAATTATGTGTCATGTATATTATACTATATAATATGCACCATATTATACCAAATAATATATATGCACACTTCTCATAAATTTATCTTCGTTCTAAGCAGTCATGATATTTATTTATCACATATATATTATTTCATGTCATATGAAACAATATACATCATATAAATAAAATATCCTTCTTGTTTCTCGTTCAGTTGGTGTGACCTATATGGAGGATTTGTGTTATGTTGGCAATGGCATAAAACATTTTATTACCATAAACTATAAGCGGTATTCTAGCTATACATTATAGTTACCCAAATAACATAGATGTAAAGTATCCTTTTTACAATACATGATCCTTTAAAGTAACGTTACAGATAACATTACTTGTGTCTATTCCTTACCACATAATATTATGAATAATATACAAAGTCGGACTGTGTCATCTTTGTATTATATTCGTTTCTTGGTCTCTTAAGTAAATTATAAATATATAACTGCACTTCAGTTATATTGCATGCATTATAATTCTACTTTACCAAGGGGCCCATAAAATATCATCACTCATTATAAATGAGGGGCAATGATACTATTGACATATAACTTTCTCCCGCACAAATTATATACAATGAACTAATATTTTTATCACCACTTATGATAAGCAGCTTTTAATACTAATTACATTATATATTTCTCATGTGAAAAAGAAATACATCTCATATCTTAGAATTCTGAGACACAATGAAAATATTAATGACACTAGCATAACCCATATAATATTTTCATTCGTTAGGTCTGTTCAATATATGAAACCTTTCATATACTCATGTTATTAAACGATAAGCCTTTATCAACATTTATAGAACTACAATGTACTTTAATCAACATGACAAACTTATCATGGTATATTAGTGTTCCATGCTAATAACCAAGTTTGTGAACATTTTAGAGATTTATATTTGTCATCATATAGAGTTCTATGGTTCAAGACCAAGAGCATCTTCTTGAACACTTCTATAGATAAACATAAATTTCATGGAACAAAATGCATGTAGCATCCAATTCATAAACATAACATGTAAAAGTGATCAACATAAGATAACTTTTAGAACACATATCTAACAACTATCAATCGGATGTGTCATATTTTTCCGACCAGTAATCGGGTACTATGATTGACAGGACTGTGGTTGTGACTGGATGGGCTGTCCGATATCATCATCGGAACCCGACGACTCACTGGAGAGCATCTCATCTCCACTCGACAAACTATCATAATCAATTACATCCACAGGTACATGCGAACAATCGCGTACATGTCTGCGGACCGCACTGGAACTGGGTCGAGATCTCATTGGTATATCCACGGAGTGCCGACCGGTACTAGGTCGGGATCTAACTGGTATTGGGTCCTGATCCACATGATTCTGACTGCTACTGGGTCGGGATATAACTGGTTGATCCACAGAGTTGCTACCGATACTGGGTCCGGGTCTCATTCTTACATCCACAGAGTACCGACCGGTGCTAGGTCGGGATCTAACTGGTATTAGGTCGGGTTCCACAGGATTTCGACTGGTACAGGATCGGTATCGAGGTTTAGGAATCTGACTGGTACAGTTCGGTTCCAATTCTACATATAGCTCTATAATCTGGAACCTTTGTGAAAAAGACGACACAACTCCTAATATGAAGTCGAACGATTGTTGGTCCATTACCGGTACTAATTGATAGTCACGTTGTCCATCGGTGGACATATTAAACCTGGCTTGAATTTCCAGATTTGCTTGACTAGCATTGTACCCAACAAATTTATAAATCTCATTCTGAAGATAATCAAAATTGTGGTTCACGGTTAGCGGTACTGAGTATTTAGCTCGGGTACTGTAATAGACCCCGTCATCATTATATTGGATTTCCCCTCCAATATAAATTTTTGCACAAATAGTTGTTATTTTTAATTTCGATTGGTCTGGCAATTTCAAAAATAACAACATATAAGTAATTAAAAATTGTGTTGCCATTGGTAAAAATATTCTAAACAATTTTCAATAATTATTCTACACTATTTTGGAATTTCATTAATTAATAGGGCAACATTCTAAACTATATTGGAATTTTTTAAATTATTATAAACCATTTTGGAACGTTGTAAACAATTCTAAATTTTCTAGACAATATTATAAAAAAAAATTGGAATGAAGTAATTAATTATAAATTAAATTAAATTAAAAATAACATAAAGAAAATAAAATTACCTCAATCGAAAACCGGTCAATCTGACTGTCAGAGCTCTGTAAGGAATCCGAAAAGCAAAAAGTTCCTAAAACAATTCTAAATCATTTCAGAATTAATCAAAATTATTTCAGAATTAATCAAAATTATTTCAGAATTAATAAAATTATTTTAGAATTAATAAAACTTCTAAAATTATTCTGCACCATTTTTAATTTTTTCAATTAATATGACAATATTCAGAATTTAAATAATTTCAAATTAAATCGTTACATATTTAAATAATTACAAATTAAATACTTCTAAATTTAAATTATAAATAAAATAAATTTAAATTACAAATAAATTAAATTTAAATTATAAATAAATGAAATTAAAATTATAAATTAATAAAATTTAAAATATAAATAAATTAAATTATAAATTAATTAAATTTAAATTATAAATAAATTAGAACTTACTGTGAGAGAGCGGGTGCTATGAAAACGACGACACTCCGCGGAATTTATAAACTAATTCAATGCATTTCCGAAAAAAAAAATTTCGGATTTAGCCCGTTTCCGAAAAAAAAAATTCTGGAAAGGGTACATTTCGAAAATTAGTGCTGATGCGGGTATTTTTTGAAATTTAATATTAAATTTGGATATTAATAAAAAAATTCAGTTGATCTGGTGCCTTTACAGATCTGTGTCCTCCAAAATGAGTGAGCATAGTTACAAGATTTGTGAATTATATCCGAATAATCTTTTTTTTGGGTGATACCAAGCCGAACGAATTAAACTCGAATAAATCGCAAATTTTACAATTTTTTCTCAAATTTTACAAATTATTCGCTAATTTTTTGTGAATTTTTCCTAAAACATTTTTTTTGTTTTTACTCTCTTATAGGATTGAGATTTTTAATCTGAATAATTCCGAATTATTCTTGAATCATGAATTTTTATCCTCGTCGAATTGAATCCAAATAATTTATTTATCACTATGTAACTAAATACAATTAGGTTAGATTAACTTTCAGTCCAGCGACTAAAATTCGGTATCTATTTAACTGGATCTTAATTTTTTTCCTACCGCGCGACCCTAGACTTTAATTCCTTCCATTTCACTTTTTTTTTTCCTTTTTGGGTGCATTCATCCAAGTAATAATTGAAAGATCTAAAAGGATATCCTCCGTCAAAATTCTTTTATAGAAATAGAAATTGTGATCCATATAAAGATTGTAGTTAACTGCTATTATGACAAGAGACCAAAAGTCAAGAATGCATCAATGAAATTGGTTTACGGAACTGTGGTTCTTTTCTTTTAATTTTCTTTGTTTTTTTGTCAACAGGAGATTCTTAGGAAGCAAGGAAGATTCCAAACGGGGGATCGAGGTTGCTTATTTATAAACACCTGAATATCAGAATAATTATACATTTAATTATGTATTCAAATATTTAAGGAAGCTAATAACAGTATCGGCACTACAGTACCCGCACTGTACTGCAAAGGGGACCACCAAAAATTAAATGTGAAATTTTTTTTTTTTTTTTTTGTGGAGATCACAATTAACATCTACATGTGCATAGAAGTATTTATACATATGTACAAAAATATTTATAGTTATGAGATGAACAATTATTTAATGAGCAGGTAACCGGATACTGTAATCCGGAGATAATAGTTTGCGGTAGCCGGTAGCCGGTAGCCGAGTACTTGTTTAAGATCATTTACAAATCCATGTCCGTACCTCCTCTCCCTTCATCAAGGCCATCAACCCTTTTATTTTATTTCTCTCAATTCCCGTTTCCTGTCATGCATTTACGAAGAAAAAGTCAATGTACTTCATTAATTTCTTTGATCATTTACGAAATTTTAATATTTTCCTTTTTGAGGAAAGAAATTAAACAATTCATCAAGTCTCAATTTCATCTAGATTGATCGGCTTCATATTTAGTCCATTTTTAGTTAGCAAATAAAATCCAAGAATGAGAGATTATATTGAACCCTCATTTAGGTTGGCATGCAAATGCGGAATATATATATAATTAGACCAATTGAAGTTCAACCACTCATGCAAGTGGTAAAACTTATTTTGTTTGTGAGGTCAAAAAGATTTTTCTCTCTCCTGTTTAACATCAACCTCCAAAAATTAAATTCACCAAATAAAAATGATTAATTTCGATGGATCTAACTCCAAATAACCAATTTAATCATCCTTAACTATAATTAAGCTTCCATCCATCATCCCCTACAGTAAACATATATAGCCTTTTGGATCGAATTAATTAATCTATAAGTTAATTTTATCAAAAGATTTTCCTTAATTAATTTGTTTCCTGCTCGATCCCCATGGCCTCTTCCTTCTCTCAAACCGTTATATTTTCCGTCCTTATACTCCTCTCCCTTCATCAAGCATGTGCTAAAAAAGCTCATTTGCATTTCTACTTCCATGAAATCCTTTCTGGACCCGATGCAACCGTGATGACTGTAGTTAAAGCTCCAAACACCGACTCATTCACCTTCGGTGCAATTGCGGTGATTGACGACATGTTGCGGGAAGGCCAGGATGAGAACTCAACATTGATCGGTAATTAATACAAATACAAATACAAATACATGTTATTGTTCTTTTAATTTGGTTCATAATGAGCCCTCCTTTCAACATTAGTCCTTATTAATTTTGAGATTGCTTAATTTCCATAAATATGCTGAAAAAAATCGTTTCATTCATTTCTTTTCAAAAGATTTTCTTTTTCTTTTTCTTTTTTGGAAGGTATATAAGCAATAAATACGTATGTATTCTTGAGCTATATCACTTTTTAATATCATAGAAAAATAGAATAAGGTACGTACATACTTTAACTGCTTCAAACTTAATTGATGTATTATCCTGTAAATTATTTAGTTGCATTAATACTTAGCCTAAAATTAATGGGCCGGAGATCGTTCAATGCTGAGGACTGAGTTGGTCCAAAATTTTAATACAGATAGAGTAACTTAATTGTAAATGTGAATTTACAAACTAGCTACTTGCTAAATGGTAAATGCTAATTACGACAAGGAAATGATGTTAGAATAGGTCGTGCTCAGGGCATTGTCGGGGTAGTGGGGAGGGACGAGTCGCTAGAGACGGTTCTTAACTTCGTTTTCACTGAGGGGAAATACAACGGCAGCACTCTGGCGGTATACGGGAGAATTATGCGGGATGCAGCAATAGAGCGAGCTGTCATAGGCGGTACTGGTATGTTTAGGCTGGCAAAGGGATACAGCCTTGCCAAGCCTGTACTTACCTGTGCTACCAAGTTGGTTTATGAATTTGATGTGTATGTCTGGTACAAGGAAATTAATTAAGCAAGATTGATTTTTTTATTATTTTTTTTCTTTTGATAGTCATACTGCAAGATTGATTTTTGTTGATCCAACATGATGAAATAAGAATTTATTAGTATGTTGTTTGTGATTTTTAAGGGTTGGGTTGTCTATGAAATTTTATAAATCTAGGGTCTATTTTGTGAAATTATGTAATTTAACTTTGTCAGAGTGTCTAACGATGAAAATTCATTAAATTTATGCCATTACTAGGCTTAACAAAAATTCATTGATGTTTAATCAAAATGATGAGGATGATTAAATAGGCAATATATATATATATGTACTGATTTTTAAAGCTAACGAATTATTAATTTATTAATATGATTTTGTTAATTTAATTGTCATTAAAATAGCACAATTAAATGTAGTAATAACTTTTAGGCCGAGGTCTAATAAATATTTTATTTTGACAAATCAATTCTGTATCACTTGAGTAATTTAAGTCATGATTTAAATAACAAAAATCCAAAAAAACTAAAAGGAATGTGATATAAATATAATTACGCGCAACTTACCAACTCCTCAAGATTTCAACCTCTACCAATTTATTTGGAAAATTGAAGCTGCCAAATAGTCACTTTTTTTTTAATTGACTAATAATAATAAGTGTGAAATGAAACACCTTGACCAGCCAGCTTGTTTGATAAATTGACTAATAATAAGTGTGGAAGCAAACTTTTAATTTCCATTACATATTCAATTGTAAAGCAAACCTTTAATTTCCATTATATTGATTTCTTGTCTTCTATTTCTTGTTTGATTAAATTGCGAAAACCAATTAAAAAAACAGAATCAAAATTAACAAACCAATAAAAATATAATATAATATTAATTGAGGAGTTCTCCCAACCTAACAGATTATATTCTAAGTGTTATCCATAGTTTCAGATTAAAACAAATTTTAAAAGAAAAAGAAGAAAAATTGCCAATTTGGATGGAAAGCGGAAGTATCAAAATATCAATAGCAGCCAGCCATATAGTTAATTCAAAACCAATCGCACTATCTTTTGATGAGAACAAAACAACAGGGCCGGCCTACGGGCCATGTAAGAAACCAAGAAAACAACAGGGCCGGCCTACGGGCCATGTAAGAAACCAAGAAAACAACAGGGCCGGCCTACGGTCCATGTAAGAAACCAAGAAAACAACAGGGCCGGCCTACGGGCCATGTAAGAAACCAAGAAAACAACAGGGCCGGCCTACGGGCCATGTAAGAAACCAAGAAAACAACAGGGCCGGCCTACGGGCCATGTAAGAAACCAAGAAAACAACAGGGCCGGCCTACGGGCCATGTAAGAAACCAAGAAAACAACAGGGCCGGCCTACGGGCCATGTAAGAAACCAAGAAAACAACAGGGCCGGCCTACGGGCCATGTAAGAAACCAAGAAAACAACAGGGCCGGCCTACGGGCCATGTAAGAAACCAAGAAAACAACAGGGCCGGCCTAAATTAGATTGAAATTAGCAAATCCAGTCCAGAGACTTACGAAAACATTTTATACTATTCTATGTATCTCTGTGTATGGTGTTTTCTAGCTCATTTGCATAGGTATCATGATGCAGATCTAACAGCTGAGCAAATTTGAATGACGTAGCTGCTCTGAGAATAACCAAATCATCTAGAAGTATATGTATATATATATCGTATTACAGATTAAATCTTTTAATTACTTTTGTTATTGGTCAGGTAATGTCAAAGACACTGTGCAGTGCAGCAGGTGTTGGAGGATGACATTAATTATTCCTCTCAACCAGTACCAGTACCAGTACCAGTACCAGTACCTGCCCATGGAGATAATTAATTGTTCCTTAATTACCAGCCACCGGAGTCCAACCCTCTGGCCTCTGCCATGAAGACATTAATTGCAACAAAAACAATTCTCAGCCCCATATTGTGTGGCTTAAGTGTTGCTACTTAATTTAGGTTATTTTAATTTGGAGTTTATACAGACATCGCTAGCTAGCTAGCTAGCTAGTTTGGTTAAGTAGCTTGCTTGCTTTTATGTTTACTATCTGTTATCTTATCTTGTTTCTTTTAATTTGATCACCAGTGTCAGGTGTGAATGTGCATGATACCTTAACTGATGCAGTAGCTTGACTCTTGTAATTATAATTTCCTACTAATATAGAATGGGTTTTGCCTCTTTCAAGAAAAATAAAATAAAAATAATAATAATTCAAGAAAAAAAAACAAGCACCATTTTTATGAATAAAAGATTCTCCATTGGAGAGCCGCGCGTGACGTGTCGCTTGATAACAAAAAGGGAAAATCATGCAATCTGTGAATATTAATTTAATCCCATTCTGTATATATGTGCAGTCAATTAATATTTATCAAATTTCAAGGACTCTAAAATAAGGGTCTTCGTGTCAATGTGTTCAGATGAAATATCTACGTTCTCCTATATATGTTTCTACCGGATGACATAACATTTCAAACAAGTAATGAATATTCTTTTTTCTTTTTAACGAAGAACACGCGTTCATATTCCATAAGTTTATTTTTTAATTAAGGACTTTGACTTCTATTCATCTATTGAAAATGAAGTTTTTTACCGGTTTTTCTTTACAAATCCGTTAAGATATATTCCGTAAGTGTTTAAAATCCCGAACGATCCACATAAGTATTGATTTTGAATTTATCCAAGATCAGAGTATATTTTTTCTGACCTAAATTGTAATATATTCCACAAGGAAGTCCTTGTATATGTCTCTCATATTCTCAATAATGTGCTGCAATGATTAAATAAATAGCGAGTAAAGTTTAAGTGCTATGGATATATAGCATAAGATTTTTTTGTGTTCATTTTTTTTTCTTTTCAATATTAGAAGGGTATATATCATAATTTTTTTTTAAAAAAAATAGAATCAATTTTAATTATTTTAATGAAATAAGCATCATTAATTTGATTTTTATAAAAAGTAGCTCGGAAGAATTTAAATTTAGTTTTAAGGAATCTGTAATCGGTCATTTGTACGTATTTCCTCTTCCACTGATCCTAGAAATCAATGAAGCTATTTTTTTTTTAAATAAATAAATTAATGGTGCTTGTTTCATTAAAATTATTAAAATGAATTCTATTCTTATAAAAAAATTCATATACCAACTACCGATGTTAGCTTCAAATATAAAATTACAATTATAAAATGAAGATAGAGACAAGAGAGAAAAATAATTTATTACAATCACTTCAGGAAATAGAGACAAAAGAGAAAATTAATTTATTACAATCACAAATTTCAAACTATCAATGTTCTTCCTAGATCTTTCCTCATTATTTGACAAGAGAGAAAAATAATTTATTCATGCAATTTTGAATATATGGGCACATATACAGTCCATACGGCTTGAAAAAATTCTAAAAATTATTTTGTGATGAAGGAAATTAGATTATATAACTTTATAATATGGTAATTAAACAAATCTTTAGATATAAATTAGTTTTATTTTATCTATATTTCTTTAACAAAGTATAGTAAAATTGCATATATACTTCTGCATACAAATTTGCATATGCCGTCGCATGCCGCATATATAGTATGCAGTGGCTTTCTACATGTAGAACAAAATCATATTTTTTTTTTTTTTTTGGGTGTAAAGCCCGTGGGCAATTTCATTTATTAAAAGAGTTACAATCAAAGAATTACCTCCAAAAATGGAGCCTATAATTTATAGGTATTTTCAATCAGCCCTCAAAAATTATATGTGTGAAATATAAATTCATATGAAAAACTGTGACTCTAATAGAGTATAGACAACAATGCACAGCATCAGCCCAAACGCATAGCACACAGAAGCATCTGCGCTATGGCAGATTATAACTGTTAGCTAGTTAGATTTGGAATGCTGTTAGGTAGATGCCAATTATGTAATTAGCAATCAAGACAATAATAGCAATTAGTTAAAGAAGTAGTTAATGGCATAGATGTACTTAATTAGCTAGTGACTTTTATTTCTAGATTTAAATTCAATCTAAATTTCTTATGCACATAAATTCATCTAATAACTACTAAACAATATATTACTTTGTTTCTTCTCTCTCTTCACGATCAGATCTGTTTTCGTCTGTTTGATACCATGCTCAAACGGCTGGATTTGCTCACTGTCACGCTCAGGTCAAAATGGAGATAGAGACTATACGCTACGTGCTTCTACAATACCGCACTCTCAACTTCAGTTAGCTCAACTCAGCTCCCTCTCTTCATTTTCCTGTTCACTTTAGGAGAAAGAGACAACTCACTTGAGGAGAAAGAGACAATTCACTTGAGGAGAGAGAGGGGAGAGAGACAAGAGAGAAAAATAATTTATTACAATCACAAATTTCAAACTATCAATATTCTTCCTACATCTTTCCTCATCTGATTGCTGTACATGATGTGTTGAAATGTTGAGATATATATTAACTAAAACAATGTTGAAATTCTGTGTGTTCATAATGTTAGAAAATACATGGTACCCGTGTTTATCATTTATAGTTATCGCACATAATTTAAGCGGTTAAGTTCTAATTTGACACCAATTTTATAAAGGAAAATTTCATGGATACTAATCCAAAATTTCAAAATTACTTATTTTCCTCTCTAAAATTCATAATATCATATTTATCCTTGTAAATTTTGAAAACTCACAAATTTACCTATTCTATTTTATTTTCTATTATAACTCATTTTAAATTTTGTAAAGTACCCATTTACTCTTCATTAAAAAATATATATATATAACATGTTTAAAAAAAATAGCAATTTTATAATTGGTCAGTTTCTCGTGGCAAATAGATTATTTCTCTACTTCTTATGTTTACACAAGCATATACCAAACTGTCACTGTGCATACATTAGAAGTAGAGAAATGACTCATTTGCCTTTGGAAACCGACAAATTAGATGACTGCATTTTCTAAAACATGCTACGTATTTGTAAAAAAAATTAGTAAAGAGCAAAACAAGTTTTCATAGAAAATACAATAAAATTAATAAATTTGTGAGTTTTTGAAATTTAGAATAATAAATATGAATTTTAGTGAAGGTATACGTAATTTCGATTTTAGGGGTACACATGAAATTCCCCCATTTTAGAAATTCTCTCTAAAAGATAACGTGATGCATTTTATTTGAATTGGAGAAGGAAATTACATAATATCATTACAAGTACTATTACATATCCAGCATGGTACAACTTTGGAATTCGTATCATCTGCATTAACTCAAAAGGTAATCTATTGAGTTAATGTATCTGAACCGTCTAATTTACTTCAAAATCAGTGTAAATTAGATCTGCACTAATATTAAAGAGTCCATGTGTTACAATCAAGCGGCCGATAAGCATTAACTCAAAAGATTCCCTTTAATGCAGAGGGTACGTGTTTGTCCTTAACCATGTAAGGCCACCAACCTTTATTTTATTTTGTTTCTCTTTACAATTCCCATTTCCTTCCATATGCAAATAAATCAACTTTAAGTAGTCAAACGGTATCTAACAGTTTTAATTGGGATCCATACGTATAGTAATTAGTAAGCACACATATCCAAAAATAATAAGCTCCGGTTTGGTTTCTTAATTTGATCATCAAAGAAATTAACTATATTCTTTCTTAAGAGGAAAGTCTAAGAAAATTGACTACTCATGATCAAGTATTTTTTGTCCGCTTGGCCTTTTGAGTAGTTGTAACCAAAATCTTAGCTTGTATATATATATCAATCAATCAATATAAATACTACACATATATGCATAGCCTTTAGAATTCATCTCTTTTTTTCATCAACAGTACGTGTTTCCTTCGTCCTCTGCTCGCGCCCCATGGCCTCTTCCCTTTCTCGAACTGTTTTCTTTTCCGTCCTTGTACTCCTCTCTCTTCATCAAGCCTGTGCTAAAAAGGCTCATTTGCATTTCTACTTGCATGAAATCCTTTCTGGATCCAATGCAACCGTGCTGACTGTAGTTAAAGCCCCAAACAGTGACTCATTCACCCGTGGTGCAATTGACGTGATTGACGACATGTTGCGCGAAGGCCAGGATGAAAACTCCACATTAATTGGTAATTAATCCAAATAACATTATATTATAGTATTCTTTTACTTTATTCCTTTTGAGATTGCTTAATTTCTGTATATCTTCTAAAAAAAAGAATTTCGTTCATAATCTTTTCTTATTATTATTATTATTATTATTATTATTATTATTTATTTCGGAAGATATATAAGTAATAATATGTATTTCTCTTTTCAGTCAAATCAATAAGATGACATGATGCTTTGTTAACAAGCAACACCAGTGTAATTGATCAACAAACTTCTACTGACATAAACTGCTATTTAATTACATATGCATATTGAATAATTTGTAAATATGTATTTAAAACTGGTTGCTAAATGCTAACGAGAACAAATTATGTAACAGGTCGTACTCAGGACATTGTCGGGGCAGTGGGGTTTGACGGATCACTACAGTCGATGCTCAACTTAGTTTTCACTGAGGGGAAATACAACAACAGCACTCTTTCAATATATGGGAGGGTTGTGCTGGGAGAGACGATAGAGCGACCTGTCATAGGCGGTACCGGTATGTTTAGGATGGCCTGGGGATACAGCCTTGCCAAACCTGTGTTTACCTCCGCTACCAAGTTGGTTTATGAAGTTGATGTGTATATCTGCTACAAGGAAATTTGAAGAAAACTTGAGTTATTATTATGTTTTTATAGTATAAAGTTGATGCTTTGATTGAGAAGTTTAATAAAGATAGCAGGAATAAAAAAATATAATGCAGTAATATTTGTGCAATGTTTGTTGTATGTAATGTATTTTTATACTTCTATTGTTGATATATGCACAGGAAGATTGCGTGTTTATAGAAACAATATAGAATAGAACTAGGGTGTTCCTAAGTTCACCAAGTCTCTTGTGAACTTGTTAATTAACAGATAGAACTTATAAGTTACTCTGTTAATCTTCGTACGGAAGCCAATCCTGCGAGTGGAGCAGTATCACTGGTTCTGTAAGGAATCACAAACTGAAGCCAGAAGCCCTGCATTTTTCACGACCTAAAACCTTCAATCCTTAACAGAGTGCTTCTTGGTGCTCTCTATTTTTTCTCTCTAATTTTGGTTGTTATTATTCACACGTTTTTCTGATTATTATTAGAGAGAGAGAGAGATGTATGGATGGTTTATATAAAACCAATGCACCTTTTCATAATGGGTTCGCATCTATTCATAACGGGTCGGATTTTGGCTTGGGTTTTCCATAACGGGTGTACCATTAAATAAATCCAACATAACTCAACTTTAAAATCATTTGAATTGTTTTCAAACGACGAATCAAAACCGTTGAAATCCTTCTACCTTACAAGTGATGTGTTTATATGTGAAATTTTTAAAATTTCGAAATAATTTCGTATAGAATCAAGTGATCAAAATTAGAAAGTTTATAAACTAATTTAATGCATTTATTTTTTGGACATCTGTTGACTACTTGACTCTATACAAAATTAATTTAAAATTTAAAATTTTTTGCATATAGACGCATCACTCATAAGTTAGAATGATTTCAACAGTTTGAATTCATCTTTTGAAATGAATTCGATAGGTTTTAGAATTAATTTCACAAGAGAGCTTGGTGAATTTAGGAACACCCTAGTTCTACTCAACAATATATATATAAGAGGAGAATGATATTTGGTTGCGTGATCTCCTTGGAAATCATATTTGAATTTGATTGATGACGCTTGAAAGGGGTTTGTCAACCAACGAAGTACCATTTCTTTTTTTATTTTCCGTGTTTTCGGCCACACTTTTTCTAATTAATTAAAACCTAAGATTAATTACAGATTAATTAAGTTTAATATTATAAAAAATATAATTAATAATTGAATTAGTACCTTCCTCTTCTACGATTAGAATTCATCTTTTTGGTGCTAAACCCCAGCGCTTCTCCTGCCCTGCTAAATTTTTTTTCCCATCAAGAAAACTCAAAACCTAGATAAAACAGTTACACCGTGATCAGAATAGAAGCCCGAAGAAGAAATTATTTGGTTCTACGCGATTTCAAATTGGCGCTAGGAAATCAGCTTAAGGTATACAACTCCGATCAATCAACTACTGTTTATCTTCTCCACCTTTACTTATTTATGTTGCCACTCAAGTCATTCCAAAATAGTTATCTTTGGTTTCTATTGTCAAACCTTAAATTTTAGGGTAAATAGCATCACTAGTAAAGTAATTAAGTTTAAGGTTTTTTCTTAATAGTTTGATACTAAATTGAATTCTCCTTTTAATTATTTTGATCAACAAAATTGAATTCACAATCATATCATTTCTTTTCTGTTGAAATGAACCCTTATTATTATGATATGGATATTGTTCCAATGCCGAGAAAGGATCAATGGATGCATGTGGCAACAGATGGTAAGATATATCCTCCTATCATCAAGTGTCCACTAGGATGTCCAAAAAAGAATAGAATACCTTCATCATATGAACCAAAGAGAAGACCTAAGTGTCAACGTTGTGGTATGTACGGGCACAATCAAAAGACTTGTAAGAATTCTGCATCTGAATTCAACACCCCTCAAAATGTTATAGAATAATGCATGCCAGAAGGTACAATTCAAAATTTTACTAAGCACTATATGCACGATCTTAGCATAACATGCAATTATTAACACGCAGTTTATGGACCATATAAATTCATGCAATTTTGAATATACGGGCACATATACAGTCCATGTGGACTTGAAAAAAGTCTAAAAATTATTTTGGGGTGAAGGATATTAGATTCTATAACTTTATAATATGGTAAGAGCACAAACCACTAGACTAATTAAACAAATCTTTAGATATAACTTAGTTTTATTTTATCTATATTTCTTTAACAAAGCATAGTAAAACTATATATATACTTCTACATACAAATTCGCATTTGCGATCGCATACTACATATACGGTATGCAGTGGCTTTCTGCACGTAGAACAAGACCATTTTTTTTTTTTTGGATGTAAAGCCTGTAGACAATTTCATTTGTTAAAAGAGTTACAATCAACAAATTACCTCCAAAAATGGAGCCTAAAATTTACAGGTATTTTCAATCACTCCTCAAAAATTATATGTGTGAAATATAAATTCATATGAAGAACTGTGACTCTAATGGAGTATAGACAGCAATGCACAGCATCAGCCCAAACGCATAGCACAGAAGCATCTGTGCTATCGCAGACTATGGCTGTTAGGTAGATGCCAATTATGTAATTAGCAATCAAGGCAATAACAACAATTAGTTAGAGAAGTAGTTAATGGCATAAATGTAATTAGCTAGTGACTTTTATTTCTAGATTTAAATTCAATCTAAATTTCTTACACACATAAATTCATCTAACTACTAAACAATCTATTACTTTCTTTCTCATCTCTTTTTACGACCGGATCCGCTTTCATCTGTTTGTTGCCACACTCTGATGGCCGGATTTGCTCACTGTTACGCTCTGATCAAAATGAAGGTTGAGACTATATGCTACGTGCTTCTACAATACCGCACTCTCAACTTCAGTTAGCTCGACTCAGCTCCCTCTCTTCTTCTTTATTTTCCTCTTCACTTGAGGAGAAAGAGACAATTCACTTGAGGAGAGAGAGACAAGAGAGAAAAATAATTTATTACAATCACAAATTTCAAACTATCAATATTCTTCCTACATCTTTCCTCGTCTGATTGCTGTACATGATGTGTTGAATTGTTGAGATATAGATTAACTAAAACAATGTTGAAATTATGTGTGTTCATAATGTTAGAAAATACATGGTACCCGTGTTTATCATTTATAGTTATCGCACATAATTTAAGCCGTTAAGTTCTAATTTGACACCAATTTATAAAGGAAAATTTCATGCATACTCCTCCAAAATTTCAAAATTACTTATTTTCCTCTCTAAAATTCATAATATCATATTTATCTTTCTAAATTTTGAAAACTCACAAATTTACCCATTCTATTTTATTTTCTATTAGAATTCATTTTAAATTTTGTAAAGTCTCCATTTTACTCTTCATTAAAAATTATATATATATATATATAACATGTTTAAAAAAATAGCAATCTTATAATTGGTCAGTTTCTAGTGGCAAATGGGTTATTTCTCTACTTCTTACGCTGACACAAGCATATACCAAAGTGTCACTGTGTATGCATCAGAAGTAGAGAAATTACTCATTTGTCTTCGGAAACTGACCAATTAGAAGACTTCATTTTAAAAAAAAATTAATAAAGAGTAAAACAAGTTTTAATAGAAAATATAAAATGAATAAATTTGTGAGTTTTTGAAATTTAGAATGATAAATATGATAGTATGAATTTTAGTGGAGGTATACGTAATTCCGATTTTAGGGGTACACATGAAATTCGCCAATTTTATAAATTCTCTCTGAAAGATCACGTGATGCATTTTATTTGAATTGGAGAAGGAAATTACATAATATCATTACAAGTACTTTTATAAGATGTACATATCCTGCATGGTACAACTTTGACCTTCAACCATGTAAGGCCACCAACCTCTTTATTTGTTTCTCTTTACAATTCTCATTTGCTTCCGAATACAAAGAAATCAACTTTAATTAAGCAGTCAAACGGTATCTAACAGTTTTAATTAGGATCCATACGTATAGTATATAATTAGTAAGCACACATATCCAAAAATAAGCTCCGGTTTGGTTTGTTTGATCATCTAATTAAGAAATTAACTATATTCTTCCTTAAGAGGAAAGTCGAAGAAATTGACTACTGATCAAGTCTTTTTTGTCGGCTCCACCTTTTTAGTAGTTGTAACCAAATCTTGTATCAATCAATATAAATACTACACATACATAGCTTCTGGAATTCATCTCTTCTTCTTTTTTATCAAGTACAGTACGTGTTTCCTTTGTCCTCTGCTCGCGCCCCATGGCCTCTTCCCTTTCTCGAACTGTTTTCTTTTCCGTCCTTGTACTCCTCTCTCTTCATCAAGCATGTGCTAAAAAAGCTCATTTGCATTTCTACTTACATGAAATCCTTTCTGGATCCAATGCAACCGTGCTGACTGTTGTTAAAGCCCCAAACAGCGACTCATTCACCCGCGGTGCAATTGCCATGATTGACGACACGTTGCTCGAAGGCCAGGATGAAAACTCCACATTAATCGGTAATTAATCCAAATAACATCATATTATATTATTATTTTAATTTGGTCCTTTAGAGCTTGCTTAATTTCTATATATCCTCTGAAAAAATATTTTCGTTCATTAATTTCTTTTATATCGGAAGATATATATAAGTAATAATATGTATTTCTCTTTTCAGTCAAATCAATGAGATTGACATGATGCTTTGTTAACAAGCAACACCAGTGTAATTAATCAACAAACTTTTACAGACATAAACTGCTATTTAATTATATATGCAGATTGAATAAATTTGTAAATATGTATTTAAAACTGGTTGCTAAATGCTTACGAGAACAAATTTGTGTAACAGGTCGTGCTCAGGGCATTGTTGCGGCAGTGGGGTTTGACGGGTCGCTAGAGACGATGCTCAACTTTGTTTTTACTGAGGAGAAATACAACAACAGCACTCTTTCAATATATGGGAGGGTTGTGCTAGGAGAGACAATAGAGCGACCCGTCATAGGCGGTACCGGTATGTTTAGGATGGCCAGGGGATACAGCCTTGCCAAACCTCTGTTTACCTCCGCTACCAAGTTGGTTTATGAAGTTGATGTGTATATCTGGTACAAGGAAATTTGAAGGAAACTTGAGTTATTATTATTATTTTTTTATAGTATAAAGTTGATGCTTTGATTCAGAAGTTTAATTAATAGAGATAGCAGGAATAAAAAAATAAAAAATAATGCAGTTTGTTTGCTGCAATGTTTGTTGTACCTGTACGTAATGTATTATTATTGATATATGTTGAGTAAAATAAAGATTGCGTGTTTATAGAAACAATATATATATAAGAGGAGAATGATATTTGGTTGCGTGATCTCCTTGAAAATCATATTTGACTGTTGACGTTTGAAAGGGGTTTGTCAGACAACGAAGTACCATTTCTTTTTTATTTTCCGTGTTTGACTAATATCAAGTCGTCCTATTCCCAAGTCGTATATATGAATTTCTTCTTGGTTTAAATAAGTCAAACACAGAACAAAAAATTAGAGGCTTTGAAACATTTGTTTATCATGCTCAAAGAAATTTACTGCAAATGTTGAATGGATCGCTTCTTTTCCTATTGAAGTAGAAATTTTGGAGAGTTCTTCTTTCATGAATGAGAAATTAAAGAGCAAATCAAACTAGTAGTTATAGTGATCAGTTATTACGCTGATTTTAAAAGCTCCTGAGTTTTTAAGTCCCAATTAACATAAAATGAATGAAAAAGAGCAAACATCGCCATCCTTCTGTCTCGACAAATATGAAATAAAATAAAAAGTAAATTAATGTAAGTAACTACCAGTACATATACAAACCTTTGGCACATCCATAAAATTCAAGAAGAGAGAAAGGGGGCAAAAGAAAGAAGAGTTGGGAAGTGTGAAAAATGAACCGAACCAGACAGAGCGAAGGGGGGAAAAGGAAATTCGCTCGGTCGGTTCACCCGGTAATAATTTTTTTTTAAATGAACCGAATCATATAAACCGAATTGATCCATTTAAACTGAAAAATCAGACCATTTAAATCAAACTTTTACAGTTCAGTTTAAAATCAAATAAACCGGGCCGTTTCAACACCCCTAGCAGAAACTACAAAGTCGTGAGGGGGAATCAAACTCACGATCTTTGAATAACCAACAGTCCTAAGACTTTTTTCTAGCCAAATGTGCTACCTACTTCTTTCTCCGCTCTGTCGGACTATGTCATCTTTGTATTATATATTTATTTTTTGGTCTCTTAAATGAATTATAAATATATAATTGCATTTCAGTTATATTGCATGCATTATAATTCTACTTTATCAAGGGACCCATAAAATATCATCACTCATTATAAATAAGAGACAAATTGATATATAACTTTGTTCCGCACAAGTTATATACAAGGAACTAATATTTTTATCACTACTTATGATAACTAGCTTCTAATATTAATTACATTATATAATTCTCATGTAAAAAAAATATATATCTCATATCTTATAATTCTGAGACACAATGAAAATATTAATGACACTAATATAACACATATAATATTTTCATTTGTTGGGTCTTTTCAATATGTAAAACATTTCATAAACTCATGTTATTAAGCGATAAGCTTTTATCAATATTTATAGAACTACAATGTATTTTAATTAACATGACAAACTTATCATGGTATATTAGTGTTCCATATTAATAACCAAATTTGTGAATATTTTAGAAATTTATGTTGGATAAATTTCACTGTAGGTCACTAAACTTTGTTATTTGTCATGAATTGATCACTCAAATTTGACATGTCCCTTTTGAATCACTCAACTTTGTTATTTATCCCAATCAAGTCCCTCTATACTTTTTTATCCAAAATTTTAACGGAATATTCCTATTCCGTCCAAAAAATTAACGAATATACTCATTCCATCTAAAATATTAACGGAATGAGCATATTTCATCCAAAATACTAACGGAATTAACATATTTTATTAAAATTTTGGATGAAAAAATATAAAGGGAATTGATTGGGACAAATAACAAAATTGAGTAACTCAAAAGAGACAAATTAAACTTGAGTGACCAATTCGTGACAAATAACAAAGTTTAGTGACCTACAGCGAAATTTATCCATTTATGTTTGTCATCTTATAGAGTTGTATGATTCAAGATTAAGAATATATTCTTGAACACTTCTATAGATAAATATAAATTTCATGAAACAAAATACATATAGCATCAAATTCATAAATATAATATGTAAAAATAATTAATATAATATAACTTTTAAAACACATAACTACCGTACTTAACTGGCAAAAATCCAAAAAAAATAAAAGAAATGTGATATAATTAGGCGCAACTACCAACTCCGTTTGGGCCACACCTTTTCTAATATCAAGTCAAGTTGTCCTAATCCCAACTAGTAGCTATAGTGATCAGTTATTACACTGATTTTAAAAGCTCTTGAATTTTAAGTCCCAATTAACATAAAATGAATGAAAAAGAGCAAACATCGCCATCCTTCTGTCTTGACAAATGTGAAATATAAAAAATAAAAAAAATAAAAATAAGTAAATTAATGTAAGCAACTACCACTCTACCAGTACATATACAAACCTTGGACACATCGATGCTAAAAAACCAAAATATTATAAAATTTTGCTACATAAAGGAATTGTCGGTTTCATATTTAAACATCCAATGACTTAATATATATTTTTTTTTTGGGAGTTGTCTTGATGGATCTAATCTGGAGTCGGGAATCAGCAAACTTAACTGACATAAAGGACAACCAACACTTGACCACTTGACCGCTCTATCAAATGTCTTTTTTTTTCCTAGAGCTCTTTTTCGAGCAACTGTGCTACCACCTCCTTTCGCCGCTATGTCAAATGTCAATACTTAATACTATGTTTGATTTTAGAAAGAGAGAGAGATAGAGTACTGTAGTAGACCACTACTAGAGGAGCTTTTTTTTTTTTTTTTTTTTTTTTTAAATTTACTTTTCATAAATGTATTCTGAGATGAGATGAGTTGAAGGATGGAGTACTGTAGTAGGTATTCATCTTATATTATCGAGGGAAGTGGTTCTCTTTGCACTATCCTGGACCAGAAGGGGGAACCCAGAAACAAAATGAAGACAAAATAATATATACATTGAGATTTTATCGGCGTAACAGGAAAATGGAAAATAGAATCTTGTAGAAGCTCATACTGCTAATTTGCGCAATAGGCTAACTAACTAGTAGATATTCACACGTATACGACTAGCTATCTAGAAAGTAGAAACAAATAAAACTTTGTTGATGTAAAGGATATATATTGCAAATAACAATCTATACATGAAAGTGTGCCATCTGAGCTATTCTAGAATACTAATCTGAGCTGTACCATCGTCCAAACAACGATCCCTTGAGTACACCTGAGAGAAACCAATCATAAATTTGTTCGGCAGCATTGGAATTAATTGGAACTAAATGTGAGAGAGCATTATACATGAACTCCATAAAATGTTGAGTTTCACCTTTTGATGCATTTGATTTTGGAGAAGCCTAGTACCATCACTGGTAGGTGCCGCTGTGGTTCTGGATAACAAAAACATAATTAAGTTGAAATAATTTAAATAAGTAACAAAAGAACCCTTGTCTTTCTGAGCTAAATAGAAAATAGTACAATATTATACGGGTGGAGGCAAGTAACGCTGTGGGAGACCATCCCCCTCGTGGTCCCCAAAAATTTTAGAAAAAATAGCTTATGCTATGACATTTTGAAGTAAAAAATGTAATAATATGGTTTTAGTCGGAAATATTTGTCAAATTATGCCTAACTCTAAATTTTTGCCCTACTCTTTGGCATTTCCTGGTTCAGCCCCTGTGATTATGTACTTGGTTACATGGAGCAGTGTTGCATCTCATATTCAATTGTGTCAAAAATTACACAGGTCTTGGAAGAACAGTTGTTCATTACCAGTTAAATTTGGTTGGATAGAGACAGTATGTATTAACACTGTACCAAATTAGTATAACTTACCAAAGGAATGGTCTCAGCCAGAGATTTTGACGAGTCGGTACACAATTCATTGAGTGACAAACTCTGACTTTCATTGGAGTTAATCTGCCAGAAGTTCCTCGTCACTCGCATGGGGTCCATGCTATTTGCTGACGTGGAAGAGGTAGATAGTTCCGACAACAAGGGCTGGAGCGGGGCCTGCCCCTCAAGCAAACTGATTACTTGAGACATGTTTGGTCGCAGAGTAGGGGATGCATTGGTGCACAAAAGTGCCACATTTAGCATTAAAAGTGCTTCTTCTTTTGAATAATCTTGGCCTAGGCTTGGGTCCACAAGCTCTAGCAGTGAGCCTCTCTCTTGTAACACACATGCCTGTTGTGTCAAATTTCAAACTTCTTTTAGTTTAAAATTTTACAGATTGAAAGATGCCCAAAACAAGGGTTTAACATCAGTTCGCCAGCCAGTATGTAACTGAGCCAAAAATATTTACACACTTCAGCATGGCCCGATGCAATATAAGCTTCTATTGTAAAATTAAGCCACACCTTGTTCCAAATTTGACTCAGCTATACTTGACAATCAATTAACAAACCCTTTTGAGTAAGCTCAACATAAATAAGATGTAATGTCACTTGAATCTAATTTAAGAATTAATTTTGTAATCCTGGATCTTGCAGATAGTAATAAAAGAAGTTTACACAACAAACATCTGCATCAAATTAATTCTCAACTCGGAAAAAAAAGGGGTACTTTAACTTGCATAGTATGTGGATTTACTAAATTAATCTGGGAGTAGAAATGTAATGAAAAAACTACCCAGTCTAGGAGATAGACGAATTCATCCTTGGGTCGATAATTGGTGTTGCTTTTGCCACTGACAATCTCCAAAGCAACAACTCCAAAGCTGTACACATCTGCTTTATTTGTCAAATAACCCCTCATTGCATACTCTGGAGCCATATATCCTCTAGCAGATATCAGAAAGTATCAAAACAAAAGCTACCATTAATTTTCTTCAAACAAAAAATAAACGTTTAAAAAGACAAAAAAAAAAAAGACTGACAATAAAAAAAATAAAAAAAACTAACATGGTGCCAGCAATACGAGTGCTGATGTGGGTATGATCGTCTTCATTGAGCTTGGCGAGGCCAAAGTCAGAAATTTTTGCATTTAGGTCCTTGTCAAGTAAAATATTACTTGCCTTAATATCTCTATGAACTATCTTTATTGGTGACTCCTCGTGCAGATAAGCAAGGCCTCGTGCTATACCTAGAAATATATTTCGCCTTGTCCCCCAATCCAGTTTCATTCTCAATTGCTCATCGGCACCTATAATATTTATTTGTATATCAAATTGAAACATATTTTATCTAGGATTCAAACAATGGAAGGTACCATGTCCTTACTGGTACCATTGTAAGATTCAGAAATTTGCAGAAAGCTCCTTATTTTAATATATCGCAAACATGTAACAGTGAGCTCACCAAAAAGTGCACGTGCAAGGCAGTTGTTCTCCATGTATTCATAAACCAAGCAAAGTTGGTTGCCTTCAGTGCAACAGCCATATAGTCTGACGAGATTTGCATGTTGAACTGCTGATATCATGCCGATCTCATTCACAAATTCTCGGTTCCCTTGTTTTGACCTCGATGACAGTTGTTTGACTGCTATTATTGTTCCATCTGATAATATCCCCTTCAGATAGAGAGAGTTTCAAATTAAATGTTCATAAATTAAGCCAAAGAAATTAAGGATTTAAATTATTTAATGTATATGAATTAATGAGCCAATACACAATACCTTATAGACTGAGCCGAAACCTCCTTCACCAATTTTATTGGTTATGTCAAAGTTCTTTGTTGCTGCCTTGATCTGTCTTAAGGTGAATGAACCGAGTTGAAGGTCCAAAGATCTCAAATCTATTATTGTCAAGAAACCAAATAATAAACTCAACATCAAAATAATAATATGAGACTCCTTTAAACAAGTTGTATTGTTGCTTGCTGACTGCAAAATTCAAAACCCAAGGAATACAAACTACCAAACATAGTCCTCCAATACCTTTATACATTGATTCACTTCTTTTCAACCTTCTCCAACAGATAAGGACTGCTAAAAGCATTACCAAAAATGCCAAAACTGAAACACCAACAATTAGCCGAAGCCGTACTCTTCTACCTGTAGTGGTTTCTTCTGGTGGTGGATCAAAGTCTGTTCATCAAGTACAATGCCAAATTAATTCTAATGCTAGCTTAGTGAGAATAGGGATCAGAAAATAACAGAACATAATTAAATAAACGTACTGGGTGTAACTGAAATTGCAGAAATAAGAGGGCCATAAACGCCTCTATCCGGTATGGCAGTGGTGCCCCTGCCAGCCCAGTACAAACGTATTTCCAATGTATTATAATTTGTGACAGTTGCCGTGAAGTTTTTTATCACAGCCTTACCGGGCCCACCTGCAGATTTTGCTATGTTGAATTCCTCTAGCACCAACTTCCCCTGAATTCAACAAATTATGGTTGTCAAAAGAGGAAAGTGTGCTTTTAAAAATAAAATACTTCTGTGTATGCAGTAGTATGTGTTTGCACACAGAGCAACTGAGCAACAAAAGATGCTAGCACAAGTTATTGGTACATTTAATCCCAGTAACATGTTTGCACATGGAAGCTCACATTTTTGCAACACACGTAAACAACATGCACAAAGATCATATGAAAGAGAGAGAGATTTCTGATCTAACAAAAGACTCAATAAAATTCTTAACAAGTTACCTGAATAAACACATTAAAAAGGCGCTCTCCAAGGCTATTATATGTACTGTCCCCAGAAAAAACTATTTCAGCAAAGTGGAGTCGCACTGTGTAGTCTCCAGGATACATACAAAGACCGTAATATGTAAGAGATAAAGCAGAGAGGCGAGCACTCGTGTATAGCTCTGAGTGAGGCGCAGTCAACTTAGATTTATTTGTCACGATGTAAGTGTCAGCACTCACAGCATTATCCATAAAATTTCCAGAGCTACTAAACGCCCAATTTTGATCACGGTTTATGTATAGCATCGAGGCACCTTTTGGGTCTGTGTCAGCTTCGAACTTTGTTCCGTCTATATCTACATCTGTGCCCCCACAATTTATGTGCAGTGCATAGCGATCTGTTGGGAAGTTTATGGAATCTCTCTGGTTAAAATTATAATACATGAGAAAATAACAGGGGTATGAAAATGAAAGTTGCTAGAGGCTTACATTTTCCATTAGAAGTACAAGGGAAGTTCCTCTTCAGGCATGAGGGAACATTTGACCTACATTGTAATACTGTGGTAAGAAGAAAGAAACATAGATGTTGTCTTTATGTACTTCTTGTTGGTAGTCTATGTGAGTGTGTGGGTGTGGGTGTGATGAAATAAGCTTACATCTTGTCCGCTTGAGATGAATAGATCTCTACTGCATTTCTGCAAAGCAGGAAAGAGGAACTAAAATTTGGCATCCAGGTAAGAATAGAACTGAAAAACAGGGAAACTATAAAATATACTCACATGCTCCCTCCTTCAGAGCACTGGGCGGGATCTGAGCCAACCGTGAAATTATTGTATGATATGTCACTGCACGTGAATGCCAAATTAGTTCATGAATCTTGATTCCTTTCCAAAAGGGTGTAAAATTCCTAAATTATGATCTTCCAAGCATCTTCGCAAGTTACATAACCCAACAAGCTACTCTTTGTTTCTGTGTGTGTGTGTTTGTGTGTGTTTTGCATGTGCCAGTGTGCATCTCTGGGTGCTTGTGCTGCAGTGTGTGCTGTGTCTGTGTGCGATAATTTTTCACAATATGTTATGGAAACAAGAGATTTAACACTCACACAATTTTACTTCTGGTCAATATCCATGAAGGTATATCTCCTGTAAGCATGTTTCCCATCAAAAATCTGCAAATACAGTGAAGTATAACAAAAATTGATACAAACAAACAGAATAATTGTTGGTCTTACAATTCAAATATGCAAATTGTAGTAAATCCATACAAATTTAGAGTGTGTTAAATATTGACATCAGGTCCATTTCTGTGCACCAATTACAAAATCAAAATATTATGCATGTGATCATTTCATTATTTTGCTCTTTGTGTGGCAGCTGGATACATATGCAGGCAAAATGTGTTTATTACTTATCTTTCAACTCACAACCATTGACAAAGAATTCATTTCACATGAGGTGTGTGTGTGTGTATATATATATATTTTTTTTTATGGTTAGTGGAAAGGTCCCGCATGAGGTATATACTTGAAACCAACAAAATATTTTGGATAGGTTACTGGATAAAATACCTTCCTTTGCGCAGTGATGGCATACCACAAGTGTTTTTTTCACATTACAAAACCAAAAAAAGCTTCTTGTTAAGGGTAAAAGATGACCTGTCATTTCACTTACATGAAGTCAACATTTGCAAAATTTTGAGAAGAGGATGGGATCTCCCCACTCAGATTATTGAAAGAAAGATCCCTACATGAAAATAACATTCAAATAAATTAAATTCACCTTCTTACTCAAAAAAAAAAAAAAAAATTCACCTTAAAAGATTCTACTGCCATTATGCCAGAACATGTTATGTATTTTTTTTTCTTGTTCTGTTCTCACATGTTTTTACAATTTTCAAAAAAAGGCACCATCCCTTTGACTACTCTGTAGTGTACTGTGGATCTTTAGAATCAATGCCCCAAATGCTGTATCAGCAAAAGTAATTGTGTTGTTTTCTTTTGTAAACAATGAAATATACACACATAAGCAAGGAAGTAGAAAAAGGAAACAAACTGACAGGTGCTTTAACTTCTTCATTTCTCCAATATAAGGTGGGATGATTCCATGAATGGAGCAATTCCGCAAAATCCTACAAAAAGAGAAAATTAGTACCATATAATTGTATAAAAAAAAGTAAAATATGCAACAGGGTTAGAAATAAACTAACAGCTTATTCATAGATCCCATTCCCCTTAGATCTGGGAAGGTTGAAGCATTTCCTCTTAAATCACTAATTCTCCTACAAAAAGCAAAAGGTAGTTTCAAATATTTATCTACATATACTTCAATAAGAAATAAAATAATTGGCTTTGAAGTTAAAAATTATTTGCACACAGATCAGTTAATCTTGTCAGTTGTGAAATGCCACTAGGGATGGGGCCCTTCATCAAGCAACCTTGCATTTGCCTATAAAGAACAATTAATAATTATGAAATGAATTAATAAGAAGTCAGGGCTTCTTGTAAAGGAAGAATATCTTCTATCTTTTTTTGAGGAAGAATATCTTTTATTGGTACACATTACTGGACCACTTACAATTTTTCCAACTTGGTCAATTTCTTCAAGAAATCAGGGATTCTTCCAGAGAAATTGTTACCAGAAATCCTTCTGCTTGGAAGTAATATATAAACATAAGTTCAGAAAACAGAAGTAAATTTAAATAATGAAAATTATAATTGAACAAAAACTACCACAAATTTAGAAAAAGCAAGAACTCACAAGTCAGCCAAATTGGTCAACTTGGTGAGGGTTGGAGGCAGTTCTCCAGTGAAGTTATTAGAGGACAAATGTCTAGATAAGAAAAATTAAGTAAAAAGAGGTTAGAATAAATTATTTTGAAAATCTTTCTGGGAGAATTAAGTTGAAAAGAAGGGTAAGAGAGCTCACATTTGTTGTAGATTTACGAGGTTTCCAATCTCTGATGGAATTGGACCATAGAAGTTATTCGCTTCCAAACTCCTGTTAACATAAATATTATTAACCTCTAAACTACACCACTTTAATAAAATTTCTTGGTAAATCATGAATTTATATGACAGTCAAGCACTCAAGCTTCATAAAATACTTACAAATTATTTAAAGTGGTGATCTTGGTAAGTGTCATTGGAAATGGGCCTGATAATCTGTTTCCCAACAACGACCTGCATCATTTATATTCAGCATCAAGAACTTATTACCATCAGCAATTTTGTGTCAGAAAAAGACAGTAGCTTATAATAGATTTAAAACAAATCAAAGAGAAAATCAGAGAAACTTGCTCATTGTATTCCTTTCACTTGAGCTAGTTAATTTGGAGCAGGTACTTGTATTTAGTTGATTAAATTTAAAATAAGAACAATTTTTTATTCTCTCTTGTGAAGTCATGGCCCAGCTGAAGTTAATTACACAACTTGTATACATAAATTTTAGCCAACCAACCAGTACCAGTAAAGATAAAGAAGAAAATAGTGGCAAAGGGGAAACTGACAAAATACGAAGCTTCATGGTAGACCACTCAGTGGGAACAGTGCCATTTAGGACACTTCTGCTTAGATCCCTGCAGACAATCCACATGTTTTTTACTTTCAACAGTGTTTATCTTAATACTTATTAATAATAATAAGACAAAGCAGAATGGGCAAAAGATATTTAAATTGCCAGACAGAGGGTCCACAGTAAAAATATGAAAGGTTGATAAAAATCAGCATGTTATCATTAGAAAAGAAAAGACTAATTATTTTTTAATGAATAAATAAATAGTAAATGGTAGAAAAATGGTTACAATTGTTCGAGATAAGGAAGTTGGCTCAACTCCGGAGGCAGAACCCCAGTCAGGTTCTCTCCCTTCAACAATCTGCACTCCAAATCAAAATTCAAATAGTATTATGTACATTATTTATTAAATTTATTTAATACATAATTAAGGAGTGCCCGAAATAAAAATGGAAAAGAGGTTTTAAATTTATGTTAACACTGATGACTGGTGAGTGTTGTCTCAGAGAAGAGAGAGAAAGAGAGAGAGAGACTTACAGGATGGTTACATGACAGGAGGTGGAATGGTTAGAGAGGGGAAGAGAGCAGTTGCAAATGAGTTGAATCTCGGAGCCCTTGGGGCGGGAAGACACGTTGAAATTGCCACCACCGGAGCAGGGATCCACAGAGAAGTCCCAATCCCTCTTCCCCAGCTTCCTCGCTATCTCCTGCAGCGCTCTCTCTTCATTTCATTCCATTCCATTTACCACACACATTTTTAATTTCAATCAACTCAGAATTATACACTTCAGAAGTCAGAAGTCAGAACAGAGAAAGTAATAGCAACTTAAATTAATTAATAGATTATTATCTAATAGGAGGAAATTAAGAGTAGTAGAGCTTGAGCTTGACTTACTTTCAGACGGGTGAAGTTTGGGTTGCTGCACGTAGGAGGATTCATCAGGTGGCGGTGCATTTTGGGTGGCACAATCCATGGAAGCCACCAAAAATGCTGCTGCTAAAAACACAGCCCACAACACAAACGAGATCTCTTTCATGCTCCTCTCTCTCTCTCTCTCTCTCGCTCTCTCTCTCGATCTCCCTCCCTCCCTCCCTCCCTCCCTCCCTCCCTATATTAATGCCTCTGAGCTGAGTGATTGAGTACAATGTCTCTCGAAGGAAAGGAAAAATAAAAAAAGGCCTAGCTTGAGCTTGAGCTAGCACACTGTGGTTGTCTGGTTGACAGTAAACGCAAGTAGGCTTTGGCAGATCATTATATATCTCTATATAATAATAGGGAACCGGTGTTGGAATCTTATTTTTTTATTATTTAATTTGGAAATATTCTTTTTTTTTAGGATGAATTTGAAAATATTCCAAACTTATTTGTTCGTGTCCAATAGTTTTTCCACATGTATTAGAGTGTCAGAATGAGAGTGATGTATTATACTCATTAATTAATCTGTGATTAATTTTATTCTAAGCATCGGTTGTTTTCTGGGAGCTCAATTCCTTTTATTTATTACACTTATTTACAGATATAATTTCTGACTTGTATCCTTTCATTTGTGGGTCCCGTTAACTTATTTTTCACCCCTTTTTCTTCCTTCCCACCCTTAGGCCTGGTCGGCTATCGGTATTCCCATAAATTTTGGTTGAATTTTGGATTTTTTGTATTTTTTTTCCGACAGCCGTTGGGAAGGTTCAAAATTTCCTCTCAACTTCCTTTCGTTTATTTCCAATGTCATTCTCCGCCTATTAAAATCACGGAAAAAAAATATGAAGTCAAATTGAAAAAAAAATTTCCAACCATCACTCTCTCCTCTTTCCTCTCTCTCTCTCTCTCTATCCCTTTTAAAAGAAAGATAACGTTAAAAAATTATAAAGTTCTCTTATAATTTTCAAATCTTATTTACCATAATCTATTTTTTATCTTTATTTAGGACATGTTCGGTTGTCGGTATTCCTATGAGTTTTAGTTGGATTTTGGATTTTTTTTTTTCCTGACAACCATTCGAAAGGCCAATAATTTCTTCTCAACTTCCTATCGTTTATTTTCAATATCATTCTCCGCAAGTTAAAATCACATGAAAAAATCAATATGAAGTCATATTGATTTTTTTTTTCCAACCATTGCTCTCCTCTCTCTTTCCCTCTCTGTCTCTTTTAAAATAAAGGTAACGTTAAAAAATTATAAAGTTCTCTTATAATTTTCAAATCTTGTTTGCCATAATCTATTTTTCATCTTTACTTAAGTTCTTGTATTTATTGTAAAATTATTTAAGTAATTCATGAAATGGAGTTCATCCATATATCTTATCTTCTTATGGTTCTTTTAATTATGAATATGAATTTATTGTTAGAAGAAAAAAAATATTTCCAAATATATCAATTATGAATTTGAATTTATCTTCTTATGGTTCTTATTTAAGTAAAATGTTTTGAGCAGAGGAAAAAAAATTGAAATAAACATTAGAAGATTCCTTCCATAAATTATAATAGATTAAAAATAAATATATTTCCAAAATTATATAGATACTTTATATATATAGAGAGAGAGAGAGAGAGATGGGCTATGGTGCATTGCAATGCATAGACCCCCTCATGCATTGCATTATAAATCACATATTTAAAGTCTAAACGACCGATCCGAACCTTTAGATATTTAATCCATATTGAAATGTGGTTGGAAACCAAATTTTACTTTTTTTGGAATTTTTTACTATTTATTAAGTATTTTTTTAAATTGCTGTTTTGCTGTGAACAGTAAAAAACAGTAAAATTTTCTGGACCATCAGATCAGTGACTTTAAAAATTGCTTGACAAATAGTAAAAAAATTCCAAAAAATGTAAAATTTGGTCCCCAAGCACATATTAATATGAAAAACAAGATGAACAGTTCGGATCGATTGTTTGGACTTTAAATCCATGACTTATTGTCCAATGCATGAGGGGGTTCATGCATTGCAATACACCATAACCCATCTCATATATATATATATATATATATATATATATTGCAAAAATATTGGATACTAATTAGAAGAAGGCTTTGATATAAATTCATTTTTTATCTTTCTTTTCGAGCAGTAGACAATTGTAGTAATACATACTAATTAGAAGAGCATTTATATTTGACATAAAAAGTTTTGATGCCAACGACTAGCATATTTGAACAGATAAATTATTGTAGCAATAAATGCTAATTTTTATATTGTAGCAATAAATACCATTTTTAAAAAAGAAATATCATAAAAGTAGGTTCTATCTCTATTATTTTTGTATCTTGTCAATAAGAAAATTATTATTACACAATAAAAATTTATTTAATTATATGGCGCTAATTAAATAAATAAAATTAGAAAAGCATGAAAACATTACTCATACATTATTATTTTTTTATATGAAATGAATTCACGAGTTAAAAGCTCTTAAAATATGTGACATCTTTAAAATGTTGGGGACAATAAATGCTAATTTTTATATTGTAGCAATAAAAGTCATATTTTTTTTTCAAAAATGACATATTGAAGTAGATTCTATCTCAATATTTTCTACAACTAAATCCATGATACAACCAAACACCTTTTCAACACATTCTTATATCTATTCCCGTGTACACCAATGAATATGAGATCTCGCAAATTATAAAGTGGGTTCCCGATCGATCCCGTCAAATCCCATCCCGTATAATCTTGTGACAAACGAACAAGCCCTTATTGCATATTTTTTTTATATTATAAAAAATGAGTCCAGCTATGCTACTTAAATAAGCATGTCTTAACATATGTTTACAGGTTAAATTTAAAAAATTTATATTCGAAACGTGGAGTTAAGTAGCTCACTAAATTGATTATATATTAAATATGTAGAATATCAATGTTTACTAATTTTAGAATATTTTTACTATTTGTTATTATTTTTGACATGCCTGTAATGCATCAATATGCGCACATTTTTTTTATTTGTTTGACTTGATACTAAATGAATTCAAAAAATTTTAAAATTTATATGTAAAGGAAGCTTTCAAAAATGAGATTATTTTGAACAGTTTGGATTTATCGTTTGGACTTTGAAAATAGATATATTACTTATAAGCACAGGCCCTTATATGCTTATGCAAGTAGAGTAGCCGGATTCTTAAAAAATATATATTTTTTTTACAATAAAATATTATATCCTTAACATTTATATTTAATTAGTTTTAATTTTATGGGACAAGTTGTCTATTTGCGTGTTATCACATGTCAACATGTGTTTGTAATAAACAATTCAATTTAAAAAAGGGAGCATCTGTTAGTTTGTAATAATTTAAAAGTCAATAATACGATAATTTATCATAAAGCTTTGTTCATGAATTGGATGATTAATATCATTTTGTTGCCTTGAGTATTATTGCATTTATGGATCATTTCGAGTTCATGACTGAAATTGTGAAACTCCATAATATAGATGATATATACTCTTAAAAGGTCACTAACTAAGGTAATTAGCAGGAACACTAATTACCGTGAAAAGGTTAGTATGTGGATTAAAAGATGGTTAAGTTTTACAAACCACCTGACACGAGATGTCATTTTAATCACATAGATACATGTTCTAGGAACATGGAATTTGACAGACCCCGAATGAGACATTAAATAGAATTGTGTTCGTGTCATTAATGTTTCTTATTCAGTGTCACGTTCTAAAGTATGAGGTATTTATCGTTCCCACTAAGAAATATGTATGTGTGATTGCTATCTACCGCTGTCCGTAAAAAGCAGTCATAACGGTAGCATTCCCATATGTATAGCTTAGCTGAGGAAGTGATAGTCTACCAAAAGTACTATTTGTCCCTCGTATCTCTATACGAGCTATAGCATCACTGGGCCCCTTGATAGAGTTAGATTATCTGCTAGCGGTATAATTACAAGAGTAATTATATTTGATAATCTGCTCAGGATCAAAAAAAGATTCAGTTAGCAAGGATGACACACATCTACCTTGAAACTGATCTGATAGCTATGAGACAGAAGAACAGACACAAGTAAATTGTTTACTGGATCGTGATATTGTACAGTATAGCATCATCTGTGTAATTGGATGGTCATGATGTGTTGCCAGACGCCACCCATGATTATAGAAGTTAAAACAGTTTTAACTCTATTTACCAACATAACACAGATCCTATTGGGTCACACCATATAGGAGCTAATTGGAGAATCTTATTTTGATTGATTATAAATTGGTTATGATCAATGATAAGTGGTTATAATTAATTATACGTGTTATAATTAAATTATAAATGTTATATAAAAATAACAAGCAAAAAATATTGGTTAATTTATAAACGTGTGTGTGACACGTTGTATAAAAGTTAACCGGTTAATTTATAAATGTGCAGAACACATTGTATAAATTATCGAAACAACAATCGTAAGAAAAATATATATAATTATTCAGAATAATTATACGAATATTATTTGTGTTCGGGCCGAGGGCATTCAGATCTTTTCAGATTCGTCCTTATTCGCATGACATGTCATCGATCCTATCCAGATGACACGTCATCGATACCGAAACAAATAACCGCAAGAAAAATATATATATAATTGTTCAGAATAATTATACGAATATTATTTGTCTTCGGACCGAGGGCATTCGGGTCTTTTCAGATTCGTGCTTATCCGCATGACGTGTCATTGATCCTATCCAGATGACATGTCATCAATCCTATCCACAAGGGCAAAATGGTCATTTCACACCTATGCCACCTTGCATGTGTAGAAACATGGAGAAGAGTGTGGAAGGGTGTGGAAGGGGTATTTTGGTCATTTCACATATAAAAGGATGAGGTGTTAATGGCATACCTTGTAAATAAGCATATGTTGAGGGGTATTTCGGTCTTTTGCGAACCTCCTCAAAAGCCTATAAATAGAGGGGTGCATGTAGAGAGAAAAATCACTAATTCACTTGTATCGTTTCGTGCAGAATCGAATCGGTATTTTCTCTCTTTCTCGGTTTCTCTCCCAAATAGTGTTTCGGTTGAGAAAAGAAAGTTATACGTAGTTGACGTATAATCTTGCGGGTTGTTGTGGAGTATATTTACGGGATTGATGAATAGTGTTTTACCGAATTTTGCGGTATGTCAGTTTTGCTCATTGATAAAACTGAGTAACCGAAAATTCGTGTTTATAGGTTTTCGTCTTTTCCCCGTGAATAGTGTTTTTGCAGAATTCTGCGGTTTACGGTATTTCTGGCAGAAGAAATTAACCGCTCTCTGGTTAGTCCTGGTGGATAACCAATAGAGGCATCAGACGTCTGATGCTCCGAAACGAGTCGATTCCTTCCGTGATGTAGCTCTACACGCTCGGTCTGCATTCACACTGTGATTTGGAAACAAGGTATAAATATGTTATATTAATCTATTTAATTGGTAAGTAGATTAAAGTTTTAGAAATCAATCATGGAGTAGATCTGTAAAAGGATTAAATTGGGTTTTGATGCCAAAGGAATACTGAAGGTGGACCGCCTTGAAAAGTTTCCTGACATACCCCGTTTAATCCTGAGCTTAAGTTGGCCATATAAATTTTTGTTCTACGGTCATTCCGCACCTTAAGCCTAAACGAGTTTTTGTTACCGCGAAACCCCAAAAGTAGTATCCGAAACCCAACAGCATCTACCTATCATCTTATAACAATTCCCCATTTCATCCCCCAATCATTAACTACTTCAATAACTACTAACTACCTAGGGGGACCACTTGCTATTTGGGGACCACATAATATTTGAAAGATTTTACAACTGGCGCGCACAAGTATTCATCTATAACACATCAAGTATTCATACCTAATATATCAAGTATTTAAAAAAAAAAAATGGACATGTTTTTAGAGGTGGGATTTTTTTTCTTCGTTCAATCTAATCAATATTTCCGACGATCGGTGAGGAATTTTGCAAATCTAAAACAATGAATGTTTTTGACATAATTTTATCTTTAAAATGAGATCCATGATGATATACTTTCGAGTTGTCCGTTATACAAGTATTCATCCTTATCAAGAAAGTATCCATCCTCGTCGTGTAAGTGCAAATATAGAAACTTGACACATCACTCATCTATTTTTTACATGTTTATAGAGGTGGGTTTTTTTTTCTCCGTTCAATCTAACCAATATTTCTGACGATCTGGAAATAATTTTGCAAATCTAAAACCACGAACGTTTTCTACACAATTTTATCTTTCAAATGAGATTCATAATGACATACTTTCGAGTTGTCCGTTGCACAAGTATTAATATCTTGTCACGCAAGTATTCATTTATACACATTGAAGTATTCATATCTAAGACATCAAGTATTCATTCATATATCTCTATTTTTTTTCAAAATTTGTTTTTATGTCATTTATTTGATACGTAGTGGCTTAATTCACCATTAATAAAGTTTTGTTCTTTGCAAAACTCGCTACTTCATGAGAAAAGGAAGCATAAATATGAAAAAGATTAATTGCATATACATATACAAAATTATCTTGATACGATCGACAATGACGGATCTGACCCGGTATAGACGTGCTCTAGTATTCATTCAAACACATTGAAGTATTCATTCATACACGTTGAAGTATTCATTCCTGGCAGAGGCGTGCTTGATAGGGATGGAGTGACGGATGATCTCCGGCAGAACGTTCGCAAGAGCAGGAGCAGCAGGCATAGAGGGAAAAAACCGAGGCAAAAGTATAAAAGGGAGAGAGCTTATTGTATTTATCATTTCAAGATGGGAGAGGGAGGAGAGCTTATCAATGGAAAAATGGAGGTGGAGTAGGAGATGGGATGCGGAGGTGGGAGAGGGAGGTAGAGGCGGAGGTGAGGTGAGGTGAAGGTAAGAGAGGGAGGCGGAGACGGAGGTGGAAGAAGAAGATGGAGATGAAAGAGAAAAATAGAGGTGGAAGAAAAAGGGAGAAAGATGAAAGAAATAAAGGTTGTTAAAAATAATAGTTATAGTTAAAATAGAAAGTTAATTGGAAGATAAAATGAGGGATGGATAGATGGGATATTATAATTACCCTTTAAAAAATTGCTTAAGATAATGCACCTGTGTTAAAGTTCAGCGACTACAGTAAATAACCAAGAATAGCTCATGCAAATAGTTGAGGTACTGAATACTTAATGATCTTTAATGAATCAAGGGAAAAAAATTTAATAAATAATTTTAGTATACATTAACTTCTATGCAATATTTATTTAATATTTTTTATTGTTTTTCAAGCAAAAAATTTAAAATTGTATATGTAGAGTTAATCACTCAAATGAGACGTGTATTTATTTTGAATCAATTTAACATCTAGTTAGTAATTTAGATAAAGCTATTAAAATTAATCGTTGAGAGTTATAAACTATTTGATAAAAAGTCAAATATTTTTTAAACCAGTTCAAATTTGATATGCATTATTTCCGAATAACAAGAGATATATAAACCATTTTATTTTATTTTTAGTTTGACTAGTATTTCTTAAGACATGATCTTGAAAGTTGAAAAGTATGTTAGTTGGAAGTTTCAAAGTGTAACCATAAAAATCAAGTTCATGAGAAACATGTGCACAAAAACAACTTAATTAATCTTCATCTTTTTGCAGTACTTTCTACAATTTGATTTTCACAAAACATTCTAAAAATCAACATATGCATGAAGGACATATTCAGGATAATTAGCATTGTGGGACATAATTTTGTCATTATTAGAATATTAATTATATTTTTATATTTTTTTCTAAGAAAAATATTGAAATAAAAACATCTTTGCAAGAGAAAATTAAGTGATGGGCAAAATATTATAGTTTTTCGAAACTTACATATATTTTTATAATTTTTTGGATAAATTTTGCTGGAGGTCACTAAACTTTGTTCTTAATTTGTCACAAATTGGTCACTTAAATTTGGTTTGTCTCTTTATAGTCACTGAATTTTTAGTTTGTCCCAATGAAATCACCATATAACTTTTAACTCCAAAACTTAATGAAATATAATTTTTTCGTTAGGATTTTGGACAGAATGAGTATATTCTGTTAAATTTTTTAATGAAATGAGCACATTTTGTTATATTTTGGACGGAATGAGAATATTTTGTTAATATTTTGAATGAAAAAAGTTATAAGGTGATTTAATTGAGACAAATTAAAAATTTAGAACTATGGAGGAATAAATTAAACTTGAGTGGCTAATTCGTGACAAAAAACAAAATTTAGTAATGAGATTTACCCTAATTATTTTTAAAAAGGCACAAAAATAAATGTATATTTAAAAAAAATTGCTTCAATGGAAATTAGACAATTTGAAAATCCGAGCTAATTTATAATTAAATTAAAATTTTAAGTTGAATGGCGCTGGAAGTTTGACCGTGAGCTCGTTGAGTCAATGTTAATGTGGATAAGGATAGAGAATATGATAGATGAGGTCCCACTGCTGAGACTTTCAACTTTCAACCAGTCTATCATAAATTGTCCTTCTCGGGGAGAAGGATGGGGTCCACCGGTCATGATACTGACAGTGATATTTGGCAAGAAAAAAAAAAAAATATATATATATATATATATATATATATATATATGAGAAGGAATCAAGTTACAACATTTTTTGAGTTACAATAAGTTATAACAAATTTTTTTTAAAATTTGAAAGTTCAAATCGTCGATCCAAACCGTTAGATGTGATCTCTATAATAAAATGTGCTTGGAGACCAAATTTTATATTTTTTGGAATTTTTTTACTATTTATTAAGATGGGTACAAAAACTAGTCAAATTTAAACCATTGAATTTTGTACCCATCTTAATAAATAGTAAAAAAATTTCAAAAAATATAAAATTTGGTCTCCAAGCACATTTTATTGTAGAGATTACATTTAACGGTTTGGATCGACGATTTGGACTTTCAAATTTAAAAAAAAACTTATTGTAACTTGTTATAACTCAAAAAATATTGTAACTTGATCCCTCCTCTATATATATAAAGAGATTGGAAATAAAACTGTAGTACATAGTACATACTTGCTGCTTGCAAAACTTGAGATGGGGACCATGAATCCATGTACCCAATTATTGAGGGTCTGTTTTGTGGGTCAATTGCTTTTATCCGAACAGGTAGTACCCGTTTTGCACAGCTCATTATCCGAGGAATCCGTACTCGTGTTTGGATATAGGTGGATAAACGGGTACATGGGTACAGATTTGAGACAGGTAGGGTACCAATATTTGAGAAAAAAAAACTGTTCAACCCGTACTCGTCTTACCCCTGTGCCCAAAACTTGCCTACCAGCACCCGTTGTACCTGTAACCGCATCCATTTACCCAAACAACTTTATCTGTTTACCCTTTTTTTTAATTCAAAATTATTTTGCCGCCGGAAAAAACAGAAAGAAAAAAAAAACTAAAAAAAGTATTAAAAACTAAAAAAACTAAAAAAAAAAATTAAAAATACCCGTACCCAACCAGAGGTACCTGAACCAGTTACCCAAGATGGGCACGGGTATGAAATGGGTAGGGTACACCCTTTTATAAAATTACCCGACCTACCCGTACTCGTTCTATCCGACTACCCGTCCTACCCATACTCACCCTACCTGTTACCCGTCTCGGGTTTACCCGAGGTACCTGTACCCTACCCGAGAGCAAACCCCTTCAATCCTCATGGTTTTTTTTTTTTTTTTTGGAAAAACAGATTTGTAGATATTTTTCATATTAGTTGTTTGATGTTCAAGTCTTATTTTTCATTTCACATTCTTTATGAGTTTATTCTTTCTGTTCTTTTCAGATTTTAAATGTTAAAGTCCTGTTTTTTTTATATATATATATTTTTTATGAGTTTATTTTCTTTTTCGCTTCAGGTTTTATGTTTTCAAGTCTTATTTTTCATTTCACATTTTTATGAGTTTATTTTCTTTGTCCATTTCAGGATTTATGGGAAAAAAAATTAATTGATTGGGAGGTTTTTTTTTTTTTTTTTTTTCAGGTGAGGCAGATCTTGTAAAGAATAAAAACAATTGAATTGTTGACTGTTGACCGCTTTCCAAAGTTGTTTAACTGAAATTGAGACAGTATCATCTGTTCATTGGTTAAAAGATATAGTTCACTTGTTTATTAATTAATTAAAGAAAAATATTCTAGTTCTCCAAGTTATTATGCCTAAACGTACCCCTCAATTAGTTTAATAGATTTTTTTTATTTTGTCTATCTTTCATTTTAAGCATTCATATTTAAGTTTTAAAATTTTGTTTATAACATTTTACAATGTTATTCAAAAGCATTAAAATTCCAATATGTTTAGTTTTAATTTTTAATTACTTTTGTCTTCAAGTCAGAAAAAAAAAAGAATTTTTTTTACCCAATTTATTTTTTATTTTTCTCTGAACATTCTCGTACATTTTTTCGACGATCCTTAATGAATTTTACGAACATAAAAATACAAAAAATTTCTAGTCGATTTTCTCTTTCAAATGAGATCCATAAACAAAAACTTTTGAGTTATTTTGAAGTCGTCTTTTTTTCTTCTTGAAAGTAAAGTCTATGAACACTTCAAATTTTCATTCTTTTAAATTTCAGTCTAGAACCATTTAAACCTCTAGTGTCACCATTTCAAATATTATGTTCAAGCGTTAAATTGTTGAGAAGCTGCGTTCCAAGAGGCGTACTGACTTTAAAAGTTTAACTTAGATTTGAGGTTCGAATGTAATAGTTTAAATGATAAACATCAGAGAATGGTTGTTAAATATATATATGTAGAGCAAAACTAGGGTGTGATGTGCTCACCAAGAGGGGTTGGTGAGCACACCTCCAAATGACTATCGGATTGACTCCGAACTACGAATCTAAACGGTTGAAATCCAAGTACTTCGTGAGTGATGTATGTACATGCAAAAATTTTAAAATTTCAAATTCATTTAGCACATGGTCAAGCAGTTAAAACAATGAACATTTTATAAATTGTTTTTTTAAATGCTTTATGTATTAATTTTTCATCATTTATTTTGACCACTTGATCGTGTACTTAATGAATTTGAAACTTTAAAATATTTTATATACATGCATCACTCACGAAGTACTTGGATTTCAATGGTTTGGATTTGTAATTCGGAATCAATTCGATAGTTATTTGGAGGTGTGCTCACCAATCTCTCTTGGTGAGCACATCACACTCTAGTTTTGCTCATATATATATATTTAACGACTAAAACTAGGGTGTTCTTAAGTTGACCAAGCTGTTTGGTGAACTCAAGTCTAAAACTCATCAAATCGGTTTGAAATGACAAATTCGAACTATTGAATCTGCCTACCTTACGAGTGATGCGCCTACATGTACAAATTTTAAACATTCGAATTAATTTAGTATAAAGTCAATCGGTCAAAAACCGTTAAAAAAATGAATGCATTAAAATTAATTTATTAACTTTCTAATTTTGACTGATTGACTTTATACTAAATTAATTCGAATATTTAAAATTTTTACATGTAGACGCATCACTCGTAAGGTAGGCAGGTTTTAACGGTCCAAATTCATCATTTAAAACCAATTTGATGGATTTTAGACTTGAATTCACTAAGTAAATTTAATTTTGTAAATTATTTTTTATCATTATTAAAATTCCTACATGTCCGCAAGTGCCCCTCATCACATTAGTATAATGTATTATTAAAGTCTCCATCCTAATTATAAATATAACTAAGTAATAGCTCTTGTAGCAAGGGCTGTAAACGAATCAAATTGAATCGAACTTACCTTCTGTTTGAGTTTGAGTTCGAATAAGATTTGAACCAAACTGATTTGATTTTTTTTAATCAAACAAATTTCGAAT
This sequence comes from Carex pumila, assembly GCA_033356055.1. Lineage (NCBI taxonomy): Eukaryota > Viridiplantae > Streptophyta > Magnoliopsida > Poales > Cyperaceae > Carex > Carex pumila. Next base: position 267,887 of record JARJHM010000311.1, read on the forward strand.
CGAATTAATTGCAAATTACAAATTTTTTTAATCAAAGTCAATCGAATTACGAACTACAAATTTTTTTTGGCATCCCTAGTTATACTGGTAGTTTATGCATTAGTTTTATTTCTTTTACCTTTCACGAATTCACACTAATGATTTATGGGCTAGTGCAAGATTGTTTTATATTTTATGTTGCTGGATTTATTAAAATTAGAGTATAAACTTAGTCAAATGGAATTTATTTCGTTCTCAATTTGTTACGCTGCTAACATTTTTCTATTATAAATTATCATTATATTAACAATTTTTGAGTTGTGATATAATTTTGGTTCCTACATTATTAAAGCTTAATGGTTAAATCCACTAGTTGCATTATTTGAGATTCGAACTTAAATAGTTCGCAAATCAATTTCGAACGAATTATATCCAGTTTGAGTTTGATTTGAATAAGATTCGAACCGAACTAGTTTGATTTGTTTCAGAACGAACTAATTTCGAATAGAATTAAGTTGTAGCTGATAGGATGTAATAATAATTTGACTTGTTTTTCAATTTCAGGCATAAATTATTAATAATGATGCATTTTGATATTAAGGATCTCTTAGATCAAATTCTGAAGAGAAGGAAAGCAATTCCGACATGAGTCAAGCACTAGACCTTCTGTTGTTTATTGGTCAAGAGGAAAGCATCGAGGAAATTCAAGATTCAGAAGATGACAACTTCCATATTCAATGTCTGAAGAAGAGTTGGATGAGAAAGATTTAATTAATTGAAATGATATTGCATGATTGTAATATTTGTCACTTGGATGTGAAGTAGTATTTGCTTGTGATAAAGTTTTTTAAGTACTTTTGTTGTTGCCTTTTGTATTGGGTGAATAGGTGTAAGATTTTTTGTATTTGATTTTGGTATCTACTTTAGATACCAAATCAAATTAGGTACAACTTTGATTTCAATATGAATTAAAAAAAAAAAAAAAAAAGAAGTGGAGCGCAGGCAGGATATTTCGGTCGTACAATTACAGTACTTGTATAGTTGTATTGTATATTTGTATGCATTGAAAAACATAAACTACGGTAAAGACAATGCTTAAGCTGACTACGCCAAATCCATCACTATTTAAACATTCCCTTGTCATTCTATACGTTTTAGCTTGCTGTTTCTTTAGAAAAAAATTTCTTTAGAAAAATTTGAAATATAACTTGGAGATTTAAGTTTTATCAGAGGATATATGCAAAAAAAAATTATTTTGTGAAGTGTGAGTTTAAATATGTTTTGATTTGAATTTGGTAATGAAAGGACGCAGAATCTGACTGCGTCATGAATGTGACAAGGGGTAGTTCTTGTCAAAACAGCTGGAAATTTGACCGTTGACTTTGAAGTCAACTTTTTGACACCACGTGCCGACATACGTCACCTCGGTCCCAATTTCCAATCTGCTAGCTGTACCTCAAAACCTTCAATCGCATTTTTTTTAATGTTTTTTTCTTTCTTTTGTCTTAATATAATGACACCTCTTTGCCTACCCAAGAGGTTTTCTTAAAATATATATATATGGAGCAAAGGTACGCTACTTCGCAAATTAAACACGTTGTTTTAATTCGCGCTCATATCTCTAGTTTCGAAATCCAAATAGCTAATTTAAATCATTAGATGTTTAATTTATATTAAAATGCACTTGGAGATCAAATTTTTTATTTTTTTTTATTTTTTTTACTATTTATTAAAATAGTTTGAAAATCACTGTTTTTATTAAAATTCTACACTATTAAAAAACAGTGATTTTCAAACCATCTTAATAAATAGTAAAAAAATTTAAAAAAATGTAAAATTTGGTCTTCAAGCACATTTTAATATAGATCAAACATTTAACGGTTTCAATCAGCTATTTGGACTTCGAAACTAGAGATATGAGCGCGAATTAAAACAATCTGTTTAATTCACGAAGTAGCGTAGCCTTACTATGGATTGTAGCGCAAACGTTTTGATATTAGCCACTATATATATATATATATATATATATAGAGGTAGGCTAATATACAATGGATTGTTTCTGAGGTTCTGTACAATCAAGTCATTTTTTAATTTTTAAAGTTCAAATGATCGATCCAAACCGTTAATCTTGTTCTCCATATTAATATGTGCTTAGAGACCAAATTTTATATTTTTTTGAATTTTTTTACTATTTATTAAGCCATCTTGAAAACCGCTGATACAACAATGGCTTAACAAAACAGTAAAACTAGAAGCTACCGTTGGATCAGCGATTTTCAAAGTGGCTTAATGAATAGTAAAAAAATTCAGAAAAATGTAAAATTTGGTCTCCAAGTATATATTAATATGGAGAACAAGATGAATAGTTTGGATCGATCATTTGGACTTTAAAAATCGGAAAATGACTTGGTTGTACGGAACCTCAAGAACAATCGATTGTATATTAGCCTACCTCTATATATATATATATATATATATATAGTGGCTAATATCAAAACGTTTGCACCAACCCTCCCGTGCAACCAATTCAATTTCTGATTTTTAAAGTCCAAATGATAAATCTAAACCGTTAGATGTGTTCTACATATTAAAATCTGCTTGGAGACCAAATTTTATATTTTTTGGAATTTTTTTACTATTTATTAAGCCACTTTGAAAATCGCTGATCCAACGGTGGCTTCTGATTTTATTGTTCCAAACAGCCACCGTTAGATCAGCGATTTTCAAAGTGGCTTAATAAATAGTAAAAAAATTCCAAAATATGTAAAATTTGGTCTCCAAGCAGATTTTAATATGGAGAACACATCTAACGGTTTAGATTTATCATTTGGACTTTAAAAATCAAAAATTGAATCGGTTGCACGGGAGGGTTGGTGTAAACGTTTTGATATTAGCCTATCTCTCTCTCTCTCTGTATATATATATATATATATATATATATATATATATATATATATATATATATATATATATATATATATATATATATATATATATATAACAACATTAAGTCTTTAGTCTCAAACAAGTTAATATAGACTAAAAGTGAAATTAAATCACAATTATAAAATAAAGATAAGTAGTAATAAAGTAGTGATAAAAATAAAAATAATAAAATAAAAACAAAAGTGAAAGGAATAGTGATAGTAATAATACTAATACTTATATTAACTATATTCTACTTAAACTATCAATTGTAGGGGTCAAACTTCTAAGCTTACATTCTCGACTCTAGATTTCTAATCATATGACCTAAAACCTGTAATATTATCCCTAAATAATCCCTAACTACTACTAGGTCATGATTCTGATACGTGAATCACTAGCTTTCACATGCTTTTGTCCGAAGCCCACTTTTTAGATACATTTCACTTTTTCAAGTTTTTTTTTACTGCTTCGTCCTATGTCAATCGTGGCCAATCTCTGCCCCTCCTTGTGTTTTCGATACGCCTTATAATTTCAATATGCACCGGTACTTAAGAAGGCCTCCGTTTGATATATCCAAACCATTTCAAACAGTGTTAGATGATTTTCTCTTCAATCGGTTCTACTCCAATATATTATATATATCTCTCTTTGCCTTTTTATTTATTGGACATACAGCATTGAGTTACAATCGTTGGTCGATCAACAATAATAAAATCCTTTGGTAGAAACGCAGGTGCTTTGTCAGAAGTAACATAAGATATTTTTATCTCAAAATTTTGTAGATAATGTACAAATAAATGCCAATGTGAAAATAGAGGCGTTATGAATGAAATCTTAAGAGAGACGTGAGACAATGTCAATGATGTGATAGTCTGAGCATTTAGCAATTAACCATGCATGCATATATATATATATTTGCGGTTGTCTACGTACGTTGCAGTAACTGGTGGTATATATAGGATCACCTCGATCATCTGGGATCACTAATCAATTCATTCCCATTGGTCTTTCTTAGATCTTACTTAATGTGAAACTGGCTATTCATTCACCCATCCATCAGCTTCCTTCAATCAAATAAATCTTCTTCACAGTTTCAGTAAAAGCGATGGATCGATCATGGATGTTTCATTTATTTTGAAAACAAAATTGAAGATATCTAGTCAATCTTTTATTTATTTTGAAAACAGGATGTTTGATGTTTGTAAAGAACATGTGAAATTCTCGCAACCTCAGGCAAATTAAGAAAAGATATATATATATATATATATATATATAAGACAATAAATTAATCAAACTCTCATACACACAACATATGCTGCATATCAAAATTAATTATTATGTCGCAATTATTTTGAGCACTTGATAATTAATCACACCTCATTTCATAACACTACCTAAGGTAGCTAGGTAGTTTTTTTTTTTCCTTTTGAGAAAGTTGGTAATGGCTACCATGTAACCAATGTTCATACATAGATAGTTACCAACTGTTTCAGTCAAAGGAGATGGTTCTTGAATTAAGAGTGACCCAATTGAATGCCTCCTCCATTGCCCTCACCAGTGCAAGCAGTTCCAACGCCAGCTCCTCCTCTCCGATTTCTGACTCTCCTGCGCTTAATACATGCCTGTTACTGTTATTACCATTATAATTGTTGTTGTTGTTGTTATAATTTACTGTTATTACCATTATAATTGTTGTTGTTGTTGTTGTTGTTATAATTCAGAGGCACTCTGCCACTCTCGGTTCTCTCGCAGAAAGTGAACCTACAAATGGGGCACTTGCCGTGGGTCTTCACCCACGGAGTGATGCAGTCAGCGTGGAAGGTGTGCTTACATGGCGTCACCAAGACGTGCTCGCTCCGCACGAATGATTCCAGACATATGGTGCACTCCCTGCCGCCTCCTTCCTCGATTCTCTCCACCTCTACCTCATTCCTAGTGCTTCTAGTGCCACCAAACAAGCCCCTTCTTTGGGCTCTCTCTGGTGGTTGGTACACCTGCTTCTTCAGCCGCTTCATGGCAGTCTTGAACTCGTTCTCCGTTAGGCCCGGGTCTTCCGGTTCAAACTGTTCCATGGCTGTCCATATGTTCCATTCATTCCGGATTCGAGGCGGCGAGTTCTGGATGAACCTTTGTAATCTAGGGTTTATACCATCATTGTTGTTGCTAGCTCTGTTGTTGTTGGTGGTGGTGGTGCTGTCTCCGGAGAGAACTAGGATGCGGACGGGGGAGAATGGTTGCCGTGGAAATCTAGATGATTGTTAATTTTTCTTTGGTTAGTAAATCTGTTATATAGCCTATATATATAATAGAATCATATGTCATATTCAGATCTTATATGTAAATATAAATAGGAAGCAATATATGTTTTTAATTAACAATTTGCGGAACAGAGATTTTACCGGGATAGACCAAAAGGTCCAGTTCTCACTCGTTCCTCGAACAATCTCCATGGATGCAGCTCTGTTTCCTCACCCTCAATTCAAAATTACATAAACAGGACAAGTTTAACAAAAGAAAAATAGCAAAATGAAAGAAAAAGAATTCAACAATAGTACACCATCAGACAAGTAAAATAAACAAATGCCAATTAATCTTTCCATAATTAAAGAGAGCGGTACCATCCTTTGATAAAGGGGCCTTGGAACCCTAGTGATCCAATTCTGGCTATGATCATACTCGGCTCCATTATTGCTCTGGCCGTCAAACCTAAAACGGTATGAACTCATCGGTACACTGATCTCTTTCTAAATCAACCTCACATTTTGCATACAGAAGAAGAGGTATAAATTTGTTCTCTCTCCATCCCTTGGTGGTGGAGACAAGAATATTCCTTCTTTTTGCAAAATCATGTAAAGATAAGAAATTGATGCTCCCTGCCTCCATCTCTTTTTTGCATCATCACTTATGATGGCTTGATTAATTTTCATCAGAAATTGAATCAAAGCAAAGCAAACAGGTATTTTCATTTCAATCCTTTCCTTTCCTAAACTCTTCTATTGCTAAGCCCATTTTTTAATATTGGGCCAGGCGGGCTTAATTAGACCCGTTTCAGTCCTTGAAAAACATTCCCAATTTCCCATGGATCCCACATGAAAATTAAAAACAAGGAATGCATTTCATGTATAGGTTCCGACTAAAAATATCAAAATTAACAGATTATCTCATGTCTGGCTTGAAAAATCTTTGCATGAGATAATAGGATGGCATTTAAATAGTCATGTATTCAAGCTCTCCAGTGACATTATTACATATGGACATATAATTTCTCAAGCCTTCAGCACGTCCTCATAATTAAAAATAATAATACTATTAATAATAGGAATTTGTTTTATTAAAGAATGAGTCTTTGGTATAGTGACAAAGATACATATTTCTCATATCATGTGAGAAGTTATGAGTTTGAAATTTGAATGAAAGAATCATTTATTGTAATAATAAAAATTTAAAAAGTGTATTTAGATAGCTTGACTCTCAGCCCTCTCATTTAAACAGGAAAAGATTTGTTTCATTATTACATGGGATACATCATACATCTGATTTAATGTATGGTATGAATTACTAAATTACATGATCCTATGTTGAAAGTTTCATTATTATCTGAAATTTGTCTCGAAAATAAAACCATTTTCAGACAACATCCCTGATTAACGTTTGTTTTCAAATCTCTTATATATCTTCAAAGGTATCCATGTCATGAACCAAGTGATCAAGTGACAACAAATCATGTACAAGGTTTAAGAGTTGAGACTAAACTACATGAAACCTAGCTAATATCTAAAAACGGTACCAAATTTTTGGTCAATGCGAATATGCGATCTCAAGTTGAGAGGAAATAATACTCACTTCTTCAGAAAAATAAATTATATTACTTTTTTTTCTTTTTTCACCCTCAATTCTTTTATTCATTGAGTACAACCAATGTGGCGAATTTTTTTTAGTTACCATTTTACAAAAAAAGAATATACAGATTTAGTATGAATTTTTAAAAAAAATGAGGTTCTCAAATAACAGATGCGCACTTCTAAAAAGTGACATGCAACTATTATATGTACACTCATAAATTGTATTCAGAGATGAAACTAGAAAATCTTAACAGAGAGAATGATTTAAGAGAGATGATACTATATAAAATATTTTCAAAAAATAAAATTCAATTAAATTTAAGTATATTTAATTAAAATTTTAAAATTATAGAAAGAACTTGGTCATCCTTTTGAATGGTTGTAGTTCCGCTTCAAAGTTACTGTGTGTTAATTCCTCAAGATATGCAGTTATGTGCATAACTAATAGAGTGAGTCTATGGTACTATGCATATTACGATTTGGTCTATAATACGGTTCAATATTTGACTTTTCAAAATTCTAACGGTCGATCCGAACCGTTCATCTTGTTCTCCATATTAATATGTGTTTGGAGACCAAATTTTACATTTTTTGAAATTTTTTTACTATTTTTTTAGATTTATTGAAAATCACTGTTTTTGAATGGTCCAGAATTTTCAGATCAAGTGATTTTCTAAATATCCAAAAAAATAGTAAAAAAATTTCAAAAAATATAAAATTTGGTCTCCAAACACATATTAATATGGAGAATAGGATGAACGGTTTGGATTGACTATTAGGATTTTAAAAAATCGAATATTAAGCCGTAGCATGGACCAACCCATAATATGCATAGTACCATAGACTCACTCTAACTAATAAAAAGAATTTCAAATCCACATATACTCCGTCTATTTTTTTTAATGTGAAATGGTGACTAAAATTCGGACCAATATGTCTAGGATCAAAACCTACATCTACATGTAGGGGTGAAAATGGATCGAATACGGATCAGATAGTGATAAAATCATATTTGTATCTGTTTTTTTTTTTTTTTTTCTGGATACGAATACGAATCGAATATTAGACGGATACATACGAATACGAATTAGATATCCGTAGATATATACATACATATTTTCATAATATTTACTAAATTATTTAGTATATATTTACTATTCGGATACGGATAATTAAAATTCAAAACTATATTTGTACCACTATTAACACGGATATTCAGATATCGAATATCCGTATCTAATTTTTGAATACGGATCGTAATAACATCCAATCCGTTTTCAGCCCTATCTACATGGCACCAATTTCAAATCGAATATATATATATATATATATATATATATATATAGAGAGAGAGAGAGAGAGAGAGAGAGAGATGGGCTACGGTGCATTGCAATGCATGGAGGGGTTTGTGCATTAGACCATAAATCTAAAATTCAAAATTCAAATGGCCGATCCAAACCGTTCATTTTGTTCTCCATATTAATATGTGCTTGGAGACCAAATTTTACATTTTTGTGAATTTTGTTACTATTTATTAAGTATCTTACAAAATTGTTGATTCAACGGTGGCTGCTGATTTTACTGTTTTGTTAAGCCACCGTTGGATCAATAATTTTGTAAAATACTTAATAAATAATAAAAAAATTCAGAAAAATTTAAATTTGGTCTCCAAGCACATATTAATATGGAGAATAAGATAAACGATTTGAATCAGTCATTTAGATTTTAAATTTTAAATTTATAGTATAATGCACAAACTCCTCTATATATTGCAAATGCACTGTAGTCCATCTATATATATATGGGAGAAAGGGGATCCGAATCTGCCGTTATTTTTTCTCTCTCTTCAAAGGAGGACGAGAAAGAGTAGAGAGATAAAGATAATAACGGAAAAAGAAAAGAAAAGAATTTTGATGAGAAATAAGAGCAAAATCTAAGCGGATCGAGTTGTCTTGATACCAAAATTGAGGACTGAAGGGTCTAGTGCCACGTGTCCAATGCGCATGAAATGGAATCGGCGACATGATTTGATTGCCACGTCTCTCCACTCTTCAGATATAAAATAAAAGGACGACTGTGCCAAGAGTGGGGCCCACATGCAATGCAGATATTTGTTCATCTCAAATCAATCTAGTTTTGTCCTTTCTCCTTTTTGAGAGATACTTATTAGTTATAATATCTTGGAAAATAGTGCTCCACTGACTCAATAATCAATCACCCATCCATTTCTCAAGTGGCCAAGTGAAGCCTTTAAGAATCCCTCCGTTGAAAAGTTGAACTTGAACAAGCCCGCTTTTTAGATTTTCTTTATCAATTAATTATTCTCTAATTACTTAGCCAGTAGTTTTGGTCTGTACTATAGGGTGAAGATTTTAACAGAGCAATTTTTGCTTCATACAGCACATAGACTATAGAATCAAATCAAAATTGCAAACAGTTCGTGAGCTGCATCACGGTCATTTTTTTTAATATCCAAAATAAAAAAACAAATTTATCAAACTATCCAGTCTTTTGATTTTTTTTTTTATATCTATTCAGACCATCTAGCATACTGGCGGTCCAGATCTGTAGTGAACCACCAGGTAGTGGAGCGGTCCACTATGCATCAATTAAATCTCCCTCGCGATCTCCTCTCTGTCTCACGAACAGCTCTCTCTCTCGCGATCTCTTCTCTGTCTCTCTGGTCACGACACAGACGGAAAAAAAAAAAAAAAAAAACCCTCCTCCCGCCTCTGCTCCGCCACCCCGCCTGTCCTCCCTGCTCCGCCAGCCCACCACTCCCTTCTTCATAGCAACCCCTCTCCTCTCCACCACGGCGCTGCCCCTCTTCACAGCAGCCCGAGCCCTTTTGATAGGAACCCGCGCCTCTCTGCTTCTAACTTGTTCCTCTCCCTTAGGCAAGCTTTCGATTCGACGATTGAATTTTAATAAGTTGTATAATTGTTGAATTTTATGAGTACCAGGGAGCAATCACACAACACAGAAATAAAGAAAATTGAGAAATAATCACAATCAAAACACACAGATTGTACTTGAGAAACCCTCTGGGGGAAGAAAACCCTCTAATCTAAACCACACATCTTAATGGGTAACTTATATTAATCTGGGCCGTTGGTTAAAGAATTTTCATTAAATTGATTTCTCTGAAAAAAAAATTTTCTGGGCTTTCATAACCTCAGAGACCGCTCGCAGGGGGCTGCCGCCCCCCTGCCACCCCCCGCATACTCCTAGAATCAAGCCCACATATATAACATTAGGTGCAATATTGTTTACTATTGTTTTTAAGGAATCTTATGTCATTATGGTTTATATTAAATGCGATTGAATTTGGGATTGAGGTAATTATTTTGGTAATTATATTAGGCATGATTGTATCATTTTCTCATATCATATCTAATAATTGTCATAATTAGGTTTAATTGCTAGTTAGAATCAATCAATCAATCATGTAATCCATATTTAATTACTTTTTAAATGTAGGTTGTGAAGGAAAAATGTTAGTTGCACTGCATACTGGTGGGAAGCTAATTAAGGATGCAGATAGTGTGTATTACACAAAAAATGTTGCATTTAGCTTCCAGGTTAATGTAAGTACTACATTTCAGGAACTTAAGGAACTAGTATACGAAAATACTGCTGTAAATTCCAATCAGTATGAAATAGAATTGGCTACACGAATTGACACACAAAGAGATAGAGTGGGAGATAAATCTTACTTTGTGAGGTATCCTATAACAAATGCAAATTTGTGAAGTGCTATGTACACTCAATTTGAAAGTAGCAGGGACCGGTAATGAAATTATATTCGAGGAGTTGGCATCATGGGCCTGATGGATGTACGTGTACTCGAACTGCGGTGCAGAGTAGAGACAAATTAAATAATAGAGGGTGGTCAGGTTCAATTTTTGTTTTCTTAACAGTTCAGTTCAGTTTTCCTTTTTTTTAATAGTAACTTCATTTTAAAAAATGTTTGCAACTATCCGTAATTTAAAAAGAAAAATGGACTTGGTTTCTGATAAGACAGGACAAACCGACTTACCGACCCAACCATTGATTACAAGAGATCCACGTGAATTGACCATCAGATATGATATCTTTTTAAACAATCTTAGATTGGCTATCTTCTTCTTTTTTTTTTTTTTTTTTTTTTTTTGGCAATTATAGATTGGCTTCTAGTTTCTCAAATTTAAACACACTTGATAGGTTTGCATTCAGATATGATCGTTATTAATGTATTTTAATGGTGTTCAAATAATTAACGAGTAACAAGAAGTATACTATAGTATATCGGTCAAATTAGCGGTGACGCTTAGCGGATTTGATAATTATTCTTTGGTTTTTTTTGTTTCGTAGATCAGTTATCGTTTTTCGCATCATTTTTTGGAAATTTTATTTTCAAATATCAGCGGTTCATTTTTTTTTTTCTTCTCTTGAGTTTTTTTTTTTCTCATCTTTAGTGATAAAAGAGTGAGTGGAACAAGTTGTACGTATAATCACTTTATATATATATTAGAATAATATTTAGTTAAGAAATAAATGTTTGTTTTTGTGATGATGATGATATGTGTTGTTTTGTGCTGTTTTTCGCTTCTTCTTCTTCTTCTTATTTTTCTGTTTCGAGATGACTGTTATGAATTAGTTGAATTCGTTTCCAATTTGATTTTATTCAGTGCTTGCTCAATTGATAGATGACTATTGTGGTTCGGTCGATTTAGTTCTTGGATTTGATTTGGATTTAGTGTTTTCTCGGCTGTGATGTGCATACAGAGGACACTATCGTTAGACTTCTATTACTCTAATCAAGCAAGGATGATCAATTTGTGTCCACATGATGCACATACTTTTATGCGTTTTTTTGTTTTGTTTAGGTATATGCTTTTCACATACACTAATTATCTAATTTTATATAACAACTATTTTGTAATATTTTCTATCAATGAAATTGTCTACGAATTTTCAAATATATATATATATATATCTGTCAAATTTTCCTTTTCCGTAATCCAACGCGTCATATTTGAGAAAATATAAATATGAAATTTATAATAGACTTGGATTAATTATTTCAAAGTGTATATATATTCTTCGAATATCGGAATGCGTGTGATACTATCATCACACGACCTTCTGATGACGTCTATTTTACTCTGATCCTGTTTAATGATAAAAAAAATATGAAAAAATTATGAAGGTATCCATTAAATATTTTAAATATTAAACCTATTATTTTCGTAATATTTATATGGAAATTTTTTGAAATTATTTTTTATCAGAATCCAACATTCATAAGAAACTATAGAGTAGAACTAGCTATGGTGTTCTTGAGTTCACTAAGCTCTTTGGTGAACTTAAGTCTAAAACCCGTCAAATTAGCTTCAAATGACGAATTCAAACTGTTGAAATCCGTCCTACCTTACGAGTGAGTGTCTACGTGTAAAATTTTTAAACATTTAAATTAATTTAGTATAAAGTCAATTGGTCAAAATATAAGGTTAATAAATTAATTTTAACGCATTCATTTTTTGAATCTTTTTTGACCGCTAGACTTTATACTAAATTAATTCAAATATTAAAAAATTTTATATGTAGATGCATCACTTGTAAGGTAGGAGGGTTTCAATAGTTCGGATTCGTTATTAAAAACTGTTTTGACGGATTTTAGACTTTAGTTCACTAAGTCCCTTGCTGAACTTAAGAACACCCTAGTTCTACTCATTAAATATGTCAGTCTTATATTTGACCGTGAAGGGTTTTTGTATTTTTTATTTTATTTTCATTATGCCTTCATTTTTAAAAACTTTAATAACTCAAAATTTAAAAATTAAAAGTTAAAGTAAACCACCGGATATGATCTATATTATTTTATCTATGCACGTATAAAAAAAATGATATTTCAATTTTGTTACATTTGTCATCAAGAGATTATAAAAATGCATTGATGTGGATAATTTTTAAATATTATTTTTTTCAACTTATTAATTCACATAATAAAAAATTATATAGATCACATTTGCCAATTTTATTTTAACATTTATATTTTAAATTTTAAATTATTATAAAAAATAAAAAATAAAAATAGTGAAGACAAAGAATAGAGACATTGAAACCTTCTCACAACTATATTATAAAAAAGAAGAAGTTAACACTATTACTTGACTTTATATAAGATTTGAATGCAAATTTTGAATGCAAATTTTGAATGCAATCTGAATCGACATATTTGTAATACTTTGTAGCGGTAAAAAAAATCACTATATTCGATCTTCAATACCTAATAAATATATCCAATACCACAAAAATATTCAACAATTTTTTTAGAAAGTAGACGCGTGTCAATTGTTCAATGGACGAGCCAACAGCGGTTGATGTCATATGCTATGAAAGTCGTCGCCTCTACCTTTTGCATTCTAAACTATAAGAAGTCATATCCAACCCAATAACCCTTTGTTCCTAGACCTGCTACATGGTTGGGAGTAGAGTTTGAGCCATGGAAAATACCATAAGAAAGAAGGTAGCCGCCTGATTTAACCTTTCTCTTTCCGGCCATTTTTATTAATACCCTTCAAAAAAATCAAAATTTTAAAAATAACTCTCCATACCATTTTTTAAAAAAAATGCCCCAACTGCCTGGAACAAAGACGGTCCAAAAATCAACCGGACCGCCTAGGTCTGGGGCGGGCCACATCCCAACCAAACCGCCCCTAGCAGGGGCGGTTCTCTTCATTTTTTTTTTTTTTAAATGTTGTGTTTTTTTAAAACAGAAATTTTTTATTTTTTGTATTAAAATATTAGAAATATTGAATATATTTCTTTAAAAATAGATAGAATACAATATAATTTGATTTATTAGAAATACTGCAATAAATAACCCGGATCAATATTTTTCATGCCGGATTTTTCGCAGCTGTAAGAAAAATTAATATATTTCTTTATGTATTATTGGAAAAAAATAAAAATGCTTAGATTCTGAGTTATTGATCCCGGTTCAAAAGTCACTTCTATGTAATCTAGAAAATATTGTGATCCTTCTAGAAAATTTAATTTATAAAAATTTGTATCTATTTTGAGAATTCTTTTTTAATAACAATTATTAAATAAATTAAATTTTTTATTTATTTTCAAAAATAAATGCAACTTTTCATAAATTAAATTTCCTAGAAGGATCACAATATTTTCTAGATTACATAGAAGTGACTTTTGAACCGGGATCAATAACTCAGAATCTAAGCATTTTTATTTTTTTCCAATAACACATAAAGAAATATATTAATTTTTCTTACAGCCGTTAAAAATCCGGCCTGAAAAATATTGATCCGGGTTATCTGTTGTAGTCTTTCTAATAAATCAAATTATATTGTATTCCATCTATTTTTAAAGAAATATATTTAAAATTTTTAATATTTCAATACAAAAAATTAAAAAAATAGAAAAAATAATGTTTTTTTTAAAAAAATTATAAAACCATAGAACCCGCCCCTAACAGGGGCGGTTCTCTTATTTTTTATTTTATTTTTTATTATTATTATTATTTTTAAAACAGAATTTATTTTATATTTTTTATTGAAATATTAGAAATGTTGAATATTTTTTTTTAAAAATAGATGGAATACAATATAATTTGATTTATTAGAAAGACTACAACAGATAACCCGGATCAATATTTTTCAGGCCGGATTTTTTGTGGCTGTAAGAAAAATTAATATATTTCTTTATGTGTTATTGGAAAAAAATAAAAATGCTTAGATTCTGAGTTATTGATCCCGGTTCAAAAGTCACTTCTATGTAATCTAGAAAATATTGTGATTCTTCTAGGAAATTTAATTTATGAAAAGTTGCATTTATTTTTGAAAAAAAATAAAAAATTTAATTTGTTTAATAATTGTTATTAAAAAAGAATTATCAAAATAGATACAACTTTTTATAAATTAAATTTCCTAGAAGGATCACAATATTTTCTAGATTACATAGAAGTGACATTTGAACCGGGATCAATAACTCAGAATCTAAGCATTTTTATTTTTTTTCCAATAACACATAAAGAAATATATTAATTTTTCTTACAGCTGCGAAAAATCCGGCATGAAAAATATTGATCCAGATTATTTGTTGCAGTATTTCTAATAAATCAAATTTTATTGTATTCTATCTATTTTTAAAGAAATATATTCAACATTTCTAATATTTTAATACAAAAAATAAACAATTTCTGTTTTAAAAAAAACACAACATTTAAAAAAAAAAAATGAAGAGAATCGCCCCTGGCAGGGGCGGTTTGGTTGGGGTGTGGCCCGCCCAAGACCTAGGCAGTCCGGTTGATTTTTGAACCGCCTCTGTTCCAGGCGGTCGGGGCATTTTAAAAAAAAAAATGGTATGCAGGGTTATTTTTAAAATTTTGTTTTTTTGAAGGGTATTAATAAAAATGGCCGTTCTCTTTCCCCATTGAGACATCCTTTATTTCGTCGAAGAGATATTTGTATTAAGCAAACCATCATTGAATTAAAAAGGTGCAAAATGTTCTATTAAATTAACAAACAGACAACAAACTCAGAGGCAAAACTAAAAAAATTAAACAGAGATGATCAAAACTTAAAATTATACGATCGGAATCTGAACCAAGTTTCTATAGTAATAAATTAAAACTCTAAATATCTAATCACTAGATTAGGTGCGGATCTAAATTTTTTTGACAGGAAATTGAAAATTAAAATGCACACTATGTGAAGAGTAAAATTTAAACTCAAATCCTCTCAAATACTAAATAGAGTTTTAATCATTACGCTACAACTAAATATTTATTATTTATTGAGAGTAACTGAAGTATATAAAAAAAATAATTAAATTTTTATATACATAATTAAAATTTTAAAATTACAGAAATTTTAAGTTTGCCTCTGTACCAGACTACATATACACATATAATAATTTACACGAGAGCTATATTATATATAAACCTTAAAAAGGATTAAAATTCAATTAAATTTTATGCGGCATTTTATGTATACCCCTCAAAAACTTCAAAATTACGTATTTTCTCCTCTAAACTTTGAAATTACATATTTCCTCTAAATCTCAAAAACTCACAAATTTACCCATTTTATTGTCTTTTATATTAAAACTCATTCTAAATTTATAAAATACCCATTTTACCCTTTAATAAAAGCATAAAATATCCATCAGACTCAAATTTGAATATGAAGCATTCTTCCACCGTTCGATCCGCACGCATCACATTAAAATTTGTGTGCATCGCTTCAATATAAGTGAGTGTTTGCTTCAAGATTCATGTTGATCTATCATACACAGATCTTAAAGCAATTTTGACCCACGCACATCGCATTAAGATTCGTGCACGTAGCTCAAAATTTGTATGTGTTTGCATCAAGATTTGTGCTGATTTTGCACACACGAATCTTAAAACAGGTCGAACGATAGAGGAACCTTTAGATTCAAATTTGAGTTCGATGAATTTTTATGCTTTTAATAAAAGGTAAAATTGATATTTTATAGATTTAGAATGAGTTATAATATAAAAAACAATAAAATGGGTAATTTGTGGTGTTTTGAAGTTTAGAGGGGGGAATGTGTAATTTTGAAGTTTTTGAGGCGTATACATGAAATTCCCCCTAAATTTTAATATATCATGGAAGAAGAAAAATCAAAATACAAGACATGAGTGGATATCCTACTAGATCTTGAAACGGAGAAAAGTATTTTATTCAACCCTCAAACAAAATATTCTCCTTAACAAACATAATATTCTTTTAAGATTACAAAAGAGTAGCAACCTATGGAGTATGGACAGAAGAAATCAAAATAGAAGACATGATTGGATAACCTACCGTAAATATCTAGGTGCTAGGCTGCTAGCACATTGTTTAAGATGCATCATAAATAAAAATATATATAACGGTTCAATAAGTAACTTGTTTATGATAAATGAGTTAGGCTAATATGACATTGGTGTTATTTAAAACTAAATAATACCATATCTTAAATTCTTAGATCTGCTTTAAGATTCGTACAAAATAAAGTACTTGAACAGTAAAAACAGATATTACAAATCTTAAAACAGATCTAAGAATTTAAGATGTGGTGTTATTTAGTTTCAAATAACATCAATGTCATATTAGCCTAACTCATGATAAATTCATACACCAAGTGGTATTTTATTACGTTGATGGAGCACTAAACCATTCAAAAGTAGTTCGCATGACGTGGCACCTTGTGAAGGAGTCTTTCATCAAGATATTTTGGCGCCACGGTCCACGGTCCCCGGTCTATAGTTGTACCTCTGTTTTTAGGTTCAAACCACCAAAGGTTGCTTGCTTGTATCTGGCAGCTGGGGCCCACTTTGTGGTAGACAAAGACACCATTTTGGACCGACTGTCAGTTGAACGTTACACGATTGGAAATGTATCTAACTGCAACATAAGCGCCTGATTCTGGTTTCTTCTGTAAATTTTTTTCCCTGTTTTGCCCTTCACGGGGCCTTATTATTAACAATCTTGGCACCAAGATATTTTGGCAGAAAGGTATCTCTTTCAATTCTGTTTGTAGGAAATAAATCTGCTGCAATCCTCGAACCGTAATTCTATAATTCCTTTTTTTTTTTAATCCAGCAGTTAATGTTTTTTTCAGAATGAATCTCAAAACAATTATTTTTCAAACTTTTATGTACATGCATCTCAAAAAAACATTAACGGCTGGGTTTATAAAAAAAAGATTGTAGGATTACTATTTACGAGTGAAGGATCACAGCAGATTTATTTATGTGTGTGTGAAGCAACGCATGTATTTTAATTATGAGGGAAAATTTTTATAGTTCACCGTCCAAAATTATTATAGTATTATTATTGATTTGACCATCTAATAAATTAAGAGGCAACACCGAAAGCTTAATATTGAAAGTTAATATATTTTTGGTAACATAATTTATAATTTAAAATGTGATATTTGAGATATTATTATTTATACACTTGAAATAGATTGAGAAAAAGGGTGTTTGATATTTAGCTATGCTTACTTCTTCTCAATTATCATCATATATGTATACTCTTGTTAGATTTTTTTTTTTTTTCATTACATAACATCCATTCGATCAAATTAATAATATTTAAAAGTTTAAATGATAAATATGAAATATTTTTTTGTAAATAAGACTTAAAGTTACAAAAAAAAAAAAAATCTTACTTTCTCCATTTATAGAGAAAAAGTAATAAAGTAGAATATTTGTTTTTCCTAGATTTACAAGCATAACTTACAAGTGACTGAAAATTAAAATTCAAGAAATGAATGGGCCCCTTTGCTTTGGCCATGTTACTTTTGTCTATGCGACTATGCCCCATTTTGTATGGTGGTGTTTCATTCATAGGCGGTAGATATTTGCGAATATAACATCTAGATATTTCCATGGCATAATGTAATTTTCACCAAAACCAAACCCCTATATTAATTAGACTACTAAACCAAAATGAGAACGGAAAGCAGAGAAGAACAGAGTTGGAAATAATACCAGCAATTAAACAAAAAAGGAAAAGCAAAATTCAAGTAAACAAGAAATAAAAAATAAAAAAGATGAAAGAAGAGAGAGAGGAAGAATGGTATGACCAAGCCACGGCGAAGCGGTACAAGCGGTCGGCATCAGCGTTGGAAATGGAGATCTGTGGCGAAACCGATGACATGGAAACAGAGGGAGAAGAAAGTGAAGAGGAAGGAGAGGATGGAAATGGTTTTTCTCTCTGTCACTACCCGACTCAGCTATCAGCATTTGTGGTTTCTGATGCACTAGAGCCTGATTTTCCAATCATTTATGTGAATTCAGTGTTCGAGTCGGCCACTGGATACCGGGCAGAGGAGGTGCTTGGCCGCAATTGGTGAGGGCTCAAATCTCAATCTTTTTTCTGCTTTTCTTTTTTGGATCTGTTATACGGATACTAATCAAACTATGAAGCCAAGCCTCCTAAACTAATTAGATGATCTTTCCTCAATATAAATTTCAAATGAGTGCCCTTTGATTCTCTAACTACTGGGATTACATCTGTATAAATTCATTTATATTGCTAAAGTTTGATGCTTTGTAATGAACATCAAGTGTTTGTGCAATGTTTGGTCAAGTTCTGACTACAAAACTGCTGCTCTTTACATACTGACTTCTTTATTACATTCATTTCTGTCAATTTTTAGCCGATTCTTGCAATTCCGAGATCCACAAGCCAGACGACGACACCCATCAGTGGATCCGACGGCTGTGTCGGAGATCCGGCAATGCCTAGAGAGTGGGACCGAGTTCCAAGGGGAGCTGCTAAATTTCCGCAAGGATAGAACCCCAGTGCTCAACCATCTTAGAGTGATCCCAATTCGTGAAGGCCCGTTCGTGACCCATTTCATTGGCATACAAGTCTTTTATGAAACAGATCTCGACCGCTCAAGTCTTACCTACCCTGCTTTTAGGAAAGAAAATCCTGATAATGTGCCAAGCAAAATCGACATTATCCCGGCATGTAATTATGAAGAAGGGGGCTTACTCGATGGAAATGAAGATTATTGCAGCATTTTTCAACTCTCTGACGAAGTGCTGGCGCATAACATCTTGTCAAGGTTGACACCTCGAGATGTCGCATCGGTTGGGTCTGTTTGTACACGAATGCTCCAAATAACAAAGAACGAGCACTTAAGGAAGGTCGTGTGTCAGAATGCCTGGGGTAAAGATATGACTGTCCGGTTAGAACCTAGTACGAGGCGACTCGGCTGGGGTCGGCTAGCTAGGGAACTTACCACATTAGAGGCTGCCACATGGAATAAATTCACTGTCGGCGGTAGGGTTGAGCCTTCTAGATGCAATTTCAGTGCATGTGCAGTCGGTAACCGGCTCGTTTTGTTTGGAGGTGAAGGAGTTGACATGCAACCAATGGATGACACATTTGTATTAAATCTTGATGTGGCAAGCCCCGAGTGGTGTCGTGTCAAAGTGGCCTCAGCACCACCTGGTAGATGGGGCCACACACTATCTAGCCTAAATGGCTCGTGGTTGGTTGTTTTTGGGGGGTGTGGCCGTAATGGGCCATTGAATGATGCTTTTGTCCTTGATCTCGATGCACAACAACCTTCTTGGCAGGAGCTAGCAACTTCTTGTGAGGTTGGCACTAGTGCAAGACCGCTGCCACGATCCTGGCACAGCTCATGCACCATCGACAATGGATCAAAGATTGTCGTCTCAGGTGGGTGCACCAACACAGGCACACTATTGAATGATACATTCCTGCTCGACCTGTCGACAGGGCAACCTACGTGGCGAGAGATACATACCTCGTGGGCCCCACCATCCCGGCTTGGGCACACTCTTTCAGTCTATGACAACAACAAGATAATGATGTTTGGAGGTCTAGCAAAGAGCGGGTCTCTCAGCTTACGTTCATGTGATGCATATACAATGGATTTAGAGGAAAGTGAGCCGAAGTGGAGGCAATTAGGGTTTAATGGATTTGAAGGGGTTGCGCCGCCTCCTAGACTGGACCATGTAGCAATGAGCTTGCCATGCGGACGGATCCTCATCTTTGGGGGATCTATAGCTGGCCTTCATTCTCCAGTTCAGCTATTTTTGCTCGATCCAGGAGAGGATAAACCGGCTTGGCGGGTGCTTAATGTGCCAGGTCCCGCGCCAAAATTTGCATGGGGGCATAGCACTTGTGTTGTTGGGGGAACTAGGGTTCTGGTCTTGGGGGGGAATACTGGTGAGGAGTGGATCTTGAATGAGTTGCATGAGCTTTGTTTATCTAGTAGGCCCGATGAAGGCGCATGATTTTCATTTCCACAGTGGGTTTGATGAGCAATTTCATTTTGTTTGTGCTTCAGTTGCTTGAAACCGGATCGTTTTAGTTGATTCAGAGTTTATAGAGCGTGCATGTAACTGGAAGTCCATGTAGGGATATAACTGCTGTTAGTTTTTGTATACAACTCTATTTCATCATCTAATTTGCTTTTGTGTAATTGTGTTACATCTAATTTTGTAGGGATAAGTTAAAAGTAGAGATTTATGATGTTCTGAAATTATTCCATAATTGAGATTTTAAAGAATTGCAAGATCAATGAAGCGCTTTTAGAAAGTAGGTCAAGATATTAATTGGGATTTTTTCTGAGCTGTAATAATGATTCTGTTCATTCCAAATTCATACAGCAAAACAACGGTTTTGTTCGTTTCACACTGGAACAGCAATGTTATAGTCTACTGGTAATGAGATTTTTTTTTTTTTTTTTTTTCTATTAAGTTGTGTGCAGCAAGTTATATGATTAGACAGACATTTCATAGGTTGAGCCCTCCAAAGATCTGAATTTATGATGGAGTATACTTTCAGCCTTTTTGCTGTTTACCCTCTAATTTGAATGTTACAATGCTATAGTTACACACTCGTTTTTCTGCCAGAAATTTGTCACAGTATGGTCTTTCATATTAATGATTTCAAGTGTGTCAGTTTTCTGGTATAATATCACAAGTACACAAGTAAATGGTCTCATAAATGATTGGAAGCTTGCATTCGATCTTTATCCAACCAAATAAAAATACTGGTTAGTGTTAACTAGTTCCTAAGTCCTAGATCACTACCAGTAAGACTTGCGTCTTTTTCTAGAGGGAGAGAAAATGAACCTACCAGTAAGTACATGTACACCTAATTAAAAAGAAAAAAGAAAAAGAAAAAAGAAGAGTTTCCCGATCAAAGCATGGTTGAGCACTTGCATGCATGTAGTACATGAGTAAATTGTTTTAAATGCCGATGCGATGCCGAGAGACAGGGTTTATCTTTTTGTTTGAGGACCTTTTGAGTCTATTTAAAAGTCTATCCAATGCCTCTATCATCCACTGGTGCGGGCATCCTTCTTTCGCTTCTGCAACAGCAACCTGAGCAGTACAAGTAGAAGAACAGCTCTCTTTATTACTTACTTAGCATTTTTATGTAAATAAAAAAAGAAAAGAAAAAAGCAAGTAATTAAATAGTTAAAAAGTATATACATACCCATCTTCTCTTGCGCACTTGCATTTCAGGCCAGTGTGCCATTTCATCTGTTACATTCAAAGGGTAAAGGATTCCCTCGTAAAATATGTTATGGCTTTTGCTCATGTAACTCCATTTTCCAAGCCTTCTCTGCATTGACAGACATGACATGACAATTAATTAAAATGTCAATGCATGTTTTCAACTGTGTATTACAGTAAGATATATTATATATATTGGGAAGTAATTAATTAACCTCAATTTTTCCTTGGACACCGGCTTCTTCCAAAGCCTCTCTTGATGCAGCTGCTTTTACTGTTTCATCTAATTCCCATCCTCCCTGCCAAATTACAAACGCATTAATAATTTCTCCCGGCCTTGGCCTTGGCCTTTTTTCTAAAAATACAACTTAATTAATCATGTACATACCTTAGGGAACATCATGCCATTCCCTTTTTGAGAGCTTATAACAAGAACCTCCATGGCTTTATCTATATCATCTGAGCATGAAATTTTCCCATTTACTCTATACGGGATGCACCTGTCGTATATATATTTCACAGAAAACACCTCTTTAATTAGTATGCGAATTAATTAATTAATTAAGAAAGATTGGTTGCTTGTTTACTTTTTGTTAATCAGAAATTATTGTTTATTTCAAGAAAGAAAAGATCATTAATTTGGTTAA
This sequence comes from Carex pumila, assembly GCA_033356055.1. Taxonomy (NCBI): domain Eukaryota; kingdom Viridiplantae; phylum Streptophyta; class Magnoliopsida; order Poales; family Cyperaceae; genus Carex; species Carex pumila. Next base: position 290,311 of record JARJHM010000311.1, read on the forward strand.
GTACTTTGAACAAATGAATTAACTCACCCCACAACAATGCGGCCACCGGTACTACTATACCGTTGCAATTCCCTGCCTTGCCTAGATACCAAAGTTACTATATCTGCTACCATTTCTCAATCAAGGACACCTCTGCTCGATCAAGGGGAAAGGAAAGGGAACGAGAGAGGTTTTTGGTGTGGAGATTCAAAATGAAGGCTGCTTAAATAAGCAAAAAGTAGAAAGGGGGCAGTTGTGAACGATAAGGGATAAAATTTCGATTCCTGTTACAACTTACAAATACATCTCACAAAATTTTGGTAGCTTAAAACTTAAAAATAGTGCTAAAATAGAAAATAACAGTTCACTATGCTTGCTTCATATCCGCGTCAAGTTTTATAACAATTTAACCACTAAACGCATAATATATTGTTGTTATGATTTTTAATTCCAAATTCAGTTTAGCAGTAGCACTATCGTTTTCTTTAATTTACTATTTTCCAAACATAATGCCTCTTCCAAATTGAGGTGATTCATTTCACCCAAGCAATATAAATTTTTTTTTGGACTGATTAACAATTTTGACGGTGTGGCTCAGTGTATTTATTTACTAGTTGAAAATTGTAAACTGAAACATTTGTAAATATTTTTTTTATCAGTATATTGCCAGCTGACTTTTATAATTTTTATTTTCTTTCCTTAAGTTCACCAAGATATTTTGTAAATTTAACTCTAAAATATATTAGATTGATTTCAAATGAGAAATTCAAACCATTAAAACCAATTAATCTTACGAGCGATGTGTCTAAATGAAAAAAAAAAAAATTTAATATTAAGTCAAGCAGTCAAAATTAAAAAGTTTATAAATTAATTTTTGCAGCACTTGACTCTATACAAAATTAATTCAAATTTTAAAATATTTGTAGACGCATCACTCATATGATAGATCAATTTCAACAGTTTAGATTCGTCATTTAAATCCAATTCAATAGATTTTAGAGTTAAGATCACAAATAAACTTGGCCTAACTTAAGAACACCCTAGTTCTACTCTTTTAATTAGTTAATATTTTTTACTATTTAATACTTTAAACAAATTACTATTCTAATCTATTCTATGCAACTTTTTTTTTAAATATGGATTAGAGGTCAAGCCATCTAACACATTTCAAACTCCTACGTATTAATATAAATGATTTCTTCACTTTGTGAATTTCAAATTCATAACCTCTCATATATGAGCCATGTATATTTGCCACTAGATCAAATACAGTACAAGTTCTTTATTCTATACAACTTTTGGGGGAGCTCGGTCGAGCAGAGGTAGACGGAGCAAAAGATCAACGGTGCAGGTGGGTAAGTCGGCGGAATAGGAGGTAAGTGATAACCCTAATTTTTTTGAGGAGTGTTAATTGAAAAATAGATTTTTAGAATGTATTAGAAAATTTTAACAAATCATCTAACATATTTGAAAATTTTTCTTTTGAATCGCCAATGAAAACGTGCATTCTAATCAATTAATAACCCTAATTTTTTTACTGCAAGTCCGCAGTTAGACATTTTTTTTTCTAATAGTATTCACTAATATGTATTTAGTAATATAGTTCCTAATTTATACTTTGTTAGTGTGTATTATCAATCTGTATGTAATATAGATTCTATTAGTAATTACCAATTTATTGGCAATGTAGTAGTCTCTAATTTAGACTTGAAAATTTAGTATTACTATGTTTATTGTTTTTTGTTATGAAAACATATCATATATTTCAACTTGTATTATATTGCTATGTTTATTGCCTACTTATTGTAATATTTAACATTATAAATTTGAAGACATCATAAAATTAACAAATCTATTACATTTTCAGACAATTTTAACTTAGCTATTATAAAATTCTAAGGCATCTCAACATTATCTGAACAGAATTGAACGGTAGAAGTCTGGACACTAAACTAAGCCTTTACCATATTCCTATTACCGAATAAAAAAAGTCAAGCTCAAGCAGCATGATATTTTATTAAATTAAAGAAAATCTAGCTTTGTGGATGAGGCAAGCAATGACGCGCGTATATCCCCTTCGTTTGAAATACCATTTTACACTTCTAAATTTCAAAATCTCCCAAATTTATCCAATTTAGTGTTTTTTCTATAAACTCATTTAAATAAATTTTGTTTATAAACCATAATTAATTAAATTAATTTTAGCAAAACAGCATAATTATATATATATATATATATATATTACAAATATCACAAGGACCGAATAGGAGATTCGGTCTCCACATTTTACTTTTTGGAGAGACCAAATCTCCAATTCGGTCTCCAAGCATTTTCCATTTCTCGTGCGGCCAACTGTGTAGAAAGATATTTTTCTTGGGACTGAATTAGAGATTCGGTCTCCCATGTTTTTTTTATAAACCATAATTAATAAAAATATTTTTTTTAGTGTAATTTAGGTTTTTGTGGTGTAATTAATCATTATATAATTTTTTAGTTTGCATGCAGAGTAATTTACCGATATTTTTATTAATATCCAACTTAATGTAGAGCATTCAAAAAGTGATTACACCAGCATGTAGAGAATTAAAAAAACACAGAATTGACACAAATTTCAATTTATTTGGAATTTTCTACAATTAATTATGAATTTTCAAAGTTCAACTTTTAAAAAACTTTAAACAGTCATAACTTTGGCTAAGAAAGTCGAATTTGCGTGTATGATCACTTTTTGAAAAGGCGGGGATGAGATGGATCAAATTTTGAGCAGGGAAAAATCCCTGGATATTTGAAGCAAAAAAAACATCGCTTAGTGCCTCAAAAATTTAGTTTAAGTTTTATATCAACGGTAGACATACAACGACCGGTATTTTGTTTAGTATAATTTAGGTTTTTGTAGTGTAATTATTAATTGTAGAATTTTTTTAGTTTGCATGTAGAGTAATTTAGCCTTTTGCATGTAGTATAAATTTATTGTTGAATGATTTAATTTTTTAGTGGGATTTAAGTTTATGTAGTGTAATTGTATAATTTTTTAGTTTGCATGTAGAGTAATTTAGCTTTTTATATGTAGTATAAATCAATTATTGAATTATTTAATTTTTGTAGTGTAATTGTAGAACAATGTAGAGTAATAGAATGAATGTTAATATTTAATTGGGTTTGCATGTCATGCATGTTAATATTTAATTGGATTTACATGTTAATATTTTTTTGGAGGGAGAAGAAGGGTTTTTTTTTTTTAAAAAAAAAATGGAGACTGAATAGGCTACTCGGTCTAGCCTATTTGAGATTTTCTGTGGCCGTTACGACAAAAAAGTTGAAAATAGATGGAGACTGAATCCTCTATTTGGTCTCTCCAAAAAGTAAAATGTTGAGACCAAATTGAGGATTCGGTCCTTGTCGTTTTTGTAAAAAAAATGTAATTATATTGCTTTGTTAAAATTAATTTTATTAATTATGATTTATAAAAAAAATTCTTTTAAATTGATACAATTTCCATTGTAAACATCACGCAAAATATGAGATATCTTAGAGGATACGTACTCGAAAAAAAACCTATATCCAGGGGCGAATTTACTTGTATGGTAGGGGATGTTAAGCTACCCTATGATTTTAAAATTAGTAATTATGTATATGAAAATTTAGTTTAACTTTTATATAGTCTAGTTCCCCGCGTAAAATAACAAAAGTGTATTGGTAGTCTAGTGGTTTGTCAACTAGTTTATATGTGCTAGGTGATGAGTTCAATTCTCACTAATTATACTTTTTTTTTTGTACATATTACATCTTATATATTAGCCTCTATTCAAATTTTCTAGTTCTGCCTCTGCCTATATCCCATTGCTTTAAGGAACAGGACATTTAATGCAATTATGAATCCCAAATTTTATACAAAGTCGTTGGCATATATAAATAAATTCAAGTTGAAGTACGCCTCATGAGTTCGAAACTCAAATGAGAGAAATTTTTTATTATATTACAAAGATATTAAAATAGTTAGATAGCTTGATCTTCAATTTTTATTAAAAAAAAAGAAAAAAAAAAGAAAGAAAGTTGAAGTAGGCCTTGCACGAACATGTGTAAAGTTAAAAGTTGAGTATAGGATTCTCAAGTTAACATGCATTCTGATCTTAATTTTAGGTAAAATGTTATTTCAAACTTTATGCCATTATTGCCATATCAACTAAGAATACGGATTAAAAACTGTTCCATGTCACTGAAAACCGACATTTTTATTTTTTACTCTATTAAAAAATTATTTTAAAAATATCCCACCCGTAAAATTTTTCAAGGACTAGAATTTTAATTCCAATTTTTTTTTATAAAACAGAAATTTATTTTTATTTTTAATTTTTTGTATTGAAATATTAGAAATGTTGGATATATTTCTTTGAAAATAGATGGAATACAATATAATTTGATTTATTAGAAAGACTGTAACAAATAACCCGGATCAATAGTTTTCAGGTCGGATTTTTTACGGCTGTAAGAAAAATTAATATATTTCTTTATGTGTTATTGGAAAAAAATAAAAATGCTTAGATTCTGAGTTATTGATCTCGATTCAAAAGTCACTTCTATGTAATCTAGAAAATATTGTGATCCTTCTAGGACATTTAATTTATGAAAAGTTGCATCTATTTTTGAAAAAAAAACTTTGAGTTATTTAATAATTATTATTCAAAAAGAATTCTCAAAATAGATACAACTTTTTATAAATTAAATGTCCTAAAAGGATCACAATATTTTCTAGATTACATGAAGTGACTTTTGAACCGGGATCAATAACTCAGAATCTAAGCATTTTTATTTTTTTCCAATAACACATAAAGAAATATATTAATTTTTCTTACAATCGCGAAAAATCTGGCCTGAAAAATATTGATCCGGGTTATTTGTTACAGTCTTTCTAATAAATCAAATTGTAATGTATTCCATCTATTTTCAAAGAAATATATTCAATATTTCTAATATTTCAATACAAAAAATAAAAAATAAAAATAAATTTCTGTTTTATAAAAAAAATTGAAATTAAAATTCCAGATCGTGAAAAAATTCTACAGATGAGGTATTTTTAAAAATTATTACTAAATTTTAATAATTATTATTAAAATAATTTTTTAACGGGGTAAAAATAAAAATGTCGGCACTGAAAACCTTGCAAGATTTATATTCCTCATGACTCACCCAACAGCCAGCACCAAATGGGCCCCCCACACTATTATATAAGAAGAATCAAGATCCAAAAAATAAATAGGGGGAATTTCACGTATACCCCTCAAAAACTTTAAAATTACGTATTTTCTCCTCTAAAGTTTGAAATTACGTATTTTCCCATCTAAACTTCAAAAACTCACAAATTTACCCATTTTATTGTATTTTATATTAAAATTCATTCTAAAATCTTAAAATACTCATTTTACCCTTTATTAAAAGCATATAAAGCCCATCAAATTCAAATTTAAATCTAAAGGGTTCTTCTACCGTTTGATCTGTGTACATCGCATTAAGATCTGTGCATAGTGCTTCAATTTCGTGTTGATCTAGCATGCACGGATCTTAAAGCAATATTGATTGGTGCGCATCGCATTAAGATCTGTGCACGTCACATCAATATACATGCGTGTTAGCATCAAGATTCGTGCTGATCTTGCACACGCATATTTAAAAGTAGATTGGACGGTAGAAAAATTGTTCAGATTCAATTTTGAGTTTGATAGGCTTTATATGCTTTTAATAAAAGGGTACAATGGATATTTTATAAATTTAGAATGAGTTTTAATATAAAAGACAATAAAATGGGTAAATTTGTAAATATTTGAAGTTTAGAGGGAAAAATATGTAATTTCAAACTTTAGAGGGGGGAATATGTAATTTTGAAGTTTTTGAGGGGTATACGTGAAATTCCCCCAAATAAATAAATAAGAAGAATCTGGTTCTGGCCGGGCCCGGCTCTCTGGATTCAGCGTAAGCTAGGTCGTCATCTTTGGACCAAATACCAATATACAACAAAACAAAGGTGCTATATGTATATGTATATGTATATGTTCACCGAGAGAGAGAGAGAGAGAGAGAGAAAGAGGTGCTAGAAATAGAATAGATGCACGGTTCCTGTAGCAGCCAAGTGAAGCCGCCATATAACACAAGTTTGTTTCCACTATTATCCTCGCTGAAAAGTCAAAAGGAATCGGAAATTATATTAACCCAATTTAATCTGATATCAGCCTTATCAGGTTGGAGCTGAAAGCTGATCAATCAAACATCAACATTCACGCAAAAACCTACAGTATTCATGATGATCATTATGCACGAATCATGATGTTTTGATGCCAATTAGACAGCTCCGATCGGACAAATTAATAAAAGCTCAACTGACCGTGTATGAAACATTTATAAACAAGCGGATTTATACCAGCCCTATATTTAATTTCCTTCGTCAAAACAGCAATTAACTTTCATATAAATTTTGACATTTTTTTTAATATTCCCCTCAATAAGTCATAATTTCATTAATAATTTAGAGTTGGTCCTTCATGAAATAAAGAACATGCTTTATTTCATGCCCATATAATTATTGTTGAAGTTTAAAAGGTCATCCGAATCGTTCAACATAATCATCATATTGAAAAGTAATTGAAAATCAAATTTTACATTTTTGGATATTTTTTTTACAGTTTTTTTTAGTATTTTTAAAAATTATTGTTTTTCAAAAATATTTGGACTATTGAAAAGCAGTGACTTTCAAAAATTATAAAAAAATAGTAAACAATTTCCAAAAACAAAATAAAATTTGGTCTCTCAGCACAATTTAATATAAAGATTAAGTTGAACGGTTCGGATCAACTGTTTTAACTTTAAAACTATAAAATTTAAACGTGAAATAAAATACGTCATTTATTTCATATAGCACAATAGTCCAACTCAATAATTTATCTCTCACTCAACATCCTATATAAATTCAAAGTTTATATCGATGGCCATATATATGCATCTCATATTTTTATAAGGATGCGAAGAAGATCAATTGGCACTCGCTGACAACATCTCTAAAACCCCAACCCGTTTAAAAACTCTAAACGGTAAAAATTCTAAAATCCCAAAACCTAAATTCTAGCGTGAGACTACTATACTATGCATAACATATTTTGGTATGTACTACAGCAACATAACACACTTTGATCGGTACTATGAATTAATATCTTTATTTTCAAAATTATTAAAAATCAAAATAGTTATTTTGAACCGTTATCATAATTTTTAAATGAAAATGTACTTTAGAAACCAATACAACAAGAATGAGACACTTTTCACAAGGATAAAAAAAAAAAAATTTTTGCAACGGACTACCGTCATAAATATATTTTTTCCTTCGCAAAGAGTGTCTACTTTGTTGTAGTGCAAATTTTACATATTTTACATTTTTTTTACTAATTTTTATAAAGATAAAAAATCACTATTTTTTAATGATCTAGAATTTTAGATCAAGTAATTTTGTACCTATCTAAAAAACATAAAATTTGGCATCCAAGGACGTGAAGTAGATCAATCCACATCTGCTACACTATTTCTAAAATCCTAAATCCTAAACTCTTATGTCGTAAACCTAAATATGAAATTAGATTTACGACATAAGAGTTTGATCTAGAATCAGACCGAATTTGATCTAATACCCATCAGAATGCCTCCAGTTTCCACTAGTAGTGTTCTTCTTGAACAGATAACCATTTAGGAAAATATGTATCAGTACAGCTTATTTTGTTCAACCTAAAAAAAATGGATATCTACACCGGTTCAAATTAAATTAAAAAAGATTATAAGACATTTTATCTAAATTTGAACAATTAATCTTAGATCAAAGGAGTTATTCTTAACTACAATGGAGCCAATCAAGTTAGAAAAGAAAGCACATCGAATCAAGTTAGGTAACAATGGAGCCAAATATAGCAATAAATTAAGCAGTAACATTTAATTAAAAGACTCACCAACTAATCAATGAAGGGAAAACAAGAAAAAAATTCTGTATTTGCTTCTGCAAGGACAAATCAAGAGGATTTAATTATCTCAAAAAGATTCGGATATAAAGCAAGCTTTTAACCTATAGTCAAGAACCCTAGGCGAAATTTTAGGCCTCAAAAGAATCATCTCAACTTAAAGAAATATCAAATTAGGGCAACTTGCCAATGGCCTAAAAGACAAATTGTCCATATATATAATGCAAAAACAACATTACGTTCTCAATATTTGCAAAGAGACCTACATATTTGGAGTAAATTAAAAATAAGTGACATTACCTTTAGTTAGACTCTAATGGGGGTGATTAATGAGCGAGTTCAAGCTAGTTGTATGCTCGTACTCGGTTCATTAGTTTAATATGCAAGTCGATTGGCTCAAGTTGAGAAGACAATATTGAGTTGATAATTGTGCTTGTGTTTGGTTCGTTAAATGCTCGAGTTGACTCATGCTCATTAAGCAACTCGTTAATTAATCAAGCTTGTAGGCAATTTGAATTTTGTTTCATATACATCATTCAAAAACTAATTAACATTGATAAAATTTAACAAGTTGTCATAAACAATACATAATTTAACAAAAAAATGTCCATAAGCAAATTTAACAAAATCAAACAACTATGTTCTTGTCGATTCTTATTACCCTACATGTTATGTACTCACAGCTATTTCCTTGTCACAGACCTATAAATTTGTATTATCAAAATGATAATAAAAATGCATCTTCAACCAGAAAGTTGGATTTGAGTTTAATAAAAATGCATCTCCTTGTAACTAAGTTGGATTTGGGTTTGATCCGGTTGGGATTGGATATGCCATGATTTCATGTAATTCAGTTCTTAATGAACGAGTTAGGGCATGCTCATGCTCAGTTCATTAAGTTAACGAGCGAGTTGGTAATGAGTGAGTTGTTAACAAGTTGTAAGTTGTGAACGAGTCACGAGTTATGCGTGATTTACTCACCTCTAGACTCTATGCTTATTGTATTTTAAATTAGAAAAAATATTTAAATGACAAAGTAATCAAAGATAATTAATAAAACGTCCGCTTCACAAATTAAAATACAATATTTTTTATTTAAATTTTGTCAATATATTTCACATAGCAGCTATTATTAAAAGCAATGAACAGTTTGTTTTTTTTTTTTTTTGAGAGAAAAAGGCAAATAGGTCATTTGCATTACCAGTAAGGTATTACAGCTACAACTAATTTACTGAAACTTAAACCCAACTAAAGAAACTCAGTGGGACAAGGTTTTTTAATTTTCTGAGCAGATATGCGATATGCAGTAGCAAGGTTTTTTTTAACTTATTTGTTTTAATTTGCATCATTAGCAGTGGTGTCCCAAACTCAATCCCTAATCCCTCAAAACTCATTTGTTTACAGCATCTGCTTGATGCAGTTTTAACAACTAAAAGAAAAAACACATACTAAAAACAACAACTTCCAACTACATATTATTGCAAATCCATTCAACTTGTCATCTAAACACTGGTACCAGTGGTACCAGTTCACAACCACCATTTGCTGCTGACAAGCATTTAAAAAGAGGAAATGCTTTGCAAAGGTATTTCATCTGCATTTTCTAGCGTCTATGTCTTTAATTGTTGTACTACTTTTAATTTCCTGTCCAATCAAAGCATTATTATTATTATTATTATTATTATTATTATTATTATTATTATTATATATTTGTTCTTTGTGGATGAATCATATCGGGAAGCACAAATTCCGATAAGGGGAGGTTTTGTGGTAATTTGTTGAAAATTGATGGATTCTATTTAAAAGTCGGCGGGGACTTCTTTACGACTTTCTTTTGAATTCCAATGTAGGATTCTTTACCAGAGATAATCGAGGGGGGCGACAGCCCATTACTATATCTGTAATGAGGAGGGTTCAAATATCTCCGTGTTTTTATGTTTTCATTATGTCTCTATCTTTTTCATTATTTTTAAAGTTTAAACAGTCAATTCGAACTCGCTCAATCTAATCTCTATATTAAAATATGTTTGGAGACCAAATTTTATATCTGTAGAAATTTTTTTACTATTTTTTTAGATAGGTACAAAAATATTATTTTTAGATAGTTCATATTTACTGATTTTGTACCTATCTAAAAAAATAGTAAAATTTTTTTTAAAAATATAAAATTTGGTATCCAAACATATTTTAGTATGAAAGTTAAGTTGAGCGATTTGAATTAACTGTTTAAACTTTGAAAATAATAGAGAAAGATAAAGACATGATAGAGACACAAAAAAATGGAGGCATTTGAACCCCCTCATCTATAATTTAAACGTCTCTATCTTTTCATACGTAAATTTCTATATGAAAAGCTTGTTCCCTGTGGCTCTTTAAACACCGAATAGCCTCTCTCTATGTTTCTCTCTAAACACCGAATTAGCCTCTCTCTCTCAGTTTCTCTCCTATTTCAAACGGTGAGGGAAAAAGAAAATACAATTTTAGGATCTGAACTTACTAACACTAACTAGCACTGTAGAAATGTAAAATCTTGCTTGGCTTCAGTAATGAGTACACTTTTTTTTTTTTTGAGGAAAAGCCGTTAGGCATATGAGTACATTTTACTCGCGAGTATTTAGTTCAGAAACAGATTATATAGACTTATTACCAGAAACTCAGGGACAATAATTGGCAACTCTATTCTCCTCGCTGCTTTCACCTAAAATCCTACTTTGATTTGAGCATTTCATCAAACACCTAAGTGAATTGATCAATTCAATTCAATAAAATTAACTCAAAACTACAAACCTTTCAAGCATTTTACAAATTTCATTTTACTGATTGCATTACATTACTTACGATACTTAATCTAGGGATCTTCTTTTCTGATTTTTGTTTCAAGTTAAGCCTTGCAAATGAGATTGAACCACTGTCTAATACTTGAAAATAGATCCAAGGGAGAGAGCCAAATTTGAAGTGAAGAGAAGACAAGAAAATCGAAGGATTGTAGAATATGCGAAATCTCAAATCTGTTTTGAACTTGAATTTACATCAGTTTGGTTCAGAATTTCTCAAATCTGTTTTGAGCTTGATTTACATTAGTTTGGTTCAGAATTTTCTCAAATCTGTTTTTAACTTGATTTTACATCAGTTTGGTTCAGAGGTTTTAAAATAAAAAAACAGCCAGCTAAATCAGTTTTAACCGTTTCAATATCTCAAGCAATTACTTAAAAAAATATAATCGAACATATGATGAGGTCCAGTTGTTTTTTTTTTTATTCCAGTACAATTCTAATAACACTAGTCTCGAAGTGAAAGAACTCTAAAGATGTTGGAACTAGACTTTTAATTTATAGAGCTTCTGTGAGTGTGAGTCGAACAAGACGAATCCTAATGCATCCCAAGAATGCTTAACCCTTCTTTGTAAATTATTAAATGTGTAACCTAATAGTTAGAATTTTACATTATAGTTGAAACCTAATAGATATATTTTTAAATTATAGGTGTTGAGACTAGGGCTGTGAAAAAAACTCGCGGCTCGCCTCTAGCTCGCTCGCTAACATCTTGCTCGGTAGTGGACCGAGCTGTTAATAACACTACCGAGCTGTTAACGAGCTAGCTCGGCTTAGGTTCGGGCCAAAATAAATGAGCTGAGCCAGGGGTCAGCTCGGCTCGTTAAGCTACAGTAGATTTAGAGTTTAGCCCCGTATAATTTTAAGTCTAGTCTCATTTTCAAAGACGCAATTATGCAAAATTGATGTAATTTTGATATGAGAAGAAAGAATGAGCTTCAGTTGCTTGAAGATGTGCCTGCTGAACGATTTCTTAAATTTTTTGAATGAGTTTTCTTATTTTTATATTTTTGAATTTGTATAATAGCAGTCTAATAAAACCTAGCGAGCCAGCTCGGATTGGCTTGTCACGAAAGAGCCAGAGATTTTTGGCTCGGATAGCCTAAGTCCAGCTCGCTCGATCCAGACTCGGACCAAAATAAATGAGCCGAGCTAAAACCTAGCTCGTTTACACCCCCTTTTTTTAACTCGAGACTAACTCAAATTCCCCTTGACACACATTGATATATATATATATATATATATATATATATTTCCCATTTTACAGTACAATTCAGCCCCCTATCTAAATTTTCAGTTCCGCCCTCCAACTTGAACTCTGCCAGTTAATCAGGCGTGTAATTAGGGTCACTCTTTTTATGATAAATGCACGCGCATAGTTCATATATTCTTTTCGTATAACATACATGACACTGAAAGTTGGCATTTTTGGCTGAAGCTATGCAGTGTAGCTATATCATCTCTCAAATAATGCATTTAATCAGCAGCCTTGGCTACATATCCACTACAGTACACTATCTGGCAACCATAAATTTCTCCATAGAAATCAATCCGACAATAAAAGACATTTAATTATGAAAGAACAACCTAAACAAGCACTGAACAGAAAACACTACGATAAGGAACAACAAACATAATTCAAGTATTAAAGGAAAAAAAAATAGTAAAATTATTTAAACATAGAAACCAGCATGGACGAGAATTCTCCAGCAAACCAGTAAAAAAAGGTTAAACCTAGAATCTCCAGGCATATTGAAATCCCGCTAATACAAACTATGGCAATACAACATCAAATATGCCTTACTGTCCCTCTCCGTCACCACTTTTAGGTGCTTCCTTGATCTCATCCGGACTTTCCTCCTGTTGTATCCCAACATGGAACCAAATATTAGAGATACCAAATGCAATTTTAACACAAAACAAATGGCTCTTAAGCTAGAAAATTACAGAAAAACCAGACCTCAATAGTTCTAGACTAAGGTAGCCAAGACATGACCAGATAAGTACACAGAATTATGGGAACAAAATTATTACAGAAAAACCAGACCTCAATAGTTCTAGACTAAGGTAGCCAAGACATGACCAGATAAGTACACAGAATTATAGGAACAAAATTATTAATGGACCTCATTTAACTGTTTGTTATCCTAGTCAAAAAGTTGGGACTAAAGACCTGACAATAGTTATCCATTCATGTAATTCATATCTTCTAAGGTTTGAAACAATACAATGCTATGACCTACTGCCTGTGGGCGCACACACAACAAACACACATTCACACAAGAGGGTGAGGGGGGAGAGAGATACCGTGGTGTCAGAAGTCCAAAGAGTCAAGTTGTCACGAAGGAGTTGCATGATCAAGGTGCTGTCTTTGTATGATTCTTCACCCAAGCTATCTAGCTCAGAGATAGCCTCATCAAATGCCTGTTTTGAAATATACATAAGAGTTTGGATCAGTACTAGTACTAGACTGTGTTGAAATATTCATCAATAAAGCTAAACTCCAAGATACAGTACTTCCAATGTGCTTCCAATTTGGTGAGTGAATTATTTAATGAACTTCAAAAAAGTCATCTGAAATAGTTGAATGAATAAGAATTTCCTTGCTAATTCCCAAAATTAATAACAAAAAAGATGTAAACTGAATCTTAGATTCAGAATTGAACAGTGTATATGAAAAACAAACAAACAAACAAAACATTTAAGAGAGACCTGTTTGGCGAGACTGCAAGCACGGTCAGGTGAGTTAAGGATCTCATAATAAAATACAGAGAAGTTAAGTGCTAGCCCAAGCCTAATTGGGTGGGTAGGTGCCAGCTCAGCCAGAGCAATGTCCTACAAAGACAAAGGAGTTGGAAGTTCAGACACTAAACATGGCACAACCATCATGTTATTAATACTCTTATCTGCTAGCATTTACTGAACATGCATATCATATTAATAAAGAACATTTTACTAGAAGAACACCTTTCCATCAAAATGCTCCTATATCATGCAACTTAAACTGAAAACTAACCATTTTCTACCAACTTATTATTTTTATATATTGCAGGCCTTGAATAGACTGAATAAAATGTATGAAATATATTATCAGAAAAATGCTTCTATCATGCAACTAAACTGAAAACTAACCCTTTTCTACCAACTTATTATTTTTATATATTGCAGTCCTTGAATAGACTGAATAAAAAGTATGAAATATATTATTGGAACATGCAAATTTGAGTGTGTGTGTGTGGGTGTGAACACCAAAGAAACATGCCTGAGCTGCCTTGTAAGCCAACATTGTGTTCTCAGCTGCCTCTTTCCTCTCAGCACCAGTTGTGAACTCAGCCAGGTACCTATACAATCACAACAGAATAATCAACACAAAACAGATATCACAAGACAACCTATGTAAATTTGTAATCTGTAGTTAATAATAACCTTAATCATTGAACTAAATCCTATAGAAGTAAACTCTGCCCATTTGGAAAGTAAGGCACAAAATATGAACCCTGATACAAAACCAACATATGATAATCATCTAAAATTTCAAATACCTGGTGAATCATAACAGGTATGCACTTTAAACTAAATCATACACGCAAGTAACCTGTGCCCATATGGGAAATAAGGTAAAAAGGTTAATGGAAACTCAACACCATATAAAATGTTAGAACCAAGCAAGATGTGCCCATCTGGGAAAAAATAAGGTAAATGGGAAATTGGAAACTCAACACCCTGTCAAATGTTAGAATCATCATTCTAAAGGTGAGACCAAGAGAGGAAGAGCTTTTACTAAGAACACATAAGGTTTCAATGTTCTGAGCAACACACTCATGTTCAGTAAGTCTGCACTCTAATCCATCTTGGGCCTTTGGAACGAGCTATCACCCCCTGCTCCTTAATCAGTACATTTCATTTGTTGCTCCTTATCGACAAAGATCAGACAAAGTTATTCAAGAGATAGTAACTCTTGACTACCCAAAAATACTTTCCCTAGTGTGTTCACCAGGAACGTCTGCCAATTCCACCAATATCCTCACCACCCACAACACCCCACTCAACCCCAAACAAATCCCTTGGCCAACAATAAATTTTTAACATTTACCTGTGGTAATCTCCCTTCATCTTGAGGTAGAACACTTTCGACTCGGCCACAGTGGCAGACGGCACAAGGTGCTTGTCGAGCAAATCAAGTATCCCCTGACAGATCTTGGTAAGCTCAGCCTCAATTTTCCCACGGTAATCCCTGATGGCTGCCACGTGCGCCTCATTGCCACGGCTTTCCTCCTTTTGCTCGATTGAGGAGATGATACGCCAGCTGGCACGACGGGCTCCGATCACATTTTTGTAGGCCACTGAGAGGAGGTTGCGCTCCTCAACAGTCAATTCATCTGCGTCTGAGGCTTTGGCAACATTCTCCATGAACTCAACCATTTCTTCGTACCTCTCTGCCTGCTCAGCCAGCTTTGCCATGTAAACATTCTCCTCTCTAGATGCCATTTTTGCCTTTTGTTCAGGTTTGATTTTCCTGTTCAGGTTTTCAAATGTGTTAGTCTTAATGTCAGGATATATGTATTGAAACTTTATGATAATCATACTACAAGGTCTATTTTATCTAAACCAGATGATATAACCAATGTAAACTCCAATAAAATTTGCCAATATTGCTTACTAAGAAGACATTTAATACTGTTGAAAGATTTATCCTATGCGAAAGAAGACAGTTCTCTTAGTTTTAAGAGGGATTATTTGTGCAAAATACATAGTGAATCCCAGTATTCAGTACTATATTCCATCGTTACCAAAAATCCCCTAACCAATAGATATTTTCATTAAATGAAAGATTATACGGTAAACATTTTTTCCAAATAAAACATATGAAAATATAAATGCACCATTTAACCAGTAACTGCTTAAATCGGAGCATGGGGAAGACAATTAGATTGCCAACCCCGCACAAAATTAGTCAGTGCATCTACAGTGAAGTCATATTAATCTAATTTTCTCTGAAAAACTCATTTGAAAAAAAAAAAGCATAGGATAACAAGGGTCGAATTTAGGGTTTTATTAAAAAACAAAAAATCCAATCATGAAGGATATTTTTCAACAAAAGCGTATCACTGACTATTGCGTCCTTACTGCAAATAGCAACGATTCTCGAAGAAAGGAAAACATCAGTACGATACCACGTATTTTAATAAGTTCATAGTATACTGCTCAACAGACAGCCAATAACTACTTAAGGTAAAATTCTAACGTAAATTAAAAAGAACAATAACATTCACTCTTTCAATTGGACCGTGACCCTTATTTTTCTACTTCCGACATGAACTACAACGAAAATTGAATAAAGCAAAACAATAAATTTAGCTTACAATCGCAATTTATTTAAAAAAATATATCAGATTATCCAGATCACGAGCAGGAAATACCACACCTAACACTTAAATCCATTCAATGAAAAATCTCTAATCGCAAGCTGTAGAAATTGAAATAGACAAATCAAACCTTGCCAGAATTTAGGAACAAAATCAAAGAAAAAGCTTACCTGCGATACGAATGATTAAAACTCAAGCAAGTACTTGGAGAGAATCTGAAGATCTCTTTTTATGTCCCTCTCTAAATTGGGGAACGGAGTTCGATTGAATGGTTGTTCGATACAAAAAGACAGTCTATATTTAAATACATGAGCCAGTATGACTTCAGCTTTCAGGGAGGTCACTCTCCTAGTCTCCTGTAATTCTATTATGGTCTATGGGGTCCACATTCAGAACTTTATTTGAGCGGCGCAAGAATATCGTTTGTACACTTGATTTTGTAACTGATTGTTCTTGTACGAACGGTGTCCACCGTCCAAATTAAATCTTTTAAAAAGAATAAGCATAATAAAATAGAAAATTGCCAGTCCAGAAAATAGTTAAATTAACAACTTTTGAGTGGACCTGGTTCCAACGGACTATTCCATCTCTGGGAAACGGACGCCGGGACCTATCAGATCGATTCGGGCGAAGAAATAATGTACCGTGTGCATACAAAAATAAAGCTAAACGGTCGGCTTCACCGGAGTTAAACTTCGAATGATGATGGGACATGTACCCAGCGTAGTACCAGCTGTCAAAAGAGGCGGTCAAACAGGGCACAGCGAGGAGCGTTTGCGGGCTCCACATTGTCCGTGCTTATCGCCTCGTATTCGTTTTTATGCTAGCTGTTCGACGCATAACAGCAAACACTCACTGGCCCCTAATGTCTAGCGATTGCAATGTTAACGGATGTTATTGAAGGAAAAATGGTGTTTGCTGTTTGCCAGAAGTGCGGATCCTGGATTGGGTTTTGGTCCGAGATGGAGATGCCTTTCTCGGGATACCGCGCGCAAGTGCAATCAGAGGACCACGTGAGGTGGAAAGCGATTTTTCTTCACAGACGCGGTCTTGATGGACCGGAACCCTGTTACAGACTTGCAGGAAAGAACTGAAATTTGAAAGTATGCACCGGGAACACTGAACACGACAGTCGACTTTAATCAGTACACGTGTTCTGTTCGACAGTTCGTCATGGGAAAGCCGTTTTCGAAATAGGGAAAAAAAAAAGGGTCTCAAACTTGAAACTTTCAGAATTTCGTTTTGCAAAATGTATCCTTTTTTCTGTAGAAATTAAATTCAATATTCATATTTTTCTTTTGTGTTGTCACTTGTCATGATTATAATAAATTTTACTGACAATTTAAAATTCAAATAAGATCATTCTGTTTCTATCTATATTTTATTTTGCGAAGTTGGGAGGGGAAATCGAGTAATTATGAAAATAGAATGAGATCTACGATTCAAAATTAAGTTTAAATTATTAATGAAAAAATTACGTTCATTATGGAATACTAAAATTATTATTGACATTAATTTTTTTTATTTCTACGCTGTAACATATATTTTGGTGCCAAATTTTTGCTATACATATTTTGTGAGTTGTTGTACTATGCATCATAAATTTCTTGTCGTTTTTCCGCGTCATATGTATGTCTTTAAATTTTCTATTCTAAGATACATCTGACAATTAAACGTTCGTTCGCGTCCATTTGATGTCGTTAGAAAAATGTATTTTCTTTGACAATATTGATATGTACGACCTTTACTAAAATGAGATAAACCAGCTGTTCCGGAAATTGCCGAGACTTATATCCTGTCTTCTATTTATATTTTTATTTATTTTTTAATGAAATTAGATTGCCTTTCAACGCACTAAAATTGAATCACTATTTTCTACGGGACATGTTCATTATTTTTGTTTATTTTTATAAAAGTAATAGTCACCATATAATTACGGTGTTTATACTTTATAGTTCTCTAATTCCGTGATGCCGATATTATATTTTCTTTTGCTAATAATTATAGATATCTGGTTGCATAATTTTTCATTTTTATTCACAAGCACAACCTTTTTTTACTCTGCAAACTTTAAACCGAGATATTCTAATATGAACTGAACTGCGCTACGCATCCAATATTCGAAGCAAAAGCCTCTGCTGCTTCAAATTTGTTATTAAAAAAATAAATTTTTTTTAGCAAATACAAAAATAAATATACTGATGACAGCAGTTTGGGTTGTAAACGAATCAAATCGAATCGAACTCACTCCACTTTGAGTTCGAATAAGATTCAAATCGAATTGGTTTGATTTATTTTAGAATGAACTGATTTCGAATTGAATTAATTGCGAGCTACAAATTTTTCTAATTAAAGTCGATTGAATTATGAACTACACTTTTTTTTTACAGCCCTAGTTATACCGGTAATTCATCTATCAGTTTTTCTTCTTCTGGAACAAAATTCACATAATTTTCTTTTACCTTTTACAAATTCACACTGATGGATTATGTGACAGTTTAAGATTCTCTTACATTCTACACTGTTGGATTGATTAAAATCACGGCATAGGTCTAGCTAAATAAAACTTATTCCATTTGTTATGCTGCTGAAATATTTTTCTATTATAAGTTATTATTATATTAACAATTTTCAGCTGCGATATAAGTTTGGTTCCTGCATTATTAAAGATTAATGGTTGAATCTATTAGTTGCATTATTTGAGATTCGAACCTAAATAGTTCGCAAATCAATTTCAAACGAATTATACCCAATTTGAGTTTATCTGAATAAGATTCAAACTGAACTGATTTAATTTACTTCAGAACAAACTAATTTCGAGTCGAATTAATTACCAACTTTTTTCGAATTAAACTCCAATGGAATCACGAAGTACAAATTTTTTGTGGAGCCCTAACAGCAGTTACTGACTGCCTTAATTAGATTACACAGAAACATTGTTACTCCCAACAGAGAAAAGGACATATGCAGTACTTCCTATTAATTCCATGTGAAGCCAATTAATACTGAAAATTGTAACTCCGGTCCAATTCTAATCATCTGCTGTGGTTCTTGCAACACAGTGATCCTGTAGCGGGTCATTTTCCATATAAAGTCATTCGTTACAGAAAATATTCTCACATTATTGTTACAAGAAATAAAGTAACATATGGAACTAAATACGAATTCGTATCCTCTGAGATATCTCAAACTTTGCGTGACTTTATGGAAAATATCAACCGTTTAAATACGTTCTGCACGAATCTCGAAGCACACATAATACTGACCCCCTACATCACCCCCGAATAGGCACCGGACACGTCGGTCACGCAAAAGTTGAGATATCTCAGAGGATACGCACTCACTAAATACCCCACCAGTTTCTGCCACCCTTCCTCTGCCCTGTTTTTAATACAACATTACAACCTACTTATAAAAACGAAAGTTCTTTTGATAATCAATAATGATCAATAGCGTACAACAGAGAAATTAAGTATCTGAAAATATTTGATAGCATGGAATTTTTAAAGGATGGAGATGATCATGGAGAGGACTTGCATTATTTGCGTATAGAGAGACACCTCTTGCTTCTCTTATCTGACGACAATTCAAACTCATTCGATGCTCCGTCTAACGTCTCAAAGGATCCTGTAAGAACACACATGCATCATGCATGGTGGTTTCTTAAATTTGCATTTCTATATTATATTATCATTTTTTTTCTTCTTATTCATCAATGTCTTCTCAAATAATTAGAGTTCTATATATACATTCATTTCATGCTTGGTTAATGATACAGTAATGGGAAATTAAATCTAGGTGTACGTAATGTGATACGTAATGGCGTCACATAATATATAATTAATTATATGATCATGTCCGAGAGAAAGAGATCAATGATTTCTTTCAAATTTCAAAGAGAATTTCCTACTTTTTTCTAGCACATTTCATGAAAATTTCTTGATCCTGATTCTTGAACGTAAAGCCCGGACATTTGTCATTGCATTGTAGTTGTATTTGTTCAAGATCATTCATGGAACTTGCGGCTGCACCAATTCGAGTTACTCGGAATCTCAAATGCACAAGATCGATGATTACGCAAAAGTTGAAATGGTACATCGAGTTAACAAGGTGAACCTAGAGTTACGGGTTCAATGAATTAAAATTAAATGAGAAGATCAATTGTATTGTTCAATTAAATTCTACTATGTAGTTAATAATGACTTGTGTGCAGGTTCTGAAACCAAAGAATGGAAATGGAACAGGAGTTTTTATTCCAGAGCCGGGTAAATTAAATATACTCTTCATCTTACAAAATGTACAATTAATTAAATGTATAAAAATTGATCATAACAGCATGTAACATTACCAACATCCATGGCCACTATTATTACCAGTACTGTTTAGTATTGCTACTGAGTACTAATTAATATTGTTTTCTTGCTTTTGCAGCTGGGCATCTCAGGCTAAGGAATAAATTTAAGCAACATAGATTTTAATTAATTTGTGAAGGGATGTTATCTGAGAATGAATTCAGCTACAGCTTATGCAGTAATGGATGCTATAATAATATGTCATAAATATATGATGATTTCATAGAATGTAAAATAGAAATAACTCATAGCTGTCAGACCTAATTTCAATCTCAATGTAATAAAGCCTTAATTAAGGGATTAGCATTAACGTTGATTATTCAATTTTAGGAGCTAGTAGAACTTTTCTGATAGACATTTCTGCGTTTTTCTGATGCATGGTGTATATATAACCTGATGATGACTCCTCATAAATCAAAGAATTATTATATATTTACTGATTTATCTGGTGAATATTAACCAAGTGAGGTTTGGTAGTTTGATGTATAATATTACCTTGTACTATTTTTTTATTTTATAACTTTAGGCCCAAAATATGTTGGGCTACGGCCCAAAAGAGACAGTATTATATATTATGTTAAGACTCTCTGGATCAAGCGGTCTGAATTTCTTGATTAGGTCAGACACATGCAGCTTCGTCGACTGAGGTACGTACTCAGGATTTCCGTTTCTTTGCACCCCCATACATTTTCCTAATTAATTATTTATTCATTTTATGTGCAAAATCGGCTATGAGCATCATCTTAATTAATTAGCCTGATTCTTAGGACTGCAAACAACAATTTCTAAATAAAAGAAAAAGACATGATTTATATATTATAGTTTTTTTTAGAGTATCAGATAGCTAGAACAACTGAATCAAACATTTGACTTCAAGGTTTTGGCAATATCGATGACAAAACGGTATCTGACATCCGACTTGGCAAGCCGCTCCATCGCCTTGTTCACATAATCAGCACTGATCAATTCTATGTCGGCTGTTACATTATGCTTTCCGGCAAAATTAATCATCTCTTGTGTATCCTTAATTCCTCCAATACAGCTTCCAGCCAGAGTCTTCCCTCCTGTAACAATTAATACAAGTGTACAACAGATGTTTTATATATTATTAACATTAAATTAAATATGATTAATTAATTAATTAAAAGTAAACTTTAAAAATAGAGATAAATTGTAAATTTTAAATTAAGACAACTTTAACATACATACCCTGATACCCAATACCATGCTAATTGAAATGACAAGTTGACAGTAAAATTGAAGAAGTTCGTAGGAATAAAAGCTAAAATGTAATTACCAAAAATTAAAGCGAAGGCGGGGAGCTCCAAGGGCTTCTCGGGTGCACCAACCAATATCATCTTGCCATTTGGTTTGAGAAGTGCTAGTAGAGGCGGGATGGCATGTGTAGCAGAAACAGTGTCAATTATACCATCCATGCTAGCCATGGCAGCCTGACAAGATCATGATGAAATGAATTAAATCAATGACATATATTCCTTTCTTTTAATTTTATTCTTTCGACAATCATTTACAAAGGAAAATAAATCAGACATGTGTCAAATTAATATATAAAAAAAAAAGATAATATATAATTACCTTCATTTGTTCGGCATTGCTACTAACCAAGAAGGCATCAGCACCCAACCTCTCAATCGCCTCCTTCTCTTTCCTCAGGCTGGAACTGATAACTGTCACCTTCATTCCAAAGGCCTTCCCAAATTTGACAGCCATGTGGCCCAGGCCACCGAGACCCACAACTCCCAAGTGCTGTCCTGGCGTGTTAAGCCCGTGATACTTCATCGGTGAGTAAACGGTAATACCAGCACAGAGCAGTGGGGCCGCCTTGTCCAGTGGAAGACTCTCCGGGATGTGAATCACAAAGTTCTGGTTCACAACTATCATGTCAGAATAGCCACCGTATGTTATGGTACCATCTCCTGGGTGCACAGAATTGTAGGTAAGAATCATTCCCGGGCAGTAGTTTTCAAAGCCAATGGTGCAGCTTTGGCAAGAGTTGCAGGAGTCGACCAGGCAACCCACCCCCACTTTGTCCCCAACTTTGAAATTCTTAACATTAGAGCCAACCTCAATGATTTCACCTACAATCTCGTGTCTGTAAAAATAATTTAGTTAGTTGTATATATGATGTTAAAAGAACGAGTCATGAAATAAGTTATATATAATAAAATTAACTTCATTTATTATATTTGATTTATTTACCCGGGAACGATAGGGTAGATGGTATTGTGCCATTCATTTTTCAAGCTGTGGAGATCAGAATGACAGATGCCACAATATAATATCTTTATTGATACATCATTGTCTCCATTGTTCCTGTTAGATTAAGTAGAAATTAGAGAAATGTAATTGGTTAACTAAGAAAACTTAAATTAAATGATGATAGGTATAGTAATTAGTAAAGAGGGAGTTGTGAGTGTAGCATGCTAAATCTAATTAATACATGGAGTTAATTAGGACATATAAATTAATTATAACAAGTGGCATCGCTAAATACCCCCAATATAATATTTTCACAATTAAACACTGGAGAAATACTTGGGGGGATAGATCCTATATATTCTTAAATATGTTGTATTATTAATTCTTTTGTTATTTTTAAGTTCAAAATAAGGAATTAATTACAAAAGTGAAATTAAAAGGCAACTCTGTGAGTGGTTGAAATCGAAAACTAAAATGGATGGACAGAAGGGCGGACACGAAGTTCATATATATATATATATTCATTACTTCATTAATTAAAAGAAGAAATTAAGGAAACTTAATTATATGCCTCACACTGTAAGTCTGTAACTTCACATTTATTATTTTGCACCAAATAACACGTACTATCTCCATAAACTCTGTATTTATTGAACATCCAAGCTGTAGGTACAAAGATGCACCACGTCAGTGCGATATATATATATTTTGTATCTTTATATTAATTATTGTAAGATTTGCATGCCATGAAAGACTTAATTAATTGACTTTTCATATTAGTAAATAAATGGCTAACTGCTATATATTGTCTTTAAAAGGTGGTCGTTCTCCTTCACCGGCCCCTATCTTTAGGCAAGACTAATGTATATCTCAGAGGATGCTAGGCAAGACTATATAATACTAATGTATATCTTTAGGCAAGACTATAGAGAGAGAGAGAGAGAGAGAGAGAGAGAGAGAGAGAGAGAGAGAGAGAGAGAGAGAGAGAGAGAGGGAGTCAGGGAGACGAACCTTCTGGAAAAGGGAAAAGGAGAGAGAACGCCTGAGGAGTCATGAGCAGCCAGACCAAAGGCCTTACGGGGGTGCTCCTCCTCCGGCGCTATTTTCTTCTTATTTGTTGGAGCTGTCATTGTAGTGTACTTTTTCAAAAAAAAAATAATAATAAAAAATAAATAAGAGAAATGGCAGAGATGGAGGGAAGGGGAGGGGTGTTGGAAGCTATTTATAATAAGTCCAATGTCGGTTATATCAACTTTCTAGATTATACATTTCATTTCTATAAATTGTCCATAGTATACTTCATACAAGAG
Source organism: Carex pumila (assembly GCA_033356055.1). Lineage (NCBI taxonomy): Eukaryota > Viridiplantae > Streptophyta > Magnoliopsida > Poales > Cyperaceae > Carex > Carex pumila. The sequence goes on from JARJHM010000311.1 coordinate 314,360, forward strand.
TATAGAAGCTTCTAAGTAGTGTACTCTCTAGTATGTTCCATGATCATAACCGACCATATTAAAGCCGGTTTGCTATTTCTTGAAGAATCCAGAAATGAGTAATTGAATTTGGGCCTTCTCCAAATATTAATTGGGCCTTCGGTGTTATTATCTTCAACAGCTGATGGTAGTGTGTTCCTCTTCATTAACTTAAAAAGATGCTCTTTTGGCATGGACTGAAGGGGTATCATATATATCTAAATCTTCAGACCTCTAATTAGACAAGTATTTAGCAATTTGGTCTCTGTTGCTTCCTGCAGACCAATAATCCAACAAATTAAGAGAAATTAGAATTATTATTTGTCCAATTGATTGTGAATTTTTGTCATTAAAGCATATATAACTCATTCCTAACTTTCCTTATCATCCAGCACAAGGCATTGACCACAATTAGAAAGGCCATGGCCTGTTGTTGATTAGTAGGCAAGGTTTTTGCTAGCTAGTCTTAGCAGAGATATTAGGAAATTAAATTCTACGACCTGACTAATCAAGTTGGATTGGATCCTGATACAGCTTGTGAATGTAAACATTAAAATGTTATAAAGGTGGATTAAAGAGGGATTAAAGAGTGATTTTGAAAAGGCAAAGTTGGTCAATCTGAGTGTATGGAATTAAAGGTCTTTAAGTCTAGTTTTTATTGGTGAAGGTTTCAAGTCTTTTATTATATATGTTGTGGCTATTTTAGTGAATTGAGGGACGTCGGAATTAAAGGGGTGTGGGGCTTGATGACATCTTTTCCTAATTAAAGGGTTGACATTACACATATGTAGCCATCCTATAATCCTTTTTTCTTTTCTTTTTTTTTCTTTTTTTGTAAAAAATGTATATCATTATCTGATTATTAGAAATAAATAAATAAAATATAAATAAAATCTGAGACTCGCTCTTACTTGAATATATATATTACAAGTATGAAAATTGATAAATGGAAGTCTCGGCACCTTGATTACTTCAATTTTAAAGATAATATTGTTAAACATGTAAAATTTCTGCAATAACGCGCATGACATGTTCTAATTAATGAGCATTACAGCTAATGTGGTCAATTTATTATTAAATTAATTTGCAAATATATTTATTTATATATGCTTTTATAATTGCATGAAGGCTATGTCATATATTTCCCATTTCATTCTGATTTCTGTGTCTATTTTATCTTATATGATCAATTGATTAGATGAGAGTTCTTCATGACTTTGAAAAGCCACAGCTAGTTATCTGACAACATCCACAAAATTGTGATTTGCACCTTCCAATTTCTCAAAGGCCACGGAATTAATATATCATAGTATTGAAGCTAAATTTATAACACACAAATTATATCTATATATATCATACAACCTTTCTTCTCCAAGACCGAATGGCATCAATGAACATTACTCACTTTCTGCAAAGGCACACCCCAAAAATTGCTTGTGTTCTAATATTCACCTTCTTAGAATGGACCTCCATATCCCTTCTCTTCCTCAATTACATTCTCTTCTTTCTTATAGTAAAGTTTGCCACTTCCATCGGCCTTCAAACTCCTTGCATCCATTGTTCACTGTCTTTTTTTAGAATTTCCTTTAATAATCTCATTTGCAATGATCATATGACCCGAATTTCCAAGTTTAAGAGAGCCAAAAGAAAGAAAAGCACAAAGGAGACTAAGGGTTTTGATTATATCATATATGGACCTCCTTGGAGGGTTGTAGAGCACGCCAAAAATGGAAATTTCATCCATAGAAGTATCAAAAGGGAGGGTGGAAAAGATCACTTCTTTTTGGTAGAAGAGGGAGATCATAAAACTGATACTGTTAAAGATAATTCTATGGAGCCTATGCACACCAGGTGCATAATCGATGAAGAAAGGTTGATACCTGTTGAATTGATAGATGAAGTCACAATGGAAGATAGTTCTATTTGGTTCAATCAGGAAAAGCAGCACAAAAGAGAATTTACTGAAAATTATCATCACATGTTTCTTCAAGGTATAGGTATTGTAATTTTCTTTGTTGCTTTCTCATGTATACAAACTACAAAACTAACAACATGAGACAATATAACCAAATTAGAAAAATGAAAAAAAAAAAAATGTCCTTTTGACATTAGAGGAATACAGGTTAAAGAATTTCTTCCTAAGTCCTAACACATGCCAGATTATGTTCATGTAACGAAAAACCAAATTTTTTGGTATGTATTAATTACTATTGTTCTCGAGATCACATTTGTCGCTTTCAGAGAATAGTTTTAGCCTTTTAGGTCATATTTTCTCGCTAAATTTAACCTCATTTTATTTTTACTCCTTGTGCTAATTATATTTTATTCCTCAAAATAATTTCATACACAGCTCGTGATGGAAAGAAAGCCAGAGACAGTATTTCTGTTGAAAATGATTCTCTCCGAAAAAACCATATAGGAGAGAGAATCAATAAAACGGCCAATCAAAGCCGAAATGCGCATTCATATAGTTCTTTGTTTGAGATTGCACCTACTGAAACAACACCTTTCTCAAACCTTTGTATAAGATCAGAACCTCCTTCTCCTCAGCTCAGTGAGGATGAAGAACATAATAAAAACAAATTATATTTTAGTTCAAAACCTTTGGTCAAGAGAAATAAAGAGAATACAGATAGAGGAATTTTGTATAGAGAAGACCAAAATATAAATTCCTACCAACCCATTTTTGAGGTAACACCTAATGAAACCACATCCCTTGTGAACCCTGATATAGCATCTGAACATATATCTGACAAATATGATGAATTAGATGCATCTCTGGTCAAGGGAAATGACGAAGAAATAAAAGGAGAGATGTTAATTAAATTCGGTGAATCACTAGAAAAATTTGAGGAAGAAAGGTGTTCTATAAAAGAAAAGCTCAATCGACTAGAACAAAGGCTCTTGATAGTACAAATGGAAGAGCGAGAACCTCAAAACACGATAGAAGAAGCAAAACCTAATCTTCAGATGGATTATAAATCCCTGTCTGATTTTTTGAATCGTGAAATGAATTACTCAACCAATGATTTGGTTAGTTTATGCAAAGGATATAACCAAAGAAGGGGCGGAAATTTGAAGATGAAAAGGCATCTAACTTCCTTGGATGGCTTTACTTCAAAAAGGGGGAGTGAGAGTAGTTTTCAGGTGTCAAATGTTGATGCTGGCAAGAAGGAACATGAGAAATTGACTATTGAAGAGGAAATAGATAACTTCCGTGAAAGGTTAGAACATGTTAATGCAGATAGAGAATTGATCAGGCAGACTGTAAAATCTCTGAAAAAAATAAGTTGAAGGCATCAGTGATGTTCAAGAAGTCCCAATGCAAATGGCAACTTTGAAATAAGAAAAATTGATAAAAAAATGTACATGTGTATAAATTTTGAGGAAAATAGAAGTGTGAAACAGATTGTGTGTGGTTTAACTACATTATTACGCGTATGTATGCTTTTAATTAATGCTTTATGTGGTTTCATGAGATGTTTTTAAAGATACTTCCGATTTAACATGCTCAGTTGCATAGAAAAGAAAAGGAAAAAAAAAATAATACCTCATAGCACGGGCCATTGTGTAATATGCATATTACCATAGCCTAACTCTTCATTTTTTTATGTTATTTACCTCACATGGTCATTCAATGGAGAATAAGACCAAAATCAAATTACAAAGGGCCTTAATTTGGACCATACTGTTCAAGTTTTTTAATTCTGGTAAAAGTTTGAATAACTTACGAGACCATAACCTGAACGATGTTTAACAAAAGTTTATCTGTTCATCATCAGGGTTATTCTGTCACTAAAAAAGAGACACTATTTTTTTTTAGTCTTTTTTTTTTAGAAAAAAAGGCCGATAACAGCATGACTATTGATTTATTCTTATGACAAAAATAGACCAAGACATCCGGTAGAATCTACCAGCCCATTCAGCAAAGGTTCTGTGTCACAAAAATAGAAGATGAATATAAACACAGAGAAGTGAGAATCCAATTGTAGCTAGCTCTCTCTCAGCATGGATGCATGAATTTGTATTAGTTATGACGTATTAGTTTTTTCTCTTTTCTTTTTGGGTAAATTTTTTCATAAATGCTTTCTACGAATTTGAGCAAGTTAAATCAAAAGTATATATCATGCTTTATACATCTCATGAAACCACATACAGCATTAACTAAAAGCATACATGTGCATAATGTGCTTAACCGCTAAAGTATCAATTCTCTTATCCAACCACTAAATTATTTCAAAGTTGCCACTTGCATTGGAACTTCTTGAGCAACACTGGTGCCTTCAACTTCTTTTTTGCAGAGAATTTACAATTTGATCAATCCATTTTATCTCCGTATTAACTTGTTCTAATCTTTCACGAAGCTTAACTATTTCCCCTTGAATAGCCGACAGGGATTTATAATCCTCTTGAAAATTAGGTTTTGCTTCTTTCATATTTTCATATTCTCGCTTTTCCTTTGGTATTACGAAGAGCCTCTGTACTTGTTTGCTGAGCTTTTCTATTATAGTACTCCTTTCTTTCTCGAAATTCTCTAGTGATTCTCGGAATTCAATAAGAAACTCATATTTTATTTCTTCTTCATTTCCCTTCATTAGAGATGCATCCAATTCATCATATTTGTCAGATATCTGTTTGGATGCCATACCAGGAGATGTGGTTTCAATAGGTGCTGTCTGAAAAATGGGTTGGTAGGAATTTGTGTTTTGGTCTTGACTATGCAAAATTCCTCTATCTGTATTCCCTTTATTTCTCTTGAAAGATGAATCTAATGACTTTGAACTATAAGATAATTTGTTTTTGTTATGTTCTTCAGGCTCATTATGCTGAGGAGAAGGAGGTTCTGATTTTGAGAAAGGCCTTGTTTCGATATGTGCAATCTCAAACAAAGAACTATGTGACTGTGTGTTTTGGCTTTGATTGGTCGTTTTATCGGCTCTCTCATCTACATGCTCCCTTCTGAGAGAATCGTTTTCAACAGAAATATTGTCTCCGGCTTCAATATTTCTTATCTCGGTCATTCAATCACGAGCTGTATATGAAATTATTTCAAAGAATAAAATTAAATTAGAAAAAGGAGTGAAAAAAAATACGAGGTTAAAGTCAGCTAGCAAATAAGAAACCTAAAAAAATATTATCTGAAAGCCATAAAAAGTTCAACTAAAACATGATCAGTATCACAATAATAATTAATATATATCAAAAGCCAACGGAAGAGGCAAAATTTACTATGAGAAAAAAGAGAATGCAATTGACAAAGAGAAGGGATATATCAAGATCCATTCTAAGAAGGTGAATATCATAACACGAGCAACTTTTGGTGTGTACGTACCTCTGCAAAAAAAGAGAAATGTTGATTGAAAACATTCAGCCTAGCTTGGAGAAGAACTAATTTGTATGATATGTAATGTTAGCTAGCTTCAATACATACATATATATATAGGAGATATTGATTCATTCCATAACCTTTGGATAGATGAAGGTACCCTTTGGATAGATGAAGGTACAGCTAATAGAGGGTTGAGGCAACATCTATTGGTCAACTCTTATCTAATATTTGTCCTATAAGATAAAATAGACATAGGAATCAGAATAAAATGGGGATAAATTAATGAAGTACCATGCATTCATGCAATTTTAAAATGCATAAAAGCATTAATAAATTTATTTGAAAATTAATGTAATAATAAATTGACTACATTGGCTGTAATGCTGATTAATTAATTAGAACACGTTACGTGCTCGTAACGATACATTATTTAGGAAATTTCTCATATTTTAAATAATTATGTTTAAAATTGAACTAATCAATTAAGATACTATATATGACTTCTGTTTTTCAATTTTCATACGTGTAGAATATTCAAGTAAGATAAAGTCTCAAAATTTTATTTATTTATTTTAATCAAGACTTTGTTTGTAATAATAGAAGGGATCCATATTCAGGTCCTGATATATATCTGTTCTTTACAAATGGAATTATAGGATGCATGGTTATGTTTAATGCCAAACCTTTAATTAGAAAAAGGCGCCAACACTCCCCTTTAATCTGAGTAGCACTTAAATAAAAACAAATTAAAATTAACAAGAATATAGAAATAGGTAAACAATGATGAATGAATGAATGAAGGATTTTGTAAATTTCTTAGAATTGTACTTTATAGAGTTGTACACAAGCATTAAAAGATTTGGAGAGTATTTTTTTTTAATATTTAATTTGACCAATATTTTCTGATAAAGATAAAGCTCATTACTTATCTCTAACGTAATTTCCTGCAACCAATATTTCCATTACCATTCTTTTCGCAAAGAACAGAGAATATTAAATCGTTTACATTGGGAAGCAACTATTGCATTTCTTTATTTTTTTTTCGGAAAAAACCTTTACTTAAAATTACAATTATCTATCAATCTATGTTGTGATATAAAAGGAACATTGTACTTTTTCTCTCTCTTATCTATTGAGAATATACTAGCTAGCATGAGATCTTTTCAAGCCTGACAAAGCATAATAATAAGTTCATTTGAGAATCAACTTTTAATTTAGTATCTGAAAAAAAAAAAAATACATACTTTTCGTGTAAAACATTGCATGTTAAAAGTTTGAATGATTATTTTTATAGATATCGATATATAACTTAAATCCTTTTTTCTGAAAAAAAAAAAAAAAAACTGTCGGTCCCAGGGTCCATTCATTGTTGACAACTAAAGTTATTTATTTAATTTTTTTTTCTAAAAAGGTGATACTTTACAATATATGGATCCTACAGCTGAAACAAACCTGTTTTTCAACATCCATTCAATACAACCTGAATCTGAAAGCCAAAGGAAAAACAACCTGAAGCAACAAATATTTGAATATAGTGAAAAGTAAAAAATAATCTTTAGGTCTACATACTATATGAATTTTAAAAACGAAAATTTAATAGTTTTGTACTTTTGTAACAAGGATACCATACGGAATAGGAAAAAAGAAAAAGAAAAACTGCAACAAATAATCGATATTTATTCTTTACCACTCTATATTTCCATGAAATAATTAAAACAACAAAAAACTGTTCTAATATAGTAATATGTAGACAACGCTGTTTAAATTTGGAAATACGAGTTCCGTATATAAATTTCGTTTCCTCTTTAAACAACGCAACAGAAATTTGACACCGTCTGATGTTTATCAGACTGACCGGATAAAGGGTAAAAAGCAAGTACCGCATTAAACACACACAAACAACCACAATTTAGTCAATAGAAAATCTACACCATGTTTTTTTTCTTTTTCTTTTTTGCTTCAAATGAATAAAATCTACACCATGTTAAAGCATGACATAATAATTAACAAGCCTTTGTTGTATGTGCGACGGAGTTCATCCACGTGTGATCTAGTCAATAAAAATCTATACCAGATCAAGCATGACATTATATATATCTTTATTATATCTGCGCACAGAGTACATCTAAGTGCCATTTATTCTTGCCTATCCTGTGCATTTAAATAAATGATAATATATATTTTTTTACGAAAATTTTGATAGTGACCATCAAATGTACGAACTAAAAGAAATTTAGCTCCTATATTAGAATATTGTCCATGAACAACTTAAATTATTTGAACCAAATTAATAAAGAAACCAAATTTGGAAACCAAATTCTCTATCCCGGAGGGCAGAAAATTCCTACCCCTAAAATCCCTACGGGTGAGACCGAAATGAGACTAGTTACTGTTTTAAGAGTTTAACTATTGTTATTGTTTTTAAATGGACCCCACCCGCAGAAATTCTGGGGGCAGAAAATTCCTACCCCGGAGACAGAGGATTCGGTCTCCAAAATTTGTTACTTGTAATGCAGCGGAAAAGGGCATACAATTAATAAAGAAACAAAATTAACTCATCTTTCCATTTCTTTCAAACAAAAAAGTATTTTTTTTTTTAAATACAAAGGGAAAAATTACGGATCTTCCACTATTTTCACAAAATTGTTTTTACAAATTTAAGCGTGTTATTAGTTAGTACATCATAAGAAAAAAAAATCAACCTAAAACATAATCTCTAGTGTTTTATTTTAGGCAAAAAGAAAGCCAATGAACTTATTCGCCTGAAAAAAGTTAGGCCTTCTTGTTACTTTTTTTCCAACTAATTAAAAAATATATACTTGTCTAACAATTTGAAGAAAGACTCCTAGATAACAACCTTCCATGTCCCTTCTATTATCCACCATTTTTCAAAAACAGAATTAGCTGTTCTTTTCAATTAAATTTCTTCATCTCTGACTGTGGATTCGATGGGGTTCTGCTCAGCCCAGACAGCCGCATCCAGATATCCGAGCTCATAAAATTTATCGAGTACAGTTTCATCCGCTGGCTCTAATGCCCAATTAAATAACTGTAATAATAAACACCAAAAAGTTAACTTGCTTGCACAGCACAGATTTTCTGCAGTAACTGGTAAATTAACAAAGCCCTTTTATCAATGATTTATGCAATGAATTATTGACAAGATTGCCCTCACACTAATGGCATCTCTTTGAACACAAGACATTCCACCGTTAGATTAGTACATACAACAAACAATCTTACGCTACACTTATAATTTGCAGCAAATCTTTTTCCTATTTTAAATAATCAGATAGACAAACCTGACGAGGGCTGGCTCTATTTTCTGGATTGCAATCGGGGCTTATTCCAATTCCCTGTATCCCAATCCTGTTGGCTGGAAAAGCACATATGCGTACCTAAGTTCAAGTTTAGAAGCAAACATTCACATAATTAACAATATGTTACAGAAGCAATAACTAAAAGATAGGTATAAAAAAAAAATGTGGAATTGATACCGTTTGAGAAGCAGATGTAGGCGGCATAAACAAGGTCAGACCCCCATCAATGCATACTCGTTTACGAAATAGAGTTACTGGTCTAGGAGCTAGGTATCTACACCAGATAAATATTAGTTTACTCCCTTAAAGAGAGAGATAGCGACAGAACACAAAAGAAGGGGGTTTTACCCAGGAATAAAGGAAGAGGTGATAACAGCATCTATGAGGTCTTCCTTAGAGTCAAATTGATCCACAAGCAGACCCCTCGGTCTCCAACCTAACTGAGTTATTGCAACTGTGGGGCAGAGAGGAGAGAGAGAGAGAGGGTCAATGACACTTTTCAATAAACAAAGAGCAGGTCAATGAGAAAATAACCCAATTGAATACTTATCTTAGGATTAAGAAGAAAGGATAAATAATTATTGCTAACCTCGGATCCTTCCATTGGATCTGATGTGCACATCCTCAGGGAGGAACTCCTCCAGTATTTCTCTTAGCACTGCCTGTCGAACACAATTTTATAGGATTTCAAAAAATGCAAAAACTTTCCAAGTGTCAACCCCAAACAAATATTCCCAATTAAGATAAAAACTGTAGAAAGAAAATCAAACTAAAGAGGTGATCTCACTATAAAAAATAAAAAATAAAAGGATAAAATAATCATGTGTGGTGATCAACTTAAGGCTTGGGGAAAATTTATTGATCTGTGAGGAATGGATCCAAAGGGGTCAAAGGTAAACCATAGTCATGTTTCCAATGCAAATGTCAAGAAAATCAAATTCAGGTACCAACTAAGTCATGGACTAGCATTTCTTTGTCCACACCAAGTATGTACCAAGAACCAATTATAACAATTCTGCTACAATACAAACTTCTGAGTTCAATTTGAATGGAAAGGGCACACAAAAAAGATTCTGAACTAAAATTTGCTTACGCCAAGACGAAATGCAGTGCCATTGGTGCGGCAATTGTCAGCTAGAACTTTGGTCACTCTTAGCGCTTCCTCCATTGTGTTTCCAGATGCGATCACGGCACATACTATCGCGCCAGCTGACGAACCAGCTAATGGCGTTGTTTCCTAAAAATTCAAAGACGTGATTTTGATTGATGAATTCTGAAATAATGAGAAATCTGTACATTTGACAATTCCATTAATTGTTCTTCTTCACTGAATTGTCAAGGAAAATTTCTCAATTTTGTAGACCTACAGCCTTCCATTGGAATCGAAATAAATGTGCATGAGATCACATTCTTCATAGCAAATTGTATAATAAAAGAAGGGGAAGTATAAAGTATAAACCTTTATGTAACCCTTCTCAAGGAGAAGCTTTGCTACGCCTATATGGTAAGGAAATAGCAACCCAGCTGCGCTAAAACTAAAACCAGGGCTAGTAACCTTCCTTCTCTCTTTCTCCGCCTCTACATCCTTCTCACTCTGTTCCCATATCACCGATTGAACCCCCACCTTATCATTTTTTCCATTCAAGACCTCGGCTCCTGAAACAACTGGCCCCACCCGTCTGTCACTGTCAGCGCGGCTCTTTAACAATAAAGAAGCGAGACCGATAAAGATTTCTCCGGTGGCGACCGCGAGTGATCTTTTCTCTTTCTCTTTCTCTCTCTCTTCAGGCAAATTGGTGTCGGGGTTTGAATTTGGAGAAGCGCGAGGAAGGAAATTGGATCTAGGGTTAGGGTTAGGGTTAGGGTTAGTAGGGTATGGGGATTTGGGGAGGAAAGAGAGGACGGAGGAGAGAGCGGACATCAGAGATGCTCCACAGAACGGGAGCGAAACGAGGTGACGTGGCTTCATTGCCTAACCAATGGTGCTGTTTTATGCGCGCTTTAGTAATTACACGTGGATACTGGATACAAAAGTACAATTAAAAAAAGGTATGTATAAACGGGAATTCGCTTCCTCTGAGATATCTCATATTTTGCGTGACATTTTAAAAAATCTCAACCGTTCAAATACGTTCTTCACGAATCTTAAAGATCACTTAAAAAAAATTTAGCTATACAATAATCAATGGCATGATCAAAGGCATCCCTTCAACAAACAAAATTTACAAGATGTGCAAATATATCCCGACAAAACCAATAATTTGACTAACCTTCGAATTGAACGGATTCAACTGAGATGGTGCAGAATCTTGTGCCTCGAATCTCTGTAAAAGAAATAAAATAACCAATTATATACAAAGACAAATAAAGCCACCTAATAAGAAAATTAGTACCAATAAAAAAGGTGGAATTTATTTATCAAATTTTAGGGATTTTCTTCGAAGCCCAGATCCGAATTGATCAGAAAATTTGAAGGTAATTGTATCTAAATTTGACAAATATTTTATATATATATGTATTTTTTTTTAAGTAAAATAATTTTACCGGCGAGAGGAGGATCACGAAAAAAAAAATAGAGAGAGGAGAGGAGAGGAGAGGAGATGAGATTGTAAAGGAGAGAAATCAGAAACCGAGATAAGAGAAGGTCAATGCAGAGGCAGAAGGTTTTTTCTCTTGTTAAAGTTGAAAAAAAATTAGAGAGAAGTTTCGTTCAAAAAAGTCGGAGAAGAGAAAAAGAAATTGTACGAGAGTGATTTCTTTTGAATGGGAATCCAAAAATTACATTTTATTTGTAGACAAAATAATAGTCATAAATTATGGAATTGTAATAACAGGAAATCAAACATTATCATATATATTCCCTTATCAATTTTGTCAAACATGATAATGGAATTGCAATAATAGACAATCAAGCTCTAAAAGCACGACCCCTTCAATTTCTACGGTAATGTACTAGGGGCTTATATTTACATACTGAAAATTAGTTAATTCATTTTAATTAGTCTCGCACAAGAAATTATAAAATTTGAACTGTGTTCAACCAGAATTTTTTTAAAAGCAATAAAATTAGGATTGATTTTTTTTTTAAATCTACACTCTATAAAGTATATTAAAATAATTAAGAACTACGTCTTTCCAACAATCCTTCTCATAATGATAATCAAAAGGTTGACATTTATCTTCTTCTTTTTTGGCAAAATATTAATAGCAAAAAATAATGCAAAATTACATATTATTATAACGATAAATAAATAAAAAATGCAGTACTCCATTGCAATAAAATAATGTCACAGAAATTAAGTTAGATATCACTCCATACATCAAGTTATAAACTCCCACAATTACTAAAGGATTTGATTCTCTTCAACTTTCGAAGTTTGCAAATACCCTTCTTAACAATTGATATCATCAAAAGGTAGAGTAAGTATAAATTCTTAGCATTTTGTCTCTATTAAATTTATTAATCATCAAAGCATGATTACAATTTTTGGATATATATATTTGTTACTTAAATTTTTTAGATCAAGTTACATTTGTTTTAAAAAGGTTGAAATTACATCACTATTTTTGAAAATAAAATTGAATTACTATTCGGATGGTGCAAAGTCAAATCATCTTCTAGATTGAAGAAAATCAACCTATAAAAATCGGTAGTAAAGTCTAGAATATCATGTATATATAGAGTATAATTTAGAAGTTTTCAAACTCGGTTGAAATAACTTGTAAAATCTAAAAAGTTCTATAACCGACTTTAGACATGTATGTATAAATAGGTGGAAGACTTATACTGTGAAGTGTGTGAAAAAAATCAAATACATCAAAAACTCTTTGTAGTCCTCTTTAGTAATAAAAAAAAAAAGTTATACAACTTGTCTTAACAAAATTGATTGTAAAGTAATAAATTAACAAATGTTTTTTATACACATTATAACTTGTCAAAATCGTTATGATACTCTACTGACATATTTGGAGGTCAGATGAGAAGAAACTCTACTCTCTTTTTTTATTCATTTATTTATTTATTTTTTGCTGAAATCCTCAACCTTTTTACTATGTGGCTAGTATGTACTAACCAATCTAAATTACTTTTGGCAGTTAGCTGTGACTACTGTAATGGTACATTTGCTTTATATGTTGGATTTTTTTTTATTTAATTGAAAATATGTAGGCAATTGTATTTATAGAAAAAATTACAAAGTAGCTGTTCTATGAAATTAAACAACAAGTGTACGTGAAAATAAACAGCTAATTAAAACTAAAAATGCATAGAGTTATATGCATCATGTAAATGTAAATTTGATCATTCTTATTTGATTAAAGCGATATAAGTTTAGTGGTGGTTTTCTACGCATATCACAATCGAAAAGGCACTATAAATCCAAATAAGACTGGGAATTGAATTAACCGAACCAGAATAGTCACTCATTAACTGAAAAGGCACTGAATCAAACTAGATTGAAAAATAAATCAACCAGTCAAAAACAATTATCTCTAAACAGAAAATAAACAAAAAAAGAAGAAGAAGAAAGACAGAAAGAGACAGAAAACAGCACAAAACAATACACAAACATCAAACTAAAAACAGAAGATATACCTTTAATTTGTACACAGACAGAAAATCACTCGTCTTTCCATCACTGAAAAAAAGAAGACATCCGCAACTAATCCGTTACTTCAGTCCGATACTGTAATGAGCTCAACGAGAGGAGCTTTGCCTTTTTCTTTTTTTGTTTCGCCTATGGTCGTTTTGCTTATCGCACCGCTTTATTTATCTTTATGTTGGGCTTTGTGTTGATTGTATTAGCACTAGTGCGGTGCACAATCTACATGTTGTTTCTCTGATTAATCTAGTAATTAACTTGTTTCAGTAAAATAAAACGGGTATCAACCTTTTTTCAAGAAAAAAAAGTGAATATAAATAATAAATGAGAGTAAACTTAGAAGAGGAGAGAGGGAGAAGAAAAGTATGATACATTAGAACATTTTGACAAAATATTTAAGAGGATATTTTGTTGGATAATTTGATAAGAGTATTTTATAAAAGTGTACTAAGATCCACACATAGTATCAATTAAATGTCTATTTTTTTTTTGGTAGTAAAAAATATCAAGAAAAGTTTCTACGCATATTTGCATACGTTGTACTATAATATCATATCATGGTAAATCATACAAAAATCAACTTGCAATATTCTATTGCAAGGGAAAATGTCCCAAGAAATCGACGAATATATATATATATATATATATATATATATATATATATATATATATATATTTTCATCGATGTCGTGCGGCTACCGAACTAACTCTTACCATCATTAGAGGGTTTAGATTATCTCCATTTTTTAAGTTAATTTTGTTATAATTTTATACAATCAATATCATTAAAATTTCATCAGACGGTAATAAACCATTATAATAATGTGCAAATAATGTTGGATAAGCTCCGAATTAATTGCTATAATTTTTTCCTGATTTACTACAAAAATATGTCACTATTTCCACGCTAGGATAAAGATAATTTTTGCCGACGATATTTTAGCAGATACTTCTATTAGTAATACCGATGTGTACATCCAGAAATGTATTACTTTATGTCAGTATATCTTCGGAAATATTCACTTTTTACTTTTACATATCTTAGTGGTCTATTTTTGTAGTACTAAGCTAATTTTGAACAAAAACTATGAATAATCGTGTCTCCGATTACTTACATTCAAAACACTAGCAATTAAATAATTAATCAATCACAGAGTACTAGCAAACAAGTTTCATCGACATTAAGTTCAAATAGATGTAATTGTAAAGGTACATGATTTCTGATGTGGTAGATCAAAATTTTGAAATCAGATAAATATTTTTTTTATTATAATAATAAAGATATTAAATAGTTGGGTGATTTGAATTTCAACTTTTACTTAAAAAAAAAATATGTAATTGCATAACTACTCTATAAAAAGTCATTTTTCAACACACACACACGTACCTTATGTGATTTCAGAATTCAGACTAAGGTAGATGATAAGAGTACGCAATAGTTGGGTTAGTTGCACTAATATTTCCTAACATATTGCTTTTTGTTAACACATGCGGTCATCAAAATATATACACTAGTCAGAAAATATTGCATGAGTAATGAGTAGTCACATATATGATATATGTATATTTATCAACATTTTATTTAACTCAGAGCTATACATGCATAGAAACAAAACAGAAAGGAAAAAAAATAATCTTTAAAATTGAAAGAGAAACAAATTATTTCACATCCAAGGAAATATTCACAATCTTAAAAAAAAAAAAAAACTTTTTTTTTTCTTTTTTTGAAGAAACACCAAAATATTAATTGTGAAACCAAATTGAAGACCATAATAATTGTGCCACTATGGCTTATTAAGAACTCTCTTGGCTACGATAGCCGCCTCGACCACTGACGATATTACGTCGCACACCTCCTCCGCGGAGCATGTATTCCCCTCAAACGTCTTCTTCTGTCCTCCTGCCTTCTTCACCATTCCAAGACAGCTCAGCAAGCTCTCATTGCACACTGTGCTCAAGTAATCATCTGCATGACAACAAAAATTGCAAGAAGATTAAAAAAAAAAAAAACTTAGATATAATATTAATCTTGAACTTGGTTAGTTGTTTTTTTTTTTTTTGAAGGGTAGGGGGAGGAATTACTGTTACTAGCGGCAACACACGAGTCATGGAACATGCAGCATGCGTCGACATCATCGCACGGGGCCTCTCCTGGGCAACCGGTGTAGGAGACTCCGCAAAACTTCCCGTACTTCAGCAGTGGTGGCTCTAGAAGCAGCAAACAAATACAATTAAAAATAAAGTAAAACATTCACAAATTCAATTTTGCCATCTCAAATAACAATATTTGATATTTTGTACAGTTTATCTCACCTGAGCAGAACTCTGACTGGCATGTCCGGCTGCATTCCTGTTAATTAATTTAACATTATAGCCTGTATTAATTTATGTTTTCAATTTAATTGAGTGGCCCATAAGTAGAATATGTTAATTAGAAAGATTAAAAAAGAATATCCTTGAAAATAAAATAAAAAAACACAAAAAAATTATAGATTGATTGAGATTCGTACCGAGGAATCATCAGCAGGTGGCATCCCGAAGTCGATGATATCGGAAGATCCTACAGCAGCGAAGAGAAGGATAATAAATTGGTGCCACAACAATTTAAGCACTATTTGCTTCAAGGGATTTATCTGCCTTCTTTTACAAACCATTTTATATATCCCTGTTTATTCTGCGTGTGTTTGTGTGTATGAGAGAGAGAAATGATTAGCTTCTGAGGAAGAAGAAAAGATTAGTTGAGTTGATGGAACATAATTTTTAGACATGTATGTATATATATAGGATTTATTATATGCTTGAGGAAGCTTTGCAGAGTATGTTCCAACCAAAAGGAACCCATTAATTTTATGGGGTTTAAGGTCAAAACGGCTCTCATCTACTAGTCTTGATTAAGAGGACTCATTTGGTAGACATGTAAAAAATGAGATCGGAAGGGCCTCTAACTAGCTAGCGGATGGATCCATGAATGTGTTTGTTAGTTATTTTGTTGACGTCAATTCTTGCTTGGATCCGAGTGTGTGCTGTGCGCATCAATCAAATTGACGCATTTTTCTTACCAAATTAAGGGGACAGATGAGCCGCCTCATTGGCTTCTTGATTCCAGGAAAACATCATATTACCATATATTATATAACCATTTCAACTTGGAGCGAGATTTATTTGTTAACTCTTCTTATACGTCACCCGGATCTCCTCCTCCTGCCGTGGCCAATGAATGATTTCATGATATCTTGTTGCAGTTGGAAGCTGCCGAGTCATACAAATCTATTCTAGGTCAGGCTTATCGATCACTTATCTAAGACGAATTCGTATCCCCTGCATTAACTCAAAATGAAATACTTTGAGTTAACGTATCTGAACCATCCAATCAGTTTTAAGATTCGTACATATTTAGTTAAATGCAGACGATGCGGACTCATCTAAGACTAGGTCATGCTAATGCCAACAAATATTCACATACAGTTTTATTAATCAAAACTAGATCCTGCTCATGCCAATATGGGCTCAAGTCCTTTAGAAAAACCTTTTGCTTCTCAAATGCCAGAAACAGCAGTCCTTTAGAAAAACCAGACATTACCAAAGCACTAAGTACTTACAGTTTGCTAAAGTCTCTGAGGCCCAAAACTAACCCTAACTCCTCCGAGCAGGAGAAGCAGAGAACAGAAATAAACAACGATATAACCCAGGGTAAGAAAACTAAAAAAAAAAGGCACCATATCCTAATTATGAAAATATACATTATTCTCTCTTATCCTCTTCGCCTTCATCATCTAGACTAAAGGGATGTGCAGGCCCACCATTACTCCTCTCTTTATCAACCTTCGTCATTGCTATATCACCATCTGAATTTCCCTTAGCCAATGATTGTGCCTCTTCATCGTCTTCATCAACAGCCTCACCAGCATATGCATATCTGCATTTTAAAAATTCATACTACCACTTTTACTAAATGAATATTGGTTTGTCAGCCTTAGTGTGTTGTTTGTTGGACGTCAGTGTATGTCGGTTGGCAAGCATTAAAAATTAAAAGCTTTCATATAATTATTGTTGATGTGTTGAGCTGGTACAAAATGGTGCAGGTATTAATTGAAATCGTAAGGGTATTGTAAGGTGCCGACTCCAATTTTTTGCAATTTAGGTAATAATGTACTATTAGCCCTAAACTGACCCTTAATTGTGCACCAAAGCCTAGATCATTCATATTCAGAATCCAAGACAATTAGCTCACGGTTGCATCATGATGCTTCAATAATTAGTCAGTTTATCCTAAATAAGTAAGCCTCAGTTACCATGAATACACAAACTATATAGAATGCAATTTAAGAGGAGATATGATAAAGCAATAAAAATGAAAATTTGGAAATCCCCACTGAAGTATGGTCAAGTGCACCTTTTGGAGCTTCAATTATCCAGAAACACCAAAATTTGATAGTTTATTCATATACCATACTAGAAGTTTATAATAATAATATTTAGTTTGGAAATGTAGAAAGTTACCTCTGCGCACTTTGAGAAGGGGCCCACAAGTAACAAACAACAAAAAGCAGGAGGAAAGCAATAATGTCCCAAAAGGCAGTAATGATCCATGCACTCTGCCACCTCTCACTGAAGGGGTCTGTTGCTTTAAAATACACCTATATACAATTTAAAAGCAATATAATATGAGACAATTATATTATTTTACTGGATGCAAGTATCACACTGTTTTATATATGAGGAGGGATCACTTGACAATGGTTATTTTGACAATCTTAACAACAGTTTTTTTTTTACAAAAAAAATACATAAAAATAGAAATCAAAAAATGAAATTTATAGGTTTGTTATTGACAATCATAAGTATTGTTTGATGATGCATCAAGGACTCTTAATTAGGACCATTGAAATTTCAAGTCACTTGGTGTACGGTGAAACGTTTACCAACTCTCATCATTTTTTATATGCATGGTACAAAATAAAAAATTATCAAGTGATTCCCCCTGTGTATATTTTTTAACAGTTCATCTGCATATTACAGAAAATGTATTTACCACCAAGAGTTCATAAATACCATTTATTACTTTTAACTTTATCTCTAAAAGCACTACTATAATTGTCATGAAATAACACAGCAACGTCTTTACGGTCATCTCTCTGTCATGACTATCTATTAAAATCAGGTAGGCAAAGTTTTCAAAATACTAGAACTCACCTCTATTCTCAATGTGCAACCCACAAAGGTTGAGTTTCTTGGAATAACCATAGTTTATGCTGAAAAATGGGATTTAAAGAAGTAATTAACAATCAAAGATCACAACAATACATACCTCATAACCAATCCAGGCAACTGAAGCTATCACAAAAACTGCCAAGGCATTAGTAAACTTTCTATAGATCTCCAGCTTCACAGAACTTCTCTTTGCCTAATATTAAACCGAAATTGTAGCATAATTTTAGACTCATATCATAGTTGATGCTGGTGCTGATGCTGTACTAGTCAGCAAAGGATGACTAATTGCCTGGTACTGGCTACAGTTTGGCAATGCCTTTTTTAATTCTTTTCTTATTGCTTACCTTCCGTTATTTAGTTGTTAAATTACAGTGTGGTACAGTACTTAGGTAGTGAGAGCACACAACTGCAAGGCATTCCTATTTCGTACAAAGAAAGAAAAAGAATGGAAATATCTACCTGAAGTATTTCCAAAGTCCGAGAAAGAGAAGTGAAGATCCACAAAACGAGAAAAGAGTTTAAGAAGGCAGCAGGAAGTACAAGGAGCAGTCGTGCCTTCCCAGAAATGTCATTGATTGTCCCCACATTCTCCGCAAAATCCAATGACTCGGTGGCAAAAAAGTATGTGACCCCAAGAAGTAAAACCTTTGATGTGAGACCCCCCAAAGTCGGCCTCACAACCCCATATCCCATTGATATAGACAATATAAGAAGCCTTGAAACAGTTTTTCTAACTGCTCCAACGGTCACAACCCAAGTGGTGATGCCAACTGGCCGAACTCCGACATGGTTGAAATTCAAATATTCACAATACCATAATGTCATTTCTAATAAACCAAGAGCAATAACTAGAGTTATCCAATTTTGAATAGGTAGTATCTCCCTCCAAAACCTCATGTATTGAAAAAACCACACTACCATCAAAGCCACATAAGCCAGTGACATGAAGATGTAAAATGTCATTAACGGGGCCATCCGACCCGGTAAATACCCATTAGGGTTTTTCCACACAGTCTTTCCGCTCATTGTAAGCCCCCTCAATTTCGGATCACAAGATATAAAAAACAAGTTGTACATGCCTGTTTTGGAAATGTTAACTTTTTGGTTGAGCATTTTGGCAGAAATAAAATTGCCACTAAAATGAGTGTTCAGTACAATGGGCCAGTTTAGATCAAGTGCTGAGGGGCGCCTTATGACCTCGCCTTGTTTGCAACTGGTAGTTTTTGCCAGATCAGGGGTACAACAAATGGATCTTGTGCCGCCATATGCAGATCCACCAATGTCATCTCTATCGGCTGCCTCAAATACAATTGCTTGGATGAGCCCGGTGCTGTGCCCCATGCTTGAGTGTAGGTCAGCTGCCTCCTTGGTTCGCCAGAAAGTTATGTTGTCAAATCTGGTATTCAGAAAATGTTAGTTCCGATTCTGGAATACACCAACATCGAAATAACAGTTTTTTTCAAACAAAATAACATAACCATCCTCTATGCCCCCTGTCTTCCCACATACCCCTCTTTCTCTTTCTCACTGTGCTTATCTCTAAATGGAGGATAAAAAAAATAACAATTTGAATATTTGGTGAAGAAATTAGGAGAGAGATGCAGCCACGTAGGTTATATTTACCACACTTTAGGGGGAAAATGAGACCTTTTGGTGTTTTGCAGGGTACACAACTTTGTTTATGTGAATTAGTCGAGCTTAACAAGACCTCCTACCTTGGTATCTAAGCTTCCATAAAACCATATCATCAGTCAGTAAAAGAATATGGCTGCAATTGATTGTACTTGAGGGATCTGATATCTAGCCACTGAATCCAACTAACAAAACTGGAATCAGATTCCAAGTGTACCTCATAGTTCAATTTGAGCTGCAAATGAAATACCTGATCGTCGGATCTTAAGAAGGAAGAATAGAATAGAATAGAATTAAGTGAAGTTACTTGATATAGGAGTTCCAATCGGAGGCAACAATCCCCTCACTGCCACCGGAGAGAAGAAACGCATTTCCCACCTCATTAAAAGGCTCGAAGTGGTAAGTGTGAATCGATCCCTCGACCCCGACGCCGACCCCATTTCTATGAAGAAGTGAGAGAATAATAGAAAGATATGAGAGCAGGAGAATGAGATCCATTGGAGAAGCAACTGAAAGATCTATCGATGGAGTCAGTGAAGCATCGCTTGTTAGACGCTTCTCTATCTCTCTCTCTCTCTCTCTCTTTTTCTATCTGGCTCTGGCGCGGTCAGTAGATGGAGAGTGTGACCAATCTGGGTCCCGTCTCGTCTAAGGGAGAGACCAGCTTGGTACATTACATAGACCATTTCACAGAAACGTGGGCCCTCTTTTGTCTGACTATTACTGGTTGGTTCACTGGGTTGTGTCGGCACACAAACAAATGGCCAAATGGGTGGTGTAATTATATTATATATACGCCAGTTTCACCGTGTAATTTCCATTGAAGGAGAGGAACTGGGAGTGGGAGGTGTGTCCTTCAAATCAATCTTCCATATGGATTTCGTACCGACCGGAGCGGCGCATGGTTCGCATGGATTGTTCAGGCGCCAGTAGGGCGGTTAATCAACCGATTTTGAGGAAATTGGTTGGGTTATGTTCGTCTCGGTTTATTAAGTTATATGACTTAATTAATTTGTGTTTAACTTGTTATTAATTTAAGTTCACTCGTAATTTGTCAACTAACTCGTTAAGATTTAAGATTAATTGATGTTTTATTTTTTTTTAAAGTTCAAAGTCCTAGATAATACACAATAGAAAACAAATCTAATCAAAAACAAAAATACTAAATTTTTTAATTTAACAATCTATAGTAGCACTGTTAATATTATTGCGGATCTAGTCCGCACAAATTTTAAAACATATCGGATGGTCGAGATGCATTAACTCAAAAGATTCACATAGGATACAAATTCATGATTTTTAGGCCATCCAAACGGGTGTAGAGAACATTCACATGAGTTATATTGTACAGGATTGCATTGTTCAAAGGAGGAATTTAAAGAATAGTGATGGCTGAGTGTCCTAATATATCCAAAATATATAGTATTTTTACATGTCAAAAAGGTTATATTCTGTAGTATACTAGTATATGATATGCAAATAACTTGCGAGACTTGGTTGGTTGATATAATGATATTGGTAGTTGAGGGTGCAGCTGGTTCTAACTAACTAGATATAGTTGATACTTGATAATATGTGTGTCTGTGTGATGGTGGTTGTGGATATTTGTTGTTTTTTCTTTTTTTTTAATTGGTCAGTTGCTGGTAGCCTGGCATTATTTGTATTAAAGGAAGTTATTGCTTTACCATTACTAGCTTATCTCTATCTGGTAGAATATATAGTTGCTTAGGCCAAATTGTCCGAGGCTAATGAGAAAAATAAATAGGTAGACAATCCAATTAAAAGAGTAATGCTGCAGCGCGCAGCAAAAACACTCGGTCAGCCAGTCAGTCAGGTTATACGTAGGTTTTTTTCATTGGCTAATGAGATGGAGAAGTCGTTCATTAGATTTGACAATGTTAGAGCTGAATACATGCATCGAGTATGTATTATGTATTTTCAACAAGAACTGTCAAATACACAGAAGATCGATCAAAATGCATGCAGCTATTAAAAAGTTCATACTAAATACATGCATTTAGATTAAAAAGTTCAAACTAAATACATGCAGTTAGACCAGTGTTCTAAATAGCTAGCTACTTAGTGCAATTGCTTTTTTTTTTTTTAACTATCCCGCTATATCACTATAATCGCTATTTAAACCATTAATTTAGACTATAAACAGAACTAGACGTACACATTCAGGTCCCCTCTCTCATTTTATACTTTGTAAACGCATGCATCCATTTAAAAATTGATCAACGCATCTATTCAAAAAACGTCACCAAATTTTTAAAATCAGGCAATATGAATACATAATATTCTTTTAAGAGCTAGAACTGGGATAAACTAATAAAGTTTATAAAAGAGCTCGTCCTCGTGTGGACATTTGGAATTCGAAAAGAGCAGACAATTTAAAAATACAACCTTATAAATAATTCCCCGAGCAGCAGGAGCAAAGCCCTCATACCTCAAGCAAATAAACCAAAGATAGTTTTATTACAGAACATAACCAGGGTTTCTTACACATAATCCCACAACCAACCATAGTTGTATTACAGAACATAACCCCGTAAGCAACACAAAATCCCATAATTATTTCTCACACACAAGGCAACTCCAGACTAAATATTGAAGGTAATATTTTAGGTGGCGCCTTTGCGAAGACACAAACAATTAAAACTACTAAAAAACACTGATAAGTGTTGGTGGAAAGCGCAGATAGTCTTCCTGCTGATAAAAGTGGAACAAACACATACCGAGTCCCGGAGTAGATAATATGGCTTAATTATGACAAGTGAAATACCATTAATATTTGCTATCTTAGATAGCCCCATCGATCTTCAGCTCCATACTGTAAAAGCTGGCCTGGTCACACATCCCTTTTTTAACCTCTCCTGGGCAAGATAATTAAATGCAATTTGTCAAAAAACCGATGAATTAGATCCCAAGGTTAATTTTTTTTGTTTTTCATTTCTTGATTAGTCTACACTAAAACACTACAGATTTACTGTTTAAATTTGAGACTACAATTCTCAAATTTATCTCCTCCTCGAGCTTCAAAGATAAAAGATGAACTAGTAATATTGGTGAGTCAAATCATTATTGCAAATCAAATGCAATCAAGGATTGAAGGAAAGTGAGACACTAAGATAGTCTGTAACACACCAAAAGAGTAGAGGGCATTTATTATAGTTAATGTACGTTTCATGTATTATACTATCTGAAACCAATTTAGCAGCCACTATATCAAACCCAACCAAGTACCTCAAGAGTAAAAAAAAAATAAAAAAAACTATATTTAAATAAAAGAAAAGGAATCTTACTCAAACAAGATGGGTTGATTGTGAATTCTTTGCTCGGTGTGCATTCTTCCTGGACCAGCCCTGGCATTTGATTGGCTAATTGCTAGTCAGATTCATCGTAAACCTCGTCGTCAGACAGCTCATCGAAAGTCCTCATGTCCAACTGATAACGTAAAATTCCACCAATGCCACCAAACCCCCTGCAGAACTGAGATCCCTCCTGTGATTTGTTGGTAACAAACTCAAGGGAGCAACCGAATTTCCTGTACTCGTTCGCAAACCATTCTAAAAGAGGGATTTTCTCTTGCACTTCCAGCTCAGAATTGGTTGTCGAATCACGAAAATTAGTCTGGTCGGCCTCCTGCTCTTTGTTGAAGTGTTTTATAATAATTTCTCCAGTTGTGCTATTTTTCAATGTGTACCGGTTTATGTCCAGATTCTCCCACACAATTAAAGTCTCAACTGCTCCCAATTCAAGGGCTTTTAATGTATCGTCCACTCCAAAAACATACTTTCCAGTATCTTGGCTTATCTCTTCAAAGTACTTGCCAATCAGCTTTTTCTCTTGAATGAATTTCACATTGGCAAGGATCTCAGCTGATAATTCGATTGCTTGGTTAAAGCCATTCTCACCACCATATGACACATCAACCACATTTAGAATTTTTGCTTGAAGACGCGGGTCGAACATGTCAGACTGGCTCAGCTCAGTTTTGAAATCAGCCGACCCAGCTAAGATCAACCCAGACACATTAGGTTGGCTTGTGGCAGGGTTTATGAAAAACTGGGTTGCCAGCTCAGCTGTTTTTCTAACATAATTATGGCGCTTCTCCATGCGAAGCCGTGCAAAACGAAGAGCAGATTGACCACCACGGCCATGCTTTTTAGGGAGGTCAACACTGAACTTGTGGAGAACTTCTCTCGTGTTCCCACTTAGCGTGCCAAATAAGGTACCATTGCCATCCATAACAATGAAACCAAACTTGTCATCCGATTCTAAGAGTTCATTTAGTGCCTCAGTGTGGAACTTGTTGTCGCAGAGGTAGAGGGAGGCATTAATTGGCTTGAAGGGTTCAAAATCAATTGTCACCTTCTTCTCTTTTCCATCATCTGTGAGTATTGTACCTGAAAATGTTTATATGTAGTTAGTGTCTTGCTCAGCTGGTTGTTACATAGGAACTTAATGGTAGGAATCCTTACAAGTATGATACAGATTTTAGAAAGAGCAGCTGAATCCAATTTTGAAATTCAACACCCTTTAGCCTAACACTCAATTAATGTTTTACAAATTCCCTCAGTTGGAAACTAAACACCCAATGAACCAAGACAGAAAGATGAAAAAAAGAATGTAAGATGCAAATGATTAAAACAGTACAGGGTTATATAAGCTACAGTCCATACACGTCTATCACACAAAGCCCGAGTTAGCAAAAGTCTGTACAAGGTCTCAATTAAAAATCAAGGAACGAAAAATAAGCAGAAAACATGCATTGTATAACAGAGTACCTGTGTACAGAACAAGTCCGTTGGGAGGCACTTTGTTGTACAGCTTGAGACGTTGCTGGGCTGAAGTAATTGCCGCAAGAACAGATTGGCGGTTGACGCGACTCTTAATATTTGAAGCTGTGCCATATTCATCACCGAGCATTTTTGTTACACGGGAGATCTGGTCACGAGGCGGCAAGATGAGAGAGATCATGCTCGTCCCATTGCCTCGGGCCGACTCCAGCGCCTTAATCAGCTTCTTGATCTTCCATATCTCTATGTTCTTGTCAGTTTCATGAGCATCTGCCATTTCTCAGAAATAAAGTAGATTCCCTGAAATGTGAAGTTCAAAAGAGAGAATTCTCCAGATCAACATTGGTTTTATATACAAACATAGTATTAAAAAATAAGTTCTTACATAGAAAATAAGTTGAATTTTACATGGTAACTCAAAACCTATGATCTAAACATGTCAATTACCAATATGTACATTAATAACCTCAGTTAATCCAAAATACTTATTTCTTAGCACTTTAAGAATAAGTATCAAAGAAATACCATAGAAGGTTTTAAGTTTTGGCATAAGAAAATAAACGAAATCCACATAGAAACTCATATTCTCTGATATAAACATGTCAGTTTCCAATATGTACATTAAAAGCCTCAGGAAATCCAAAAAATATAAAAAAATAGTCTTTTTCTTAGCATTTTAAGAATACTAGGTGTGTGAAAAATATATCATAAGGCCCAAAAGAAAGAAACATTCCTACACATCAAGACAAAAGGTAGAATTAACATGAAAACTAAACACAGGTAGTGTTAGTCAGATTATGAAGGAACCTCAACAATTACATATCTCTGAACAATACTTAATTTTGGAAATAATTCTGCAATCGGAGTCGAATTGTGCTTGTCCCAGCTTTATCCCCTCTATTGTATTGCCTGTAACTACCTTAAACTAATTAAACTTAGTACCTTCTACCATAGCAAGCAATAGTTTGCGTCGCTACCATAGTCTAGAAAATCTAAACATCGGAAGCTCACGATCGGATCCGAGAATTGGGTGATTTTCCAATCCAACTTGGTGACCAATTGTGTTTTAAGCAAAAAAAATAAAAATAAAAAAGGCGGTGGAATCGCAAGAGACTCACCTTACTCCGAGTTACGCCGATTGTAAGAGAAGGTGGATCTGATCTTCACCAATTCGCTAAGGCGAAGGTGGATCTGATCGGAAGAGATATTTGGGGATAGCGTGATACTAAGGAAGAGAAAGAAGGATGGTCTGGACTCTGGGTGGTAATAAATAGGCTGCTGTAAAAAAGTAAGAATATTGTTTTTTATTGATTCTTTTCTTTGTCGGCTTATCTATTTACAGTTTCGGGTTAATTTCCATGAATTCGTATCCTCTGATATATCTCATATTTTGCGTGACTTTTTGGAAAACGTCAACCGTTCAAATACGTTCTTCGTGAATCTCAAAGCTCAAATAGTACTGGCCCCAGTCTATCGCCCAATAATCGCTGTACACGTCGATCACGCAAAAGTTGAGATATCTCAGAGGATACGCACTCAATTTTCATCCGTGTTCTCCAAACTTTCTTAATTTTTTATTTCTTCCTAAACAAATTTAGACTTAGTACATCATAAGATGCCAAATCTTCGACGCGATTGATAAAAATATCCCTCTTCTCTTCGAATTCTCCTTCCTCCTGAGTGCGCCTCATCTTGCCACGTGTGAAACAAATAAACCTCTGAATCTCAAATGATTGAATTTTTTTTCTTTATTATTTGTTCGTTGAGCACTTATTCGGTAAAATTAGTAGGACTAAAAATAATAGGTTTTTGTTGGTTGAGACTTGAGAAGCATAAATTTTAATTAGTGCGAAATTATTTTTTGTTATAAAAAGAATATATGTTCCTTAGTACTTTATATTTAATTTAGTTAGTAAAAATATAATGCGTGTATCCAGTAATTTATTTTACTTGTCTTTAAATGATATAATTTATTCTATCAGCGTTTCCCATTTATTGTTTATATTGTATTAAATTTATGGGAGTATTCGACAAGGGGTGGGGATTAAAAAATATTTAATCCTTACTAAGGAGCACTTGTTTAGTAAAATAGTAGGATTAAAAATATCACTTAGTACAAGTAAAATATATATTGAAGCATGTAAAGACCTAAATACCCTTCTCCTCTACATTTTTATTTTCATCTAATATAATTATTCTCTCCAACAACAAATAACACAAAATTTTAGAGTAAATAATTAATAATTGATAAAGTTAATACAAAAGATATGATAATTAATATTAAACACAACAAATAAAAATTGAAGAGTAAAATTCATACATTTTTTTTTGTTTTCTCTTTGCAGATCACTAATCCATAGAGACACTGGCGATTTTCATTAATAAAAAAAGAGTATTTACATAGATAATTACAACACCTCTAGATTAACCTAATTACAAACTTATTACGAACTCATTAAAAATCATACAATTAAAAACCACAATAACAATAAATGTTCATATCACATCAATTAAAAAAAAAAAAAAATGCAGTGTATTGAACCCCTCGTAGTTTGGGGGTAAAGCTTGCGATTTTAATTAAATTAAAAGTAGGCTCACCCAACACCGATTGAATAACATGCCGATCGAGCTCCTATATGATAATGAAAGTCGTCCTTTTAAATAAATTATCTTTTAAAAAATAAAACGCCAACAAATATATAAAAAAAGGAAAATAATATATAGTTTAAGAAAGGAGTTTTTTCATAATTTAAAGTAATCTTCAAGTGAGTACCTTCCATTCAATTAAGGTACATTCTTGACTGCTAGAAAAAGTTCGGGAAGAAAATAAGGAGATGTACTCTGAAAAATACGTGCAATTTTGTTTGAGGATGTTTCTGGTACACAATACAGAGAAAAGATAATAGGGTCCCTTTGCAAGAAATTAAGCACACAATAAGTAGCAAATCAATGCCAGAAAGAAACCCAACAGAGGAGACGAAACAATTAATGCTTAATTAATATTGATTGAATGAATGAAGTTGTCAAGTTAGCTAAATTACAAATTCACCGATTAAATAGGAAAGATTCATTCCCAAACATTGATGCAGAAGCAACGTCTGCCATGGACTTCAATTCCTTCAACACTTTCGTCGACAGATCCGGCCTATTTTAGATCACCATGCACAATACCATGAGGCTCACTACAGTGTAATTAAGAAGTTTAGTGCAGAGCAAATCTCAAATGCAATATGAACTCGTGCTTGCCATGGAAGGGGCAGAGCGTTGTTTTTGCACCGTAGACGGTCTTCTACGCTGCCATTCGGTAGGTATTCATAAATAAGTGCACGGGTCGGTCTCTGCACATGCCCCGATGAGTTTCACAAGGTTTGGATGCCGCACTTTGCTTAGAATTTCAACCTGTATTGCTCAAATTAAATAACTTCTTGTTAATTGAAAAATTTACAACGTATACCAACACCTTGATGTGCTACGAATGCTTACAAACTATATATATGCATATTTAAATAAACATGTATATATAAACTAATTAAGGTAGATTAGATACCTCCTGCTCCTTGGCTGCTCCCTTCTTTCAACATCTTTATTGCCACAGTAGTATTTTGGAGGATGCCTTTATACACTGTGCCAAACCCGCCTTCTCCAAGTTTAAATGACTTGTTGAAATCTGTTGTTGCAACTTGGAGCTCCGAATAGCTGTATTCAGCGAAGTATTTTACACATTGGCTACCAGGAGCTTGCTGCGCGCTCTGTTGACCGGCCAAACTCTTCAACTTCTTTTGTAGCATCATCTCTTTCAAACATTCGTATCTGAAAGTTCACTCTTGTTCTTAATAGTGATAATCTCGGAAATAACAATTTATGTCGATATACGTACGCGGTACGCTCGACAATTTATTGGGTGCATATCTCTCTCTCTCTCTATATATATGTGTGTGTGTGTCTATATCTCTCCTCTATATTATGCATCTTAAATTGAATTGGATGACAGAAAGTTGTGTGGCTGGGATTTATTAATCTAAATTCGGATTGGATCTGAACCCTACAGTCAAATAATATTTCTTCATTTGATTAAATGCATCCTTTATATGTGTAGAAATTTAAATTTAGTTCAAATTGGACCCGCTACATGTATAGCCACACATCTTGTCACAAATATTTTTGTTCTGCACCGTTGGATCTGAATCAAAAATCGTGCTGATTGAATCTCAGATGTACAATTTTTTTCGCTGGGACGCTTGTTGCCTGTCCCCCTCCCCGATCCCTTCTTCCCAAAGAAAAAGAATGAGAAAAAAACACCTAATCGCCTCAGTCGTCTCCGCCACCTCTCACGCTCTCTCACCTGACCCGTGCCGAGAATGAGAAAAAGAAATCCGAAAACTACTTGGCAGAGAGGAGAGACTTCTCTCTTCCCCATTCCCAATTCCGAAATCACCTTTCCAAGATCAATTATTTAGAAAAAGTCAAAACAAATTAGGGTTTAGATGAAGGCGCGATGCTCCTACAGGCCCGACCTACCAACGGCCGCGGCCGAAGACTGGGGCGATGGCTCTGGACGGTAGACTGCTCGTGTGGCGTGAACTTCGATGACGGCGAGTAGATGGTGAGTTGTGACTTCGATTTTGTTTTTCATTTTTTTTCAAGTTCTTTTTTGTT
Source organism: Carex pumila (assembly GCA_033356055.1). Taxonomy (NCBI): domain Eukaryota; kingdom Viridiplantae; phylum Streptophyta; class Magnoliopsida; order Poales; family Cyperaceae; genus Carex; species Carex pumila. The sequence continues at coordinate 343,929 of JARJHM010000311.1, forward strand.
CTCAGCATAAAGAAACGCTTCAAGGATTGTCAGATCGGGCACGATGTGGTTTACTTCTCTAAAAGTGCGAAAACTGTAAATTGAATGAAATTTTAGGAACTCTTTTCATTTATTCTCCATTGAATTGAACTCTATGTTTGTTGTCCCGATCATAGCCTATTTCTTTGTTTGCCGAATGGAAACAAATCACGATCCCCAATTATGCCGTCTATGAACATTAGAATCTAACTGTCTGAAACTCATTCATAAGTCGTCTCCAGTGTAAAATGTAGATCAAGTAATGACTATAAATGAATGGTAGGTGGCATGATTTGGATATTGGGTTAGGATCCCTATAATTAATGATTTATCCTTACAACAGTGACAAATCATGTTAAAATAATACAAATCTATACAAGTGTTTAGTGTGTTGACATCTATCATTTTTAATTATTGTTTTGTGACTCGAGAGATAGAGAGAGATATGGAGAGAGAAGGGGAAGAAGGATCGTTGTCGAAGGGATGGAGTTGTGAGACGAACTGGACAGTGGCGAAGGGATCGTCGTATGAGGATTTTCACCATTATTGTAGGTAGTTGGGGGATCAAGCTATTAACGATCTCAAGAGAAGAAAGCTCATTGTTAAACAGTAAGTTTATACCTTACAGTCCTGGATAACTTTAATTTGACCATGCTCCATGCTGGTAAAGAAATACAGACTTGGGACACAATACTGTCATCTATTATCTACTTTGCTTGTTTCGTTATGCTTCAGTGTTGGTTTTTATGTAGAGGCTTATAGCATAACTTTCAGTTTGTAGACATTAATATGAAAAATGCAGGACATAATTTTTAAGGTTTGTGATTAAAGGTTTCAATTAAAAGTTTGTAATTTTATGATATTAGTTCAATGTCATTTTCTGTCGAGGATTAAGGGTTCAAGTATCATCCAAAAATGGTCGTTATAAACTTTCTTCCCCCAATTCATGTTGAACAGTACAGATTGATTGCTATGGATGAATGTTATAATTTAATGTTGACTTGAATTCACTGAAGAAGAGATAAATTATTAGCATTAATATATAGCAACAACAAATGATTTCTGTGTATTATAGCTCGAAACTCTATTTTTGAAGCCTTACAATGGCTTCAGGGAAGGCCTCCTTTTAGGCTCCTATATTTTCATCAATCACCCTTTTTCACTTTTAGAAATGATTTAATCAATTTCATTAAATTTCTCTGTTTTTAATCACTTATTTTTGTTAAATTTCTTTGTTTTTTAGTTCGTTCCGGCAGTTTGGCTAAGAAATATGGTTGAATTACATTTTTTTTGTTTTGACTTCCATTTTTTATGGATGAAATTAGTGAATATTGCACTATGATTGTAGTGTTGCACAACAATATATAAATTAGCTGGAAACCTGACATTTGTTGAAGGATTTTCCAAGGTTTCAGTGGTTAAACATTTGAGAGATATAAAGGGACATTCTGTAAAGGTATGAAAGCAGGGGTAAATTGGAATTTTTCATTATCTTTTATGCAGGGAATACCAATTATGATCGCTCAAAGTTTGTACCAGCACTATGTGTTCATATGCATCACTTGTGTAAGACAAATCTTCTTTTTTGTTTTCAAAGGTACTTTAACTGTCATGATTCAATGATGTACATACTAGCACCAGTGAGCTATGCTATTGTTTATGGATGTTGTGATACAATTATTGTGCTTGATGCCATTGGCAAGGTATGATATTTTCACTTTTTTTTACAAAAAGAACACCGTCAAACTCCCCTTCAATTGTTTTATTATGCAAAGTTTATCAATTATGGTCTATAGTTAATTAAATCTCCCTAATGACAGATTTTTTTGAAATAAAAAGAAAGTCTAGGTATGTCTCTCCTCTCCGCCTCTCTTCTTCGCTATGATTAGCCAATTTCAGGTAATTGTCTTATATTGTCCCTATTGAAATTGTATTACTTAGATGCAAGGTCTTAATTATATACTCTATATGCCATGTCAGTTTTGGGAATCGTTTCATAAGAAATCAGAGATTATATATCTTTTCAAGCTTACTGTTATTTTTGGTGATACCAGCATCAATATTGCTTTTCTTGTTACAGGTACACTAATACAAATCACTTGATCAAAATTCTTAGAAGGATGAGAAATTATTTCATTTATAATTACCTGTACCAGTGCATAACTGCATACTTGTCAGAAAATACCCTATATCAAATCGCGCAACCTCTCAGCGCCACGTTCTTGCCACTCCTCCCACTCCTCTCCCTTCTGTCGTCTGACTGGGAGAAGGAGCAAGAAGAGGAAGTAGAGGAGGTGGGGTGGGGCCCTCCATGAGTCAAGTCCCCAATGGTGGTCTCGCGACCCTCCTGTGCTACCCCGGCTTCATGTTTCCAGAGAAGGTATTGATTAGTGAAGTGGTTCAATACTAAAGCTATATTGTCCAGTAAAGTGGTTCATTACTACAGTAATTTCAAATTCGCTTAGTCTTCATTGGTTCAGTACCGTAGTAGGCATGTAGGTTTTATATAAAAATCAAATTCAAAAGTATAAAATATCCATTGATTTATTTAAATTGAAGATTTAAACGTGGCTTTATTCATGTACTAAAGTATTTTTGGCCTTTTTTTTGTTGCTATAAGGTACATGCCTATTTGTAATGAATTGCTATAAACGACTAATGATTTTGTATTTTTTATTTTTTACTACTGGTAACCTACACTGATTCCATTACATGATGCTTATATGTTGCTTATTTCTCAAATCAATTGTTACTTCCTGTACCAGCCTATATTGTTCCACACTGGCTCCACACTGCACCTACTATAAGGTGCTGCTATTTGAGTTCTTAATGCTCTTTCACATTTATTCCAACTGATAAAACTTCAACATTATTTGCAAACTTTGCAGCTATATCCCAAGAATAGCAAAGTCATTATGTGATCCGTGTGAAGTAGTGGGGAAGCAAACATTTATTTCACTCTCAAGACTATTACAAGTTTGTTCATTTGTTACAACATTTTGGTTTTTGCTTTTAAAGGTGATTTCTTGTCTAAGCAGTACTGTTATATAGTTTTGTACCTTGATATGTTTGTAATTTATGTGAGCAAATCATTCTGGGTTTGTACCTCTTCTTTTTTTCTCACCAGTGAAGAGGACGAAGATTACTGGGTGTGTACCTCTTCTTTTTTTTTCTCAATTTTTATGATTTGGTGCGTTTAAATTTTAAACTCACTTCGCCATTTCGCCCATGTATGTTTATTTGTCTGTTTGTTGTGTTGCAAGCTTCTTGCTAATTAGTGGAACAGAGGTTGGGGAGATGTAAGTTCATTTGTAGCCATTTAGTCACATAGATATAATGATAAAGACTTGACTGGTAACTTTTGAGATCAAAATGTTTTATGGCATCAGAATGTTAGAACTACTGTTACTGATATTGTGTGCATTACAAAGTGTTTCATCTCCTTTTATTTTATATGTAACAATGTATCTTTAATTTATGTATAGATTGATTGTAGAGTATGTTATAATAGAGGCTTTCATCCTGGAAATAAGGTGCATAGTTGCCAAGTGTAGATCAGGCTTTCACCATTTTTGTGGCGAATCTAAATTTAAACTAACTAAACGAAAGATCAGCTAGGATGGTGAAATAAACAAAACAAAAAAAAAACAAGTACAAATTTGCTGGTTCAATTTGGGTTTTTTTTAGAATTGTGTGATTTGATTTAGTACCAACCTAATAATTATCAATTCTGTGTTTTTCATCTAAATATATATTTTTCTCAATTATGTATGAATGTCAAGCAAAGATGTTATTTTTAACTTATAATATGTTCCCATTGCAACGCATGGCACGATACTAGTATATATATATAGAGAGAGAGAGTGAGAGAGAGAGTGGCGGTTAAAAATGCACCCTCTTTTTTGTGCTCCAAATGTGCACCATTCTCTCGTTTCTTCATTTTTAAAGTTCCAATAGTTGATTTGAATCCACCAATGTGTTCTACATAATAAAATGTGCTTGGAGAACCAAATTTTACATTTTTTGGAAATTTTTTACTATTTTTTTCAGAATTTTTTATTAAAACATAACAATAATAAAAAATTCAGCACCAGTGATGATTTTCAAAAATTCTGAAAAAATAGTAAAACATTTCAAAAAAAATATAAAATTTGGTCTCCAAGCACATTTTAATATGTAGAACACGTTGGTAGATTCAAATCAACTATTTGAATTTTAAAAATGAAGAAACGAGAGGAGGGTGCACGTTTGGAGCACAAAAAGGAGGGTGCATTTTAACCCACTCATATATATATATATATATATATAGGACTTGGCTACGGTGCTATGAGTAGCTAAGAGGCCTCCCATGCTACGGCTCAATATTCGACTTTCAAATCCTAACGGTCGATCCGAACCGTTCATCTTATTCTCCATATTAATATGTGGTTGGAGACCAAATTTTACATTTTTTGGAAATTTTTTACTATTATTTTAGATTTATTGAAAATCGCTGTTTTTCAGACAAATCTGGACCATAAAAAACAGTGATATTCAATAAATCTAAAAAAATAGTAACAAATTTCCAAAAAATGTAAAATTTAGTCTCCAAAAACATATTAATATAGAGAACAAGATGAATGGTTCGGATCGATCGTTAGAATTTTGAAAAGTCGAATATTGAACCGTAGCACGGGAGGCCTCTTAGCTACCCATAGCATATTAGCCAATATATATATATATATATATATAGAGTGGGGTTAAAATGCACCCTCCTTTTTGTGCTCCAAACGTGCACCCTCCTCTTGTTTCTTCACTTTTAAAATTCAAATAGTTGATTTGAATCTACCAACGTGTTCTACATATTAAAATGTGCTTGGAGACCAAATTTTACATTTTTTGGAAATTTTTTACTATTTTTTATTAAACTTAACAATAATAAAAAATTCAGCACAGTGATGATTTTCAAAAATTCTGAAAAAATAGTAAAAAATTTCCAAAAAATGTAAAATTTGGTCTCCAAGCACATTTTAATATGTAGAACACGTTGGTAGATTCAAATCAATTATTTGAACTTTAAAAATGAAGAAACGAGAAAAGGGTGCACGTTTGGAGCACAAAAAGAAGGGTGCATTTTAACCCCACTCATATATATATATACACACACACACACAACAACAACAACAACAACGATCAAGTCTTTAGTTCCAAACAAATTGAAGTAGGCTAACAAAAAGAAAAATGAAAAATATAAATTATTTAAAATAGATAAAATGAAAATTAATCCACTGACAGGATGTGTACCAAAACCCGAAATTCAAATTCCTTGTTACAAAAGTAGTTCATACTGTTTCTCAACCTAGTTACAAGATAATACGTTACCAGATCGATGCCGATTATATATGAAAAACACTAACCAGTGTTGCTTGTCGACACAAGCAGCTTAAATACAAATATTTATTAATTCTAGCAACATCAAGCCATCCATCCAGTCACTAATTAATCAACTAATTAATTATAATTACTAATAGCATACAAATACACCATGACAAAACTAGATTTGAAATTTATAAATATTACTTCAAATCTGTTTGGTGATTATGTTTGGTTGTGTGTCGCAAAGCCAATCGTAACTATCAAGGCCATCAAGGTTTGGCAACAGGGAGTTGTGTACTTGCTCTGCCACAGACAATCCTGGGTAGCAATTCTCTTCCCCTTGGCAATTGGCATTGGCATTGTTGTTGTTATTGAGAGTATGATGTGATGTCATCATTTGAGGGGATCCGATGTGGCCTTGAAGTAACCGGTCTAGGCCGCATGTCAGTGCACCTCTTGCCACCATGTCTTCGGCCATCTTCACCTGTGACAGGTTTTAGACATTTAGATCTTGATCAGGTTTTGGAAATGTATAATA